>VXAL01014430.1:275819-320536 GCA_013399475.1 Chauna torquata | reverse complement strand
AAAAAAAAATGTTTGTCACTAAAATATAAAAAAAAAAAAAAAAAAAAAAAAAAAAACCATTGCAGTAAAAGGTGGAAATAAAACAAGAAAGAATGAACATCATCTGACAGATTTTACAGTGATGGATGGCATAAGCTCAGGTAGACACATTCTTGTTTTTATCTGGTGAATTTACCAATTCTGTTCAATGCCAAAATAGGTATACAAGACTCTCAAAAATACCGAACTGGGAATAAGATGTTGCTTCCTAGCTTTGTGTTCATCTCCAAGATATTGTCTGATCCTGGAATACAACACATATATAAAAAGTTGTGTTCCTGCTCAATATACCGTGGTTAACAGGAATCAATCACAGGTGAAGTTTTTGTTCTTATTCATACCGGGAGACCATGTTATGTGGTATATAATACACTACATATTAAGTGAGTAGCTGGTGAAATGGTTCATATTAGAGCTACTTGGAGGAAGGGTGGGAAACGCACTGATGATGAGGTATTTAAGAGACAAGTGAACATGGCACAAAGGGACATGGTTAAGTAGGGGGACTCGGTAGGTCACGGTGATGGTTGGACTTGATGATCTTGAAGGTCTTTTCCAACCTAAATGATTCTATGAAAATACCTTATGTTCACACATTTCCATGTTTTCTGTCATGAATAACTGTCACATCTTGAAGCTCTGTACAGGGCAGTGTGGTACTTTTCTAGCCATTAGAAAAGAACAGTTTTACAGAGCTACAAAGTTAGGGAATCCTAAGGCAAAATTTTTTTGCTCTCGTTCTGTTTACCACTATTAAAATATGTGTAGCTTTACTAGCTTCAGAGATACCATTCACTTTTCATATTATATGAAAGTGTACTTGATTATGTACTTAACAACCTGTTAAATGCATTGACTCCTGCTGAGTTAAGGAGGGTTGACTTGTGCACCTGCTGAACTGGATACCTTTGTCTTTTTTTTCCTTCTTCTATCAGCTGATAAGCTCTACATTGCAAAAATTTCCTGCCATCTCTCATAGGTGACCAAAACTCATTCTGTGTTCTCTGCCAAAAGTGGCCCGGGACAGCCCAATTCCCACTACTTCTCTCTTCTAGAAATAACCCTTAAGTATCTCAACATCAGGAACATCCCATCAACCCGTATATACCCCCACAGTGGCCAAATGCAAAAAGTGGTTTAACTGAAACATATTGAGATCACAATTCAAAGATGCATGATATCTTTTCAGTCTTAAGAATGCAAATATCTTAGTTTTGAAATAATTGCCTACAGAAACATTCAAAGTACAGATAATAATGAGACAATATACAGTGCTTGCTATGGCAACGTGAGTTCTAAAGCCAGCAATATAGTAATGATGCCTCTGAAGAGAAAAATGTGGAATCGCTCTGGAAGGCAGATTAGAGACAGCTGGTGAATCCCAAAGTAGAAAGATAGTGCAAATCCATATAGACAGATCTTTTAATGTTGGTGTAAGGGAAACTGAAATCATCGAGTGGCCACATTACAGACTTTACTGCAGTGTTTGGTTCTATTTGCACTGTTACGTTCTTCCATTTCAGGAAATAATTCTGGCTCCAGGCAAAACGGTGTAGAATGGCTTGCATCCACACTATTTACAGGTGTCTCAGCAGTGCTTGGCACTTGATCCAGACCTCCCCTGGACCCCACTTTTACGCCTGTAACAAATTTAAATGTATGCTATGATGTCAAGACAATCAAGGAAGTACTTTTTTCTAGCATGAGAGCCAAGAATCTGTATTACATGATTTGGAGCACAAAACGAAAATGTATATAGGGATTTTAGGATGCAGAAGATGCTGGGGTAGTATTGGAGAAATACATAAAGTGAGGGGAACTGAACCAGCACAGTCTTATCCACAGTACATATGTGCAACAGTCCCTGGAGTGAAGTACTTGGGACAACTTGGTTTTGGTTTGTTGGAAACCAGTTGGTTACTTCAAAAAAGAACCTAGAATTGAATTAACTTGTATACAGTTTGGAAAAGCAGGGTATGGGGACATTAGGGGTGAACTGTGAGGTGAAGTTGGTAACAAACAAGACAAATCCTTTATTTTGTTTGCTTTTGTGTTCAGTGGTTGAAAGCATTTGGATGCTTATACATAAAATTCAGTCCAAGTGTTACATTCCCAGGAGGAACTGTTTGCAAAAGTTTTTATAAGCCTGTGGAGAAATCAAAGGCCAAAGTACATCGGAAGCTTCTGATGTATCTTTTATAACATCTAGGGCCACAATATCTTGAGTGACAATAACAAAATATTTCACAACCAGCTAATGTCAGATCAAGACTTTGTATTGCAAAAGAGATAGTTGAACAAGTCAGATCATTCTGATAGCTGAATGATCAGAACCTCGCTCATGTGTTGACTAGTGTGTGTCAGTAAGACTTGAAATAGTATTGTCAGAACCCATCTGTTACCACAGACAATGCAGTTAACATGTTGACTGCAATTAAAGAAGCAGAGCTGTCCTCTCATATTAGATGCTTTACATACGCTCTCAGTTCAGTCACCGAAAAGGGTTGAAATGTGCACCAGGTGAACAATGTTTACATCATTTTTCCAAGATGTCTACACAGTAAGTACTGTGCTGGAAAAAAGCAGCTCCTGTTGGCTGTTTCCCAATGTAAATTAATAACAGATGTTCCGACAAAGTTATGACATGTTATCTAGATAGATAGAGCAACAATCAGCTATTAGTGCCACATTATTGTCAAAACAGGTCTGGAGAAATGGATAAGACCTCATGACTTCTTCAAAGGTGATTTGACAGGAGTTGAAAATGTCATCAAGATCCTAGAGCCCATGCAAACTGTTGTTACAGTTCTCTGTGACAAAGAAATGCCTACAGTTTCAGTGATCCATCCATGTTATGAAATGATGCGCGTCACTGAAAGTTGCCAAGTCTGGTTTGGCAGCTCTTGGGTAGTAACAGTGAAAACTTAGTGGTTAAACATCTAGATTTAGCTACAAAGCAAGACACTGTGAGGTTTTATTGTTTTATTTGTGGGGGATGAGAAGGAGTGTCAGGGTGGTGAAGGGGAGGAGAAGATATTTGTTTTCTGCAGTGAGCTGGGTACTGGATTCCAGCCGTAAGATCTGTTCCCATGAGGAAGCCCAGAAAACTAAGATGTACGACAGACTCTGTAATTCTAGGTCTATGGTATTGCATGGGCTGAGAGAGGCACAAGTAGGGGGTAACAGCACTTCTGATAAACCTTTACAAGGTAAATCCTTGCAATTTACCCCCTACCTGTGAAGTGCTCAAGTGCGAAGATTCCAAAATGTGTGCTTGAGAAGATATTAGTGGGTGTTCTGGTACAAGTCAAGAGGGTGTTAAATACGCTCATGTATGAGATTACCAGCTGAAAATTGAAGACAGTAAAATGTGATTCCCCCATGTGGTTGAAACTGTGCAAAACCAGGTATTCATTACAGTCAGCACTAGCAAAGGAATACCCATCATGTTCCAGAAATTTCAAGTAGTTAGTGAAAGAATCTGCTCAGCTGCAGGTGATATTATCAGTGTTCAGAAGTCTGCCACCCTGGGGATTATGTCAATCAACTCATTATCATTAAAAAAAAGAAGTAGAGAGAAAAGTTTGCAAAGTGTATTCTGTTACTGTGAATTTACGGTGTTTTTGACATGCTCCTCATTCATTAAAAACAATTAATCTGCTTTTGCTAGAGCTGATTTAATTTCAAAACAGTGGCAAATATCTTGTTTTCTATGGTGGTACATACCTTAAGCATGTGGTATGTATAATATTGCAGAGGAGGCTTTTCTCATTCCGGTTTACTAATTGCCTTAAATAAAATGCAAAATTCACAAATTTAGCTAGATTGTGACTATTTTAAAAAATGAGCTATTTGAAGCACAGTTAAGAGGTTTGTTAATTGGTAGAAAATATCATGAAGGGGAAGTAAAGACTGATGATTACCAAAAGAAAGAAAGAAGAATATGTGATATATCCAAGTGTATGTGTATGTTTCATGAAAGGTCTGCTTGATAAACTTTCAAGATGAGCTATAAAACTCCAAGATTAGGATACTTTTAAATGTGATATTTGAGACAGAGTCACAATGTTAAATACACAACAGCACTTATATCTCAGAATTCATTACTCAGTCATAGTAAGTAACACACTTTAGATTTCATGATTACTTGAAAAACACTTTGTGGCTTATACTTTGCAGACATAGCACTTAAGATATGCTGTCATTCATGTATTGTAGGAAACACGCTAGGAATCACATAAAAATCTTACATCTATTTCATAGGAAATCAGCCAGGAAGCTTAACTGTAAAGATCATGTTAAGATGTCAAAGGGAGCTGTGTTCAAGGATCCTTTGCAGGTTTTTTTTCAACTTCACAAAATAGACATATGGTGACATTGGCCTTAATCTTTCAATAACTCACTTGTTAGGGGACAGAAGTAGTGTTAAACAAATGAGAAGGAGTAACAGTTGTATGAGCACAGATTATTTAACTCTGAAGCAAAGATGATGATATGCATCTGCTTCATAGGTTAACATCCTTGGTCAGGGGCAGCAGGCATTACAAAGGCTTTTAATTAACATCCCCAGAGCACTTGTTAAAACAGCAGATAATCAAAAATACAGACTTAGTTCCTATTTGTATCTTTTTCCTTATGAAGGAACACTTAGAGAAATAAAAGTAATAAGAATGAAAACAAACAAATTTTTTTTCTCAGTGGCAATACTTGTAAATGACTTAAACAAACTAAATGAATGTTTCATAAGAGATGATGATGATCCCTTTGAAAAAATGTCTAGATAATTACCTGTGCAAGAGAAGAGAGTGGGAGAAAAGAAGACCTTATTTTGTATAGTTGAATTTAGGCACAACTATACAGAGGAAGGAAGAAGTATTGCCATGGGGAGAGCAGACAGTCATCAATTCTTAGCATTTACATAGTGTTTTACAGGCTTAAAGCATAAAGGACTGAACAATCTGTATTTATTAAAGTTGTTTTAACTTCCCATGGGCCTTCTGGATAGTGTTAATACATGCTATGTTTTTTACGTTCTTGTGTTTTGCTTTGTTTACTGCTTGTGTGTGTGTGTTTTCTTTTTTTCTTTTTCTTTTTTTTCTGTAAAATTCTAATCTCTTCAACAATCAACCATATGTAATTATCTTGGTCCATTTTACTGGAAGAAGTACTTTTGAAGATGTCATCTCTGAGTAGTCACCCATGAAGACATGTCAACCGGCTCTTGCTCATGGAAAGTGCAGTCTGTCATTCTTTTCTTTTGTCTTCTAGGCTCTACAAACAAAATTCTCTCACCATTTCACGTTTCAGTAGTAACTTGTGATGGATTTGGAGCTGCTTGGTAAGAGTGATGGGGTGGGTTTGGACCTATTCTGCACTAATTTATTAATTCAGCCAGGAAACTGGTACCTTTTCTGCTTGATAAGAAAGTGTAACTTCAGCTTCTCCTAACAGAAGGCACTGCAATGGTCCATGACTCTGAAAATCTTTTCTGTATAGAAATTGCATATCCATTTTCAGTCTGATGCTTTCTTTTTTTTTGTTCTCAGCTCTAAGAGGCTTTCTCAGAGGAGCACATAAATCACCTTCCTTTTTTTTTTTTTTTTAACTGTATGTCCCATCTCTTACCACCTGGTTAGTTATGAAATTATATGTACTAATATTTTTAAGACCACCATCTGTTTGACTCATTCTTCATGTTTGTGTTTAAGTATTGACTTTAACCCCAGAGTGGCAAAATATATACTGTTGTTCACTTCATTTCTGCTGATGACAGGCTTACTAGTATGTGCCTGTCACACTAAATTGTGTTTTAGTATGGCAATTCTTTAGTTTCATTCTCTGCTGTCCTTAATCTTGGTTACTATTGTCTCTTTCTACATTTATTGGAACTAGTTCTAGTTCTCTTCGACTTTTTGCAGCTTCTCATCCTGCATGTCCTATTTGGCAAATTCCTTTTCTCCTCTGTTAGCTCTCCTTCTTCAGCATTGTCTTGCTAGCCCTCTGATGTTTCTGTCTAGAAATATGCCCTCTATGTCTTGGCTGGAAGGCAGTCAGTGAACAAATCATATCCAGTATCTCCTCCAGTACTTTGATGCATTTGAATATCAGCTACATCTCCACACCTGGGGAATTCTCTTCCATTAATGAAGGCCATTAATGAAAAGTTTACACAGTTGCAGAATATTTCTGATTGCATGTAGTACCATGCTCCAGGTGTTTTTTTGTTGTTGTTTTTTTTTTTTGTTTGTTTGTTTTTGTTTTTTTTTCCCCAGAGCTGTGCGTTCACCTTCAGACCATTTGGTCTCTCTAATCTCATGCATTTAAACAGAAAACCTCCTCTGCTTTTGCAAAATTATAACCAAATATTTTTTGCACAATCTTCAGTAAGCTAACATTAAAAAAAAAAAAAGACAAGAGAAGCTCTGTTACTTATGATGAGCAGTTTCACAGTATTCGTGCCTTCCACTAATGACATAGGGCTAGATTTAGCAGACAGCTTAAAATCTCAACCTTAATTTTGCATTCAAATGAAAGCTTAATTTCTTTGCTGAATCTGGCCTTAGGCACAACGTAAACCTTGTCAGAGGATCAAGACATCTAAGCCAAATGTCTGTGTAAAATTTCCTACTCACATAGGCTTCAACAGAATTATTTGTACTGTACAGAAGGTAGTATCAGATTTGAGACTTTACATCTCTATGAAGTGCAATTGTGGATAGCTATGCCTCAATTTCTATAGAGTGATATTTTTGGTATAGTTTAAGGCTCTTGCGCATTTCCAAAAGGTGGCAACTCTGTTGGTTTAAATCCCTTGAAAACTACAAAGCAAACCAATTGACACAAAACAGGCCATTCCTGTGAAACAGTTTCCTTTTAGATTAAAAGCAACCTTGTGTTTTTGCAGCTGGAAAAAAAAAAAAAATCCCAGAGAAGGTGTTTTCCCCTACCACGAGTGATCATTTGGGGCTTTAAAGCTATTTTCACGTATTGAAATTCTGAGGCCTTGTCGTGTTTCGAACGATGACTATATACCTTCATTTTTTCTTAGAGAATAGCATTCTCCTTCAGTTTTGAACTACTGTCCCTCTTTCCAGTGCTGGTACTGCACAACCTCCATATGTTTCAAATCATTTTGTGTTTATATTGCTAACTTGAGACAAAAAGGATCCTTTGGCAGGTATCTGTCAATAAAAACATGAGTGATGTTGCAAACTGTATCAGTACTAAAAACACAGGATTGTGGATAGTTGAAGTGCATGTAATCACTCGGTATTTTGCAAGTTTGAAAACTGCTGAGGTTTACATGCTACAGAGAGAGAGATTTTCAAAGATATTGAGCACTGAACTAGCTCAGCTCCCTTTTGCTACTAAGAGATTTTATACATTCATTTGAAGCAGTGCTCAGTCAATAGAGAGCCTCTGAAAGCATCATCCATTCCATACGCACCACCATTTTCACAGCTCCAGAATTTCTTTTTTCCCATTTATGCTTTCTAGTACATTCTGGTATGCATTTCTCTTCTTCAGTGTCTTATTAATAAAGATGTTCAGAGTTAATACCTCATTTGATGATGACTGGAGTCAGTTCTTCCACATCTGGGGACTTTCTGGTCTGCTCAGGTTTACTTCATTATCTGTATTGAACCTCGCCTCGNCTTCTCTTCCCTCTTTCTTTTGGTTTTTTTTTTGTTGTTGTTTGTATGTGGAGGATGTTCAGCATTAATGTGCTGCCACTCTTATGTTGATTGTTTGACTTGTTTTTATTGAAGAGAGATCTATAAAGACAGAGAAGTGTGTCAAAACTCATATATTTCAGAATTCAAAACTGGGCAAATTATTTCTATGTACAATTACATTTTTTTTTTTGCATGTACAAAGGTATAGAACTTTTTGTGGCAGGTTGAAGATAATAAGCCCTTACTTAAGTGTCTACATATAATATAGCAGCAAATTACTTTGATTTATTGCATTCTAATTGTATAGAAAGCCCATGAATTGATGTCTTATGTTCAAAGTAATATAATTTAACTAGAACAATTATGTAGCTAAGTAGAATTAGAACTTGATTGCTACTCTATAATAACCTCTCAGAGCAGAATAGTTTCTTATTTATCTTTATTTTAACAAGGTATTTTTGCAGAGTATTCTAGTTCAATTACAAGATGGAACTCCAATCCTCATATTGTCCCTCCAAAGTCCTCTGCTGTGACGTGAACACATAAGTCATCTTCTGCCATTTTAATGCAAAGGCTGCATTTAACAGGTACAAGAATCAAGAATGAGGTGGTGTGAACAAAGTGTAGTGCAAATCTTGTAACCATTTTGCTTACAACTGCAGGTCATTGTTGGACTTCCCATCAGTGGAAAAAAGGCAAGATAACTTCTTATACCAACAGGAGACTTTTACAAGTTGTATTGTCCAGTTTTACTAAAAAATAAGCTTGGTCTTTTAAGTCAATATTTTGTGTTCTGTCATAGAAAGGAAGTAGAAAGGAATATCAGGAAAAGCAGTATGGCTAAAATAGGAGACTGATAGACAGGGGTTCATTAGGTCCCCTACCTTCCTGTGATGTTAACTTCTGTTACTTTTGGCTACACCTCTGAGGTTAATTTCTGATTTGTGGTGCACTGCTGTGTTAGGAGGAAAACAGGTTGCAATTATTCACAGCTATTTTACAGAATACACAGCTAACACTATTTGAAAGGTGTAGGGTCCCTACTGATATGCCAGATATATCCTATAGCCTATCACATCAATTTTTAGGCTGATATCATGCCTTAAGTAGTCCCTCAGCAGACCTTGAGATGGCTGCTGGTGGAGAAGGTCCTGGGTGTGATGCAGTCTGAAGTGCGATGTCCTCGGTTACATATCTTATGTTGCAAGGGAATGTGCTTCACCCTTTACTCACAGTAGAAAGTGTGGGATTAAGTTTTTTTCCTTCAGGCAGTGAAACAGGGAGACATACTGGTTATTGCGTCCCTGTACCCAGAAGTGCAACAGTCCAACATCATTCTCAATATCAGCAAAACAAACGTGAGAGAGACCTTCTGCCAATACACTCCCACTGAGCCAGTAGGATAGGAAGGAAACAATTAACTGACATGTACTGCCAATAATAGCTGCTTTAGGCAGCACATTAAGCAGTGCATTAATTGATGTATTAATTGATTTATAAACAGCAACTTCCTGATTAGCTTTGTTATTGCCATCGTATTGGGATGAGGAGGATGGTGGGGGGACTGAATAAGGGTTAGTGACAGTGTAATTAAACATTTCTTTTGTTGTATACTCTGCAAAATTCACTAAGGCAGTGCAGATGTACCGCATTTTTCTCTGCTTGATTAATGTGTTGGATTTGTTTGAGCAAACTTTGCAATGCTCAGAGATGCATTACGATTTTCTGAATTACAGTTTATCTGAAAAAGGTGATGCTTTATTGAAACAAACAATGAAAAGATACAGGGGACTGGAAGGCAGAGAAGGGTTAGGAAGCTGTTTAGCTCTAATGAAGTGTGTAAGGAAAGCTGTTTTGCTCATTGCAACATCTTAGACCTTAGAATACAGTCTGCCCAAAGAGCGGTTTTCCAGATCCCTTTCCTGACATGCACTTCAGGCTTCAAATACTCACAAGAAACTAAACTGGGACTTTGTGTTGCTTAGCCAAGCAGCTACGTTAAATGTACAGCAGTCGTCCTCAGCTGGCTCCACTTTTGCTTACAGGGAAGGTGCTGTGCCTCCATACTCTGGGTGTTTCCTCTGGCAATGGGCAAGGGGAAAGCTCTGAGAAACAAGGACGCTGCGCATCCCTGGCTGGTCCTTCCCTGATGCTAGGCATAGCCGTCAGCGCAAGCGTGTAAATTGCACCCTTCAAGCACCACAGGAGAGTGTGTGTGTGAGACAGCTCAGCTGTATGTTTCTTCTTGACAGGGGCTGTACCTGAAGGTTCAGGCTGACCCAGGCCTCCTCTCTTCCTCTGCAATATCATTTGCTCACCTTCACTCTGCAGCCTCTTCTTCCCTGGCTGTCTCTGCAGCCTGCTCCTCTCTTCCCAGTGGATCAGCTGGAGCACTGACTCATTCCACATCTCATATTGAAACTCAGAACAATATTTAATCCCTTGACATCCCTCTCAACTTGTTAATGGACTCTGTTTCTTCTCCTTTTGCCCTCTCATCACAGAGGGGGCAGAGAAGCATCTCTGGGGTCCATCAACACTTTGCTCAGCCAGTTGATTGGGCATTGCCTCTGTGTCAGCAGCAGGCATTAGACAATCGGGAGTGTAAGGAGCAAATCTATTCTAGCTTTGAAGTGGTGCAATGTTACAGTTTAAGATACAGATGCTGCTTCTTGTGTAGATGAGGTGTCATAGAATCACCACTAAGTAGGTGCCGTGGGAAATCACAAAAAAATTTATATACACGCACCCCCCTCCCTCACATATCATTTCAAACACCCCATTGACTGTTATTAAGGTGAAAAGGTTTGTCATTGCCTGAAGCACAACAATGGAGACAATCAGAAACTGCAACAGAAACACAGAATAATAATACTTATGTAAAAATTCCTTATTCAGAGATGTTTCTTTGCTTATCTTTTCAGTTATATATCTTACACTAATTTGTAGCTGTTCAAGATACGTGTGAATTCCATGGAAAAGATGATCTATTTGTTATGAGCAAAACGTATTACCAGTACTGATGAGGTTTCATTCTCGTAGGTGCTGACATATTCTTCCCCCATCTAAGAAGGCTTGAGGGCATCTCAGTGGTCAGGGCATGAAACTGGTATTCTTCCACATCGGAAATGATATTAATATTTCTGCAGTGAAGAAAACTACTAAGTCTAATTGCACCTTGGGAAATACTGCAGACATTTGTAACCTAGGTATAAATATGGTGAAAAGTATGCCTTAGACTTAATGAGGAGAGTGAAAAGCAACTAGAAGCAAAAGTCCCATTAGTTTCAGTGAAATTTGTGTTGCTGAAATCTCTTAGATATTCTTGAAAATCCCTTTCTAGCTTGACTAGAAAAGTAGGAAGATGAAATAAGATATATTTCTGTGCTAAATAACTCTCCAGAGTCTATCATTCCCTGTTGATTGTAACTGACAATGAGTACTCTTTCATTGCTTGGGTCATTGGCACTGTCTGAATAATATAGGGCAAGAAACAGAGTAACTTTCATAATGTCTGTCTTTTGTTTAACTTTTATAGAAGTTTTCCCAAAAGAACCGCAGCTGAAGTAAGAGTCTGTTTCTTCTTTAACAGCAGTGCCATTAGCAGTCTGCTAGTGGAAGAAGGGATCTGGATAGAGAGGCAAGGAGGTTGGGAACTGAGGTTCACAGGCAAATGCAATGGTTCAGCTTGAAATGGAAGCACGGGGATGATTCTGTGCTCTGTTTGCCATTTTGCTCACCTTCAAATCTGGGCTATTTTTCCTACATGCTCTATGTTTCTTTTTCTTACATCAGTAAAAAAGCAATAGCTGAAGAGTAATGCAACCATCTGGGCTCTTAGTAAATGCGTCATGACCCCCTTATATTACAAATGAATAAAACAGAGAACAAATTTAATGTAGCTCAATACCTTACATGAGGACATCTCATCTCTAGGCAGTTTGTTTCTATATCTTATCAGTGAGACAGCTCTTCTGGCTAGTCCTTTTGTATAAGAGTCCTTTCCTGTAATAAATGGTAACTCTGTTCTGCAAGTACACACAAAATTTGTGGATGAAAACATGTTTATTCTTTATAAATGCCCAGAAGATATTATTAAGATAAGTTAAATCCCCTCATGTTTACCACATACAGTTTTTATCTTAAATACTCCAGAGGTACTGAAGTCAGGCCTTCCAATACAGCTGGAATGGTTTACATTGTATTACTACTAATCATCCATTAATACATTGTTTGAATGATAGCATCACTTTAGAGTGGCAACGTATATGACTTTGGAGGTGCTGCTGCAAAATCTGATCAGCAGCTAAGGACAGGCACTGCGTAGTAGCTGTTGTTACAGGGATATTACATGGGTATGTCAGTGTTGTTGAGTATTGTTCATCTATGTCTCTTAAACGGAATGATTAATATGCAGTACTTCTACCTTCTGCAACTAGCAAAGGAATAGTAACAGACATTATGCATGCTTTGTAGGGAGTAAAGTGCCTAAACTGATGCCTTTTAATAAGTTGATTGCTTATGTATTGCTATTCCTCTGCATTTGCTGTACATGAGAGGGAGCCATGTCTATCCACTATCTGAATCATTCAGGGGTCTCTTGAATTTGATGCTGTAGTAATTACAAAGCTTGCTTTAACTTCTCAGCAAATGGTCTTATATGATGCAAAATGTTATTTCTGAAAATGTGGATCGTGACTCTTCTTTACCTTCTGTGGAGCGAGAATGAACAGATTAAAGATTGTCAGATACTAAGAGATGATGGAAATGGGATAAATGTCTCAGATATTTCTGGAAGAGTGTCATATATTTCTCCCGTGCTACTGGGGGTTAGCATCAATGGCATGCATTTGCACCCATTCTATAAGTTCATTTGAGCCACAGAACAAGTACTGTGATTCTGGGGAGAGGGAAGTGAGGAGAGGGTTGAGACTGCAGTCTAGCTTCCACCGACAGCTGCTACTGGTAATGCTCCACTTGGCTCTGCTGGCTTTCTGCCATTTCTTATTGTATGGCAGAGCAGTTGTTTACCTGAGCTGTCCTGTACTCTTAATCAACAGCAACACTATTGATATTTCAGGGGAGTAAAAGGTAGTGGTGATTCTTCAGCCCATCAGACATATTAGGATGTTTTCTGCTTACTGTTTGTTTTGTGGTAATACCTAGTACCTCCACTTGTGAATCAGGCATTGCCCTGAGCTGCCTCAAGTGGAAGGCAGCCCCCTCTGTCAAAAAGGATGCTCAGAAAACTTTGGCCCTGTAGACTTCAGAGCAGGATTTTCACAGAGGGTGGTTCCCATTGCCATTAGTGACAAGGGGCATAAGACTTGACATGGGGAGACGGAGTCTTGTGGTAGCAGATAGAGGCAAAGACTATTGAAGTTGTAAACAAGCTTCTCTAGATTAAAAGGGTGTTAGATCAGGTACTCTTTTAGAGGTAAACAGGAAAGACTGAAGAACATGATTGATGACATACCTGGATTTGTCTCATTTTGCTTCCTCTGTATCATCGCCATCGTTATGTTCAGATGTTCCCAGTCACGAAAAGATTTGAAAACATGAAGATTCATGAAGGTTCATTGGTATGATGGAAAGTGCTGAAGCTTATGCTGGCATTTTAAGTTTTCATTCTCTTGGCTAGTGATGCATTATTTGAGAATGAAAAAATGTCAGTTTAGGACATATAGCTCCAAATACCACTCTTCTGTAAGGCTGGATAAAGCAATGTAATGAAATTACTGCTAATACGGTGAATTATAGTTGAGATTAGTGTTCACAGACAATGTCTGTTGATTTTATTTTCTCCTGTAAGCAAGGCATTTTATTTCAGCTTTAATAATCTATAATAGCCTCTTTTTTAAGATCTCTGCTAAAGTAACAGTATGGGGTAACTATCATTGATCTTAACTTGATTTATGGTCTATAGATGACCAAGCAAAGATTTGCAAAACTACTTTGCACTAAAGAATAGTTACAAAACTTTCTTTCTGATCAGAATGAATTTTGTTAGTCTGAAGACTCTAGTAGAAAAAATCTCGGTATCATACTCATCAGATAATAAATTATCTGCAACCTTTCCCAGTTTGCAATCAATATGTTATTCGCTATTTATTTCCCAATTTTAATCAAATCTAAAGACGGAAAACTCAGAAAAGCCAATCCAGGACAAAACTGATGATAACAATGACATTTATTGACATTTCTGAGGCAGAAGGTGATTTAAATGAAGTTAAAATACCTTTCAGCAAAAGACAAGGGGTGTAATGAAAACCCAGTGAACACAATAAAATATGCACTGCCAGCTGCATGCAGGTCAAAGATAGAATTTACATAAAAGTAGGATAACTTTGCTTCTGTGTCAGTTTATCCTGCTGCTAGATAACTGCCTGGTCGTTGTCAAACTCAAAGACATTTAGGTACTGTTTTAGTCATTTATGACACATATTTGGCTGGATTTCTATTTGCTAACAGATTTCTTTATGTGCATCTCTGATTCTGGTGGATATATGCATCTTGACATCCCAACATGTTTGGCCCTTATGTTCCTGATAAATTTTGTCCTGTTCCACCAGGTCTTCTGCATGTACAGCTCTTACCAAGCCCAGTTTCAACTAAAGGTGTCTTGCTTCTCCCAGTCTTGCCAGGCGCATCACTGTTTAACATTGCTCTGTATAAGACCTTCAAAGTAGATGAAAGATTCCCTCCTGGCTGTCACCTATCACTTTTGTGATCACCTGGGCCCTAACCTGCAGAGGCAGAAAGGTATGTTGTAGCAGATCACTCTAGGTATCAAGGTACCATCAAGCTAATTCTTTGTGAGGCTAAGTAAATGAAAGCCTTGCTAAAATCTACTTGAACTGCCATATTCAGCCCATCCATAAAACAGAATCTTACTTTTCTCTGCAAGCATTTGTAAGCTGAAGGACGTGGGTTTCTGTTTCAAGTCACTCATTAGAACAATTTCATGCTGCTATTAAAAAAATCTGTGGCTGAAGACAGAAGTGGGCAGTACAAAGAGAGGAAACAATGGTGAACAGCTGTTACCGGTGCAACTGAAAGCAGGCAAGGTTGCAGTAGCCTCATGGAGCACTCTGGGATGAAGTCAGGGAAGAGGGAAACGAAGTACTGACTACGTGTATCTATCTACCTATACAGATATGTATATGTACTTAGATAACATGTATATCTATACATAAACTCAGACGTAGACACATATATGTTTTGGGTTAGTGATGGCCTTGAACCTGCTCCAAATCACACTCACCTGCCTTTCCTGCAGGCAGCCTTGAGAATGCCTGTGAGATCCATAGACCACATGAAACCCCTGGCATGTTTAGCACTGCCACACCCACTTCCATCCCTGTGGCAGCTCTGTGGACAGAAAATATGTAGGACAGTAAACGTGCAGCACTTTCAGCTCCTTGAGAGGATATTTTCAGAGAGAGTACCATGAACAAGGTATAATAGAAATTTGCAGAACTTAGGCATCAGTTTATAGACTCTTCAGAACAGGAACTGTTGTTTATTCTCTTAGCACATAAAGGTCTTAATTCCAGAACACTAATAATAGTTTAGCAGTGTGGAGGGGTGGAGAGGCTACATATTTGATCATGGCTTGTTATGATGGCCTGCTCTATAACCATAGGAGATGTTTATGTTTTTTTTGGAAGCAGCAGGGCTGTCCAAAACTCGAAGCGGCATTTAAGTGAAACCAGGTACAGATGACTTTGCAAGGATATTCATATACCTGCAAATCGTACATCATAAGACTATGTCAAACATTGCAATCCTTTTGAAGAACTGCACAACTGTTCTGTTACAATCTCTCCAAACTACTTTTTAATGGCTCAGAGATAGTACTGTAAGTCCAAAGGAAAGTTTAAAAAACTTGGGAGTAACTTCAATTTTCATGGTCCTATCACGGATGATCAGAGAGATTCAGGTTGTTATTTAGAACTGTGATAGTGTTTAGAACAGAGGCACTGCAGTCACAGACCTGAATTTCACATTGCTACGTCCTATACAAACAGTAAAACAAAACCAGATCTTTGCCTCTGGTTTTTAAATTCAAAATCATAATAAAATAGTGGCAATACTATGAGATTATATCGGTACCTAACAAAAAAATGCAGCCAGTGGACTTTTTGAGCACTGGGCCAGGCCCTCAGTAAATACATACAGACATTTTAGATTGTTTACCAATCTTTACTCTGTTGATAATTGTGATACTGAGCCTTATTATGTTATCATTCCTGTTATATGACTATATAAACCAACATATGTATATTTACTCCTTTATAATATCACAAAGCAGTGAAAAACATACAATCTAGCAAAATTCTTATTTTACATTTTTTACTAGGCTGGCATAAACTGTATGACATAGTCATTTAAAAGGCATGTTTTTAATATTTTTCCATACAGGGAAATGAAACAAACTGATATGATATGTCTTACGGCTTCTGAAGAGGTACTTCTGTTTGTTTAATTCAGAGAATTGTAGAATGGCTTGGATTGAAAGGGACCTTAAAGATCGTCTAGCTCCAACCCCCCTGCCACGGGCAGGGACACCTCACACTAGACCAGGTTGCCCAATGCCCCATCCAACCTGGCCTTGACTACTTTCAGGGATGGGACATCCACAACTTCTCTGGGCAACCTATTCCAGTGCCTCACCACCCTCCAAAAAATTTCTTTCTTTCTAATATCTAACCTAAATCTACCCTCTTGTAGTTTAAAACAGTTTAATTCTGCCATTTAACTCTTTCTTGTTGTATAGTTGATGATTTGCTTTTAAAGCTGCTGCTTTATATGAATTGTGTAAATACCTTTAGTGTTCTGGGCATCTGCTGAAATATTTTTACAGTTAGGCAGCTAAAAGCGTTAGCTTGTCTTTTATTACAGGTAGGGTATTTGTATTTGTCTTTGCTACTTCGTGTTCTCTTGTGATCCCTTTCTGTCCTGATAAGGTTGAAACCACAATCAAATGAAATTTAGATTGATTTTATATTTATGTGTATCATCCTACATCATACAATTTGTCAAGAAAGTGCCTTCAGTGCTGCTGCTGTTGCTGTACCTGCTAGAGTCATTATACTATAGTTCCATTGTACTGTTTTATGAGACCATAATCTGCTTCCTTATGAGGCAACTAGATTAGTGTCTCATAAAAAAGGCAAAAGCACCACTTTTACTGTTCTACAAGTTTGTGTTACTGAATTTTATCATTATTATTGTTGTTGTTCTACATTTCGTGTAGACCTAGTGGTTGTGGTTAGTTGTACTAAGTTGTGATTAGCAGCAAGAATTATTTGCCTAAAAAAAACCTCACTACCTAGCCAGAAGTGTAACTCCTTCTGACAAAACAGGAGTTTTGAACATGGGTTTTGGAAAGCATACATGCCCAGACTGCATACGTGTTTATGATGCTGTTGATGGAAATGTGAGGCTAAATAACTTTGTAAGTTTGACTTTTTAAGTGGGGTGAAGTAGTTGACTAGAACTGTTGAAGTGATAAAAGGGAGATACATATCTCCACACACTTTTTTAAATACCTGTAGTAATATTTGAATGCTATGCTTCTGTAGCTCTTATGGAACCCCTTAAATACCCATACTTGTCATTTTTGACACACAAGTTTATTGGCACATATCAGTACTTTCAAAATTAGAACTATTTTTTGAATATCTCTGTTTCTGGATTATAGTCTAGACAACAGTCATTAGCATGCTGAACTTGTAACAAAAGGGGGTTGTTTTGCTTTTAACTGGGGGCAAGCAAATAGACTGATACACATGTAGTCTGCGTGGAAATTCCCTGAGGAAACGGAGGGAGTCTTGTCTGTTTATTTACATATGTATTTATCACTCTGGGAAAACTATGGAAAGTCTTAATTTTCCTCTAAGCATGCCCTCAATTTTAGAAAAGTAAGTTAATCAAAGGGGCAGTAGTCTGCAAGTTCTAATGATAACTTTTGCAGATGCAGATTTACGAGAGTTACATTCCTTGCGCCAGGGGGAGGAAGGGAAATGCTCGGAGTAAGAGGGCAGGCAATTTGTCTGCCACTGCAGCTTTTGAAGGAGAAAGGCCCTCTTTTAGGGGTAGAGAGCTAGAGTTTCTGGTGGGAAGAGCCGAAATCAAAGCATCTTGGGGGCAGGTGGCAATGTCCCTGACCCTTGCTCCAGGCAATCCACCTATGCTGGGACAGAGCTCAGGGCTGACCTCCAGAAAGGCAAGGCAAGGTGATGCAAAGACCTGTTATGGTCCACAGTAACCCGTTATGCTACCTGGCTAAGTCAAACACACAGAACTAATTTATTTATTTGTAGCCATTTGTGTAGTGACTTGAACCTTTTTGTTACCTTTTGGTTCTACAGTTTCTGAATCACCCAACTTTTAAGATAATTTTTTCTTCTATTGTATCTGATGTTTTATATCAAATTATAAATAGAGACACAAATAAGAATATTCCTTTTGACATCACTTTTAATATATCTTCATAGAGTGACTTCTGAATGCCTGATTAGCAAAATGCCTCTGGGTAGGATCTTTTGCTTTTCCTTAATCTATCAGACAGAAGGCAATTTCAGCTTCAGACTCAAAAACTTAGGGGGCCTCTTGGTTTAAATTTATTAGAAGCTGGGGAAGTTGCCCTGCTACAGTGTAACCTTGGATGTCCTACAGGTTCTCCAGCTATAGTATAAGGGCAATGCCCTGAGTAGATACAAATTTAACTAGACACAAGAAATTGCAAAATCCTTTTTTTTTATCACCGGCTTTCAAGTCCCTTGATTCAACCATCAGAATAAATTTTCTATGATCTCATAACTTCAAAAGCTCACTTTGCTCCCCTCTTCCCCCATCTGTTTAACCAATAACCTACTCTCACAAACACTGAAAATCACATTATGAACAAAGTTGCCTTGATTGGCCCCAAATGTACTGTGGATCCATGCTGTGTTAAGTTATATGTATGCTGAGACTGTGCAGTTCAGAGTAAAAGTTGCTGCTACTTTTTCTTTTCTTAAAACTAGATTTTTTGAAAAATACCTTTTTTTTTAGTGGAAAAAATAATTAATTTAGGCCAAATTTAGAAAAATAAGATGTGACGTTTTACTGTTGAAATTCAGGGTTTTTTGTTTTGTTTTTAATCTTTCTTTCCGTATTCCTTGATGGTCTATAATCTTTTTGAACTATTTTTTTCTCATTTCCTATTACTGACAAGCCAGAATCAAAATATGGTGACTTGTTTATTTCATTCCCCAAAATAATTCAAGTCAAAGTTGCCGATAATCTCCCTCTCAGTAAATACGCACTGAGTATCCAAGATCTGAATCCAGTTATAGGAAATGAGGTCAATGTGGGGTGTTCAGAGATGGTGGTTATCATGAGGGATACCAAGATGCCTATCCTTAAAAATCGAAGGAGCTGGTGAAGCAAAGATATATTAGGTAATCAAAATTTTTAGAAAGATATTAGATCAATGCTCCCCCAACTATTCTAAGCACTTGGAAATTAATGTGGAGACAAAGAGTGCCAGAACAGATTTTATGGAGGGAAAAAATGTGTCAAAACAACCTACTTTTACAATATGTCAGGAAAGTGCTGGATCTGTTGTGTCTTGACTTTGGGAAGTCTTCTGACCATGTCACTCCTGATATCCTCAAAAGTAAAAGAAGCATGGTCTGCAAAGATCTGTGACAATATATGTGGAAAACCATTTGAAACTTCTACATAGAAGGTAATTATCACTATTTCCCTATCAAAATAGAGAGATGTATGGAGCTGCCCTGAACTGCTTGCTGTTCATTAATGACCACCACCCTTAAGGCATTAGCGAGTTGAGAGGGTGGAAGCTGGATTCAGTGGCAGACATGAGAAGAATTAAAAATGATCTCGACATCTTGTGGAAGATGAGCTGAAATGGAATAGGGGCAAATCTGTGGTACTTCATGTAGGCAAGCTGAATCAACTGCATAAATAAGGAATGAGGAGCAGCTGGCTAGGAAGCTGTTATACAGAAAAGGGTCAGGGGTTGTACTGAACCACAAGCTAATACGTATGAGTCATGAGTTAAAAATGTCATACTGCTGTGGTGAATCCAAATACCATACTGGGAGGCAGCAAAGCACTTGAGGTAATATTTCTGTTTTGTTCAACTTTGATAAAGATCCAAGGGCCTCAAGACTAAAGGACTACATTGAATTTTGGGCCCTCACTTAAAGAAAGATCTGGATCAGACAGAAATACTTTATGGGAAAGTTACAAGAATGACCAGATCTCTAGAAACCATCATCTGAGAGCAGAGACCAAATTCAAATTACATAGCCTAAAAATGCAAAAAGAAGACTGAGAGAAGCACATGATATTGTTTATTTAAGCCAAGAAATTCTGTGGAAGGAGGAAAAAAATGGATCTCTTCTCCATGTTTATGGGGAGAACTCACAGTCTGTAGTGTTCTAAAACCGCAGCAGGGTTAATTCAATTTACTGGAAGATGCAGGAACAGAATGAGGGCTTTGGGAAGTGAAATAGTTTAGAAGGCTCTTGGCTAACTGTGTAAATGAGGATTAGGAATCTTTTGGAATATCATGCAAAAGGTAGCATAACATCACTGGTAGGCAACTAAGAAGGTTAACTAACAAGATTAACCCTCTTGTCTTTCCCAGGTGTTTAAAATTTCCAGGTATGTTTGTGCTGACATGTAGAAAATGGGTACTGGCAATATTGAGTGTGACAACATGGAAAATGTGACAAGGAACAACATGCTAGGTCAAACTGATCTGGAAAACAAGAAGAATAAAGGACAGATCATTTATGGAGGAAGAAGAGACTCTACTAAGGAAGGAATATTGCTACTTTGTATACATCAAATGGTTTTCATGCAAACTTTGTATTTCTCCCTGCTTTAAAAGAGAAGGAATAAAAGTTCTTGTTTTGAAGTTTTAGGGGGTTGAAGATACTCAGGAGGTGCTAGATCAGTATTTGACAGCCTGACAGCCTTTGCACTACCCAAAAGAACAATCAGTGTACAATGGTATGTGCCTGCAGACACTCCAGGAACCATCTATACCTGCTTTGGCTGCCACTGCATGACGAAATGCACATCATCAATGCTGTATAACTGTCACTGTATTAGCCAAATATTATTAACAAGGACTATGTTGTCACTTAGCACAATTACACCTTTCTTTTGTTTTGTAGATATGCCCTGTGGTGCAGAAGCCCACTGGAGTGTTCATGGGGTTTGAAGGAGGAGGCCAATTCCAGTGTGTAGAAAAGGAGTACCAGTCAAATGTCATCTTTAATTGAGATCCCGCTTGAAAAGCACAGTCTGTCTCTTGTATTGTATTAAAGCAACTACTTAAGTCAGGAGGTGAAGTCAAAACCTCAGTTTACACTATTAAAAAAAAAAAAAATAGAAATTTTCTATCCTTCTGGTACAAAGGAAAACAAAACAAAACTGGATATGACTGATGCAACAACATATTTCTGACTCTTCTCCAGACTGGATAGAAGAGAAATGAAAAGGAAGGACCAGAAAGGAACATCTATTAGGGAGCAGGAGCAGGAGCAGGAGATATACTCTCTGTCCATGGAGGGCTTTGGCTATGATGTTAGGGAGGAGAACTTGGGCTGTGGCAGCAGAAGCAGCTGTTTAGGTGTGTCAGACATGCTTGCTTATGAGGTCCTTTTTTTTTTTTTTTTTTTGCTGTGTTTGTTTTGTGAGGGGAAGGGAGGGACCCTGTTTATTATTCAGTTATTGATAATCCATCTACCAGTTTGACAGTCTACTGCTGTTCTGTGCCCCATGCTGCTATCTCCGTGGCTCAGAGGAAAAAAAACAGGCCAGGTGAGGACGGGTAGAGACATCAAGGTAAAGCATATGGAGCCATCAGGGGATGCTTTTTATGGAGCTGAGTTGAGCAGGTCTGACCCAGAGAGTCCTCAATCTTGAATAAATTTTTAGTTATCCCTATAGCCATGTAGGCTTTGGAATGACTTGTTTGTTCTTTCTTTACTGAGATTTTTAAAAAGCGTGTTACTTCAAAGTGCCTGGGCACTGCACCTATCCATAAAAATGGCATTCTCAGTGAGATCAAGAAAGCTCTACAGTCTCTTAAAATAGTGTCTGAATTCTAAGCAATACAAACAGAGAAAGGAAAAAGAAAAAAAAAATCTTTCACTTCCTTTAGATTGCAAGGCCATTTATCATTCTATCATTAATCTTCTTATACTGGGGAAAGATTATGGGAAAAGTGGTAGCTCTTCAGTTACTTCATTATCTCTTTAGCCATGTGTCTTCTGAGAAACTTCAGTGTTTTTCTGACCTAAACATAGCAGTGAGATAACCTCACTTCTTATTAACGTTGACAGAGGTACCTTGTCTCAACAGACTCCATAGATCTCTCTTCCTTTGGCATTGTACATCACAGAGTCCTTGTAGGAACATCTCAAGGATATGCAGTAGCTGGCTTTGCAGCTGTGTCCTTTAAAGGTTTTCAATCTTTCATATCACTCCCTCCCACCTTTAGAAACGATGCATTATCCAGCTCTGCACATTAAGAATTTACCATTCCTTGGGAAGCCATGCTGGCATCCTTTCCCGGTGGCACTTAAAAGGACGGCAGTATTTCATAGCTTTATTCAGTGTAAAAGTAACCTAGTTTTGCACCCACATTTAAAGAGGATTGCTCTTACAACTTTGGAGTGAGCTTTAAAAATTACTTTAACTCACCCCAGGACCTGAATATTCACATTCTTGTCACACCCATCCATTTAGATCCAATGACATCATAACAGATTTAGGGGAGGCTCAGGCAAGTGTCTTTTCAGCTTAAGTAATTCTGTAGAATTCTTTCTTCATAAAAGCTAAAGCACATTAAATCCCCACAGTATAGGAGCAGGGCAAGGTTGCTCTGTGTGCTTAAAACAGACATTCAGCATTGAAAATACACTGGAAAGAGTGGAGGAGAGGAGGTTTGTAAATTGTTTATACCCCTGGAGCTGGGAAAGGGGCATTCAGGACTTTTTCTCGGTCATACGTGGTGGAGATCTTATAGTGATAAAATTCAGATTAGTTATTCAGTCTTTTTAACACAAATCCTAAGAAACAAGAAATAAGATATATACCAGGGAGGTGTAGCAAAATAATGGAGCACAAGTAAATGAAATAACTTAACCTCTCTCTCTCTCGCTCTCTTTTTTAATACCTATGTCCTGCCATTTGATTTTGCAGTGTCAGTTCACTGCCGTACTAGTAATTTTGTTTCCTTTTTGCGTATTGTATTTTCTAGTGGTTTATTGCAGACTGCATTCTGCCATCTGAGTTGCTACCGTAGAGCTCACATTCTGCCCTCCCAGTTACAGTAGGAATATAAAGGCAGTAAAAGACTAATCAGAGTGAGCACAAAAGGAGACAGAATGTGACCCTGAATGCTTAAGCTCATCAAGAGAAGGCCTGCTGCCTTTTCTATTTTGAATGCACAGTTTGTTCCCAATATCAAATACTTTTGGTAGTGAGGTCTATGGTTGCTTGTACTGAAAGCATTATGATCCAAGCACTAATTCTTATTCCCTACTCTATTCCACAAAACATTGTCAGTTTCTGTCAGGCTTGCATGCACCCATGCTCACATTTGAAGCAGGTTAATCCTACTGCCTTTCTGACACCTGAATGAAACCCAACTCCCTGCATGAGTTTAAGGGGCTGAACAGATGTCTCCACAAGGCAAAAATGAAAACGGGTATTCAGGTCAAAAGCATTGCAGAGACAGTAGTCAAAGGCCAAAAAAGGTATGAGATATAGCAGCAAGTTAAGGTGAAAGATCTCTGGCAGGCCTACCAGAAGGTGGAAAAGACCAGGATAGCATCTGCTAACTCCCTACTGATTTCCTCCTACCGAAGTATATGTACAAGGGAAGAAGTGAACGAGTGTGTTTGTGTGTGTACAGCAGGTTATGTATAACTATACATACATCTGCACATGCAAAAGGAGGAGCATGAGTCTCTGGGTCGTAGCTGTAAATACACAAAATATACCACCCAAAGACAACTTCACCAGACACTGGGATGAAGAGATCCATGGGATGCAGTCCAGGCTCTGCTAGGCATTTGTAGTGCTCTGAAATTTAGCAAGATTGGACATAGGGAAGACATAAAAAGCCCAGTAAATGAGGAAGTTAGGGTTGAGAGAATACATGATTTTTTTTCTAACTTTTTGTTTTTAACCTCTTTTCCCTTCAAAAAAGGTGTTCATTTCATGTACAAAAGACAAAAGAATGGATTTTAAAAACAACCTCTTAATTTTAAGACCTAGAAATAAAACAAGAGAAGAGCCATTAGTTATATACCACATCTTAATATCAGAGACAGAATTTCAACGGTCATACAACAGCAACATCAGAAAATGCATATCATGGCAACAAAGGAAAATCTACAGATCTGGGTATGTAACTAAAATAAAACAGCCTACATCAAGGTATGCTTTGCAAACAGCAGTGGTGATTCAGTCAGAGATCTCAGCTTTTAAGAATATATTTTCATAAACCTTTAGTACATAGGAAGTATAAAAATTTCAGAAGGCAGTAGTTCCATTTAGAAATCCAATTTTAGCAGTTGCAAATGTCCCACACTTACACAAGAGTTAAGGAGCAAATAGAATAGCTGTATGTGTATTTGATTCACTACTTCTGCTTTCTTTTGTCTTGCAGGGGAACAACTCATCTTTCCTTGTGAGATGGTTGTGTTGATCGGTAAGGAGATGTCCTTTTTGTACTTCTTGGTAAACAACAGCCTTTTCCAGGAATAGCTGAAAAACATTTTCCTGAGGTTTCTAGGAATAAAAGTTTTATTTCTTGCATCCGGATCGAAGATTTTCCTGTATACTGTACCTTAGCTTTTCTGGGCCTTCATGAAAATAACTGAGCAGCAGCAAGGCCCTCAAGCTCCTAAGCTGCTTGTAGCTTCTGCCTTACTTTAGCCTTTCTCAGTCTCCAGAGCAACACTTTGGTTGTGATCAACACTGTCTAGAGTAATTTAGTGGCATTCACTCTGTTCCCACGCTGATAACCTGAGACCCCTTGAGAAGCTTTTTTTCCTCTGTAGATGTTACCTTCCTGTGTGCTCACTATGGTGGTACATTCCCTGAAACATCTTCACTACTCTTCACATAATTTCTTGGAAAAGAATTTAGGAAGTTGGAGATTGACTTTTTGTTTGTTTGTTTGTTTTTCTTTCCACAGTTAACAAATAATTTGTGTTTTCTCTAGCAGATTTGGCTGGCAGGAGAGTAACTTCCTTATTTCCTGGAAGACTGACCAGGAGTTAGAGGACCTGTACTGCCCACAGGCTGCTTGAGAAAAAATGTTTTGCAGGCCTGAGAGGGAAGGATGGCAAGGTACCGAAACACTCTGTCACTCTAAGACGCTAAGACTATTACAGTACTGCAGATTATCACAGACTAGAAACAGCAAAAGCCATTATCTTATCTCTTCTTGGAGGCCATGTACTGCCCCAACTACGACATACACACATGGCATGCAGTCTTCTGTATTTCAAATGTGTGCCAGTGGTACATCAGGGATATCTGCGACCTTCCTTACATCCCTAAGCCAGGCTATACAAACACTCTGTTCTCCCCAGTGATGTTATGAAAGGGTAACTACAGAATATATTGCTCTTTCCCTGTTTGCTGTGTTTACACTGAGTCCTTTTCTGATGCTTGTATTTGGTAAAAAATGAATGTTTACTAGGAAATTTATTAGAAGCCGGTAGATGCACAAACTGCACTCTTCCCTCCAAAACAGTTCATATCACTTGTTTATATGACACTCAACTGCAATATTCTATCCAACACACTATCTAAAACCAGGCAATTCAGTAGTCATACTGTTAAGATTTTGTAGGTCCTCTCTGATCTAAGCAGTCTTGGTAGGCTTTCATAACTGCACTTGTACCTGGATGTTGAAAATTAGCAAGTACATTTTCTAATTTCAATGTACTTTTAACCTCTGTGGGTAATATTCACCTTAGCTCACAAAGATGAATCAGTATGCTGTATATAGCAATAATAATACAAACATTAACTTTGCCAGTATCAATCTGACTCATGATACATTGTCATATTCTTTCAGGATACTGAAAGTATATTAAATTTAATCTGTGCATGCTCTCAAATATTGATTGAATCTTTTTTGCGAGTGGGTAGATGTCTCTTTCATGGACCTGAAAATAAGGGAAGCAAAGGATAAAATTACTTTGCCATTGCAATCCCAGAAATGTGGAGTGTGATCCAGAAGAAAGATCCCTGCCTGCATCTTCTGGAAATGATTCTATGCTCCTAGTGATGTAAATGTTACGTTACATGCTGTCTTTGACCAGCCAACGCTGATATTGAGTGAAATGTTCCCACTTGAAACAGGTACTTACACAGCAGAAGAAAATTAACAGCTTTCCTGTTTATGTAGTCATAGAAAAAAAATTTCCTTCAGATACGGATCCTATCTCTGACTGAGCTGCTCTTCAGGAAGCTATTTCCTTCTGACTTTGTACAGCAAAATACAAGTACTGGCCTTGCATACTTGAGAGACAGCCCTTTTCTCTGTATACTTTCTGACCTGCAACTGATTCCCCAGTGACTGGTATCTGCCTGGCACAAGCTAAACTTGTAGTCTTCCAGCGATATTCACCACTCTCTTTTTCCACTGCCTAAGTTAACTTGCATTCTGCTTCTGAGCTATAGAGCCCTAGTATAGTCTGCACCCTTCCTGGCCAGCGATTGCCAATAACACCAGAGTGGTTCCATCACTTGGTACTTGTTTCTTAGACCCTAAAGTGTCATTCTTCCTTGTGTAGGTGCCTACACTAACCAATGCTATTTTCTTGTTCACTTCAGTAAGCTCTGTATCTCCTTCCTGATGTCTTCAAATGCTGTTTCAGTAATACTTGTTGAATGCATGTTTTCAGAAGGATGAATATTTTAGGAATATTCAGAAAATCTTATAGGTTAGAAAAAAGATAATTAACTGCCTGACATTCAGCTGGCATCCTATCATGCACTGTAGCTTTATCCATGTGCATGCTTAGGTACTGAGTCAACCAAGACATGGGAACACAGGGATACCGGTCATGGGGCATGGAGTCTTTGTCCTGCTTATTAGCAGGCAGTAAGGACACAGAACAAGTAGTGTGATCACCCAAAGGGCACACATGAACAGAAAATGCAGTACTGTTGACTAATAAAGCTTCTGGCAGAGAAGTTTCTTCCAGAAATAAACTTGGCTGATCTTGGCAGAGATGTAGTTCTGTGTACACAAAAGGGTGTTAACTTATGCTTTAGTACCTTGTAAAAAGGTATAGATCAAACTTGGCTCTCTTAATAGTAAAGAGTAGCATACAAGAAAAGAAAAAGAAGCAAAAGACAACCAGCAAAGAAGATAAGAAACAAAAGAAGCACACCCAACTGACAGCAAAGCTTTTAAATCTTTTTTTTTTTTTTTGATGAAGACAAGTTATTAAATGTGCATAAGAGCAAAAGAATGCCAGCCTGCTCTACAATCATGACTTGCAGTGACACCAAGGTGACACACTGAGCTTCTTCAGTGGGTCACAATCAAAAAACTGAAAGGCGCAGTTCACAGGAACATGCTGTAATAAAGGTGTTATAAGGCATTGGTGGTTTGCTGCTGAAGGGAAAGAAAACAAATGTAAATATTTCCTGTCTAGTAAACGTGAACTTGGTTGAACTTCCTAAATCTTGGGAAGAACATAAATGATGTTTCAAGCATTTCTTTTTCTTTTTTTTTTTCCCTTGAAATTTTTTTTTTTGAAAGGAAAACTTGTAGCAATTTTATCCCTTTAAGATAGCAAAATTCTTTAAAGTAAATTGTCAGGAAAGATAAAAGAAAGAATCATAGATGTAGGAAATTGTATGACATATCCTATAAATAATGAGTATTTCTTTAGCGTGTTGCTAAAGGTAGCCAGGATCTGGTGTTTTGGATAAAGCACAAGAAGCCTTTTTGTAGGTGCTGGTTTTACATGCTTGAAGAAAAGAGAAGGAAAAAGTAAAATTAACAAACGGAAAAATTTCAGCATCTCCTGTTTTATGTAGATTGTTTTCCACAATCTGTTTATTCGATCAGTTGTTGAGACTGATCAGACCCTGTAACAGATATTGGCAAGGATGAAAAAAATGCCACAGACAGGGAAGGAAGGTACTTGTCAGAACAAAGATGACTCATCTATAAACAAGATACAGGTAACAATGAAATCTAGTTGGCTGTACAATTCTATTGAAAAATAAATAAATAAAAAACAGGAGCAATCTTATTGCAGACCTCTCATCTTTTTCTTGTCACTCAGAATTTTCTGGAGTGTTGCAGTTGCTTTTCTTCAACTTGTTGCTTTCAGCTGCTTTTCTGTAAATTACTTCCGAACACACAGTAATAGTTGTCCTGAGTAACAGTGAATGAGTTATTTTCTGCCTTTCTCAAATCTGAGGCATGGTATGAAATACAGGATTTTTAAACATCCAGAAAGGACTCATGAAGTGGCAACCCCAGGAGGATTTATTGTGGACTGAGAGCAGACCTTGCCTCCTTGCAAGCTTTCATCTCTTTCCCCTTGCACCTCAACTTGTGTCTGCTTTATTTCCAGCTCTCCTGGCAAATCTGTTTGGAGGCTGTAGGTGGGCTACAGCATCACCGCTGCACATTATACAGACAAGGGTTGGTAGACATTGCTGTTATTCATGTCCTTGAGAAGCAAAGTTTGTCGTATAGAGCCCTTGCATGCCTCAGTGCTCTGCTAAATACATCTGGGTGCCAGAATTAAGGCATTATGTGAAGGTAGCTTGCCCTTTAAAGTTTTTCCGTACTTGCATGCCATGCAGATCTGTCCTGGGATGGGTACCAGGAGAGTTTCTACAGTTGTTTCAGAAGTGTAGGAGGTCATTAGGGCACAGAGCTTATAAGGAATTGAGATTTGTGTTTCATGGCTGGCTGCACCATTACCTGTCGGATGGGTGGGTCACTGTCCTTGCAAATATGAGTTGTGGTGGGAGAGAATGTTCCCACCTGACAATAGACTCTTATCTAGATGGGGACATCACTGAACTTTAACTAGCTAAAAATAATATTTCTTTTAACACAATAAAACAGTACATTAGCTGGTGGAAACCAAATAAGGAGGGTTAGTGGCACACATTCCTGTAATTCGGTGACAATATCCAGCTGGTTATAGAGGGTAGTTTTTTGTTTTGTTTTGTTTTGTTTTGTTTTCCTAAGTGAAATGTCTAGATCCCCTCCTCATCTGCATTTTCTCAGCAGAAGCAGACCTCGCCAGAGTATGAAAAGAGACTATATGTTTTGCTAAAGATAGAAAATTTGAAAAATGAATGAAGAAATCAATACATTTCTATTTGACTAAACAATTCTATTTCAGAATATTAATTTTGCTTGAAGCCTCATGATTTAGGCCTGATTTACCAAGAAAGGAAGAGTATATGATCCTGTTGTGTCTCATTCCTGCTTCCACTTGCTTCTGAAATTGTTCCTCAATTAACCAAGACTTAAATAGAGTAACAGACCTCAAAGATGATGAAAGTCCTACCTATTTTGTGAAAATTGTTTCAGGAGAAAAACAGATGTCCTTATTTCCACAAAGGAAAAGCCACACCATTGTTGATTGCCCTGCTGGCCTCTTTTTCTCTAAGCAAATTCAGAGCTCAAGGGAAGTGCTAAGGCTGGCTTTTTAAAGAAGGAGAAAGGTAAAAACTTGTTGGCATAGGCAGGAGGGGTTTCAGTCATATACAGAAATAGCAGTATTTTGATGACAGAGGGATAGCAAAACCTGTCTCTGGAAAAGATCTCTACATGAAAGTAGTTGTGTCCTTTCTTTTCCTTTCAGCCTAACTGGTGAAGCCAGTTCTCTCTAAATAGAATTATATTCATGTGTGTGTCTTTCTCTTTGTTGTTGCTGGTAGGTTTTGTTTGTTTGTTTGTTTGTTTTTAAATTGTATTATCCCTACCTTACAATGGATTCAGTGGGGATGAATTGAGTTCTGTTTTCCAGAACCATTCCTTGACTCCTCTGTAGAATGATTTTCATCCCTAGTACTTGTGCACCACACTGTGGTAGTGCTGTACAAACAATGCAACAATAAACACGTACAGAAGTCTCAGTAGGAGAGGATAACTAATTTATAAATATGATTTTTTTTCTTTCAAATTAAACTGTCTCATTTCCTAGCTACCATTGACAAGTTCCCCTTCCAATATCCCCTCTTAACTCTCTCTGTCAATTTTCACCTTGGAGCTTTCTGTTTTTAACTCCAGGGTCTTTTCTTAGCTGCTTCCTTAAGTGGATTGAGGGAAGCCTTGTTACCTCTCATTCCTCTCTTGAGTGCCTGGAAGCAGGGGAAGTGAGAATATTGAAGGCAGGTGAGTGCAAGGCAGTGGCGGGTTCTGTTTTTTCTCACCTGCACTGCTCTATGACCTGCTTTTGTAGCACTGTACTTGCTGCCTGGCTGCTGAGCTCTGGCCCAAGGTAGGACCATGTCTGCCAGAGGCTTGCAGTGACAGCTTGATGAGATGTTTCTTCAGTCATTATGTGCAGAGAGAAACAGGGGAGGAGATTTAAACAAGCAAACCAAAACCAGGGTTGACTGCACCTGTCTACAAAATAAGACCACAGGAATTGCCATGCCCTATTAGACCACTAGTCCATTGAGTCTTGTGTCCTATCTTAAATTCTGGCCAACACCAGATGCTTCAAAGCATGAAACAAGGCACTGTGCAGCAGGTAGCCAGAGTAGCAGGAGGCGTGTCTATTAGTAATCACTTGCTTATTCTTCTGATATTTCCTGGTGTTTTTTTTTTTTTAATTTTTATTTATTTTTTTCCCCCTCTTGGATGCTAAACTCATTAAATGAAGTCCAACACGTTCCTTTCTTCTAACCTTTCCTCTGCTTCAAAAAAAAGTTTGTCTTTCTTACTGCAATAGCAGTTTCCCAGTCATCTTTGTTACACAGTTGAAGGATTCACTTGCAGGGAGAAATATGTGTTCTCTTCATAATAGATTATTTCTGTAGGGATTGGAAGCTGAGGGAATTCGTCTGCAGTTTTATCTGCTCTTTGGCTGAGTGCAGTAACTTCTCAGGCAGGTCATGTACTCTGTTCCATTGCTATCTGCTGTTTCACTGTATATTTTCCTGCATTTTGCATTATCATTTGTTAAATATATTCCAACCTACAATTTATCTTAGTCAGCAGATTTAGGACCTTTGTGTCTCTCTGCACACCCAGGGAATTTAGAAATAAATCCCTGCTCCTTGGGGTTGTTTTCAATGCAACAAATGTTTTAGAGGAAGTCAAGACGGGCTTGGTCAATATCGTCTGGACTCTCCTGTGCAATAAAACATTTTCCACATGCTTTCCCAGGTGGTAGGAGAACCCTGATTCAATTCAATTTTCTGCACTTCCTATTTTTAATTTTTAATATGTATATGTTTTTGTTGAATTCAAGCTCTTCTGGTTAAATTTCATGTGTTGGAGATAATGCAGGCGGTATTCAGAATTCTTTCTCTACCACTTATATATTGATTTTTGTTAGCATGTTTTACACAAAAATACTTTTTCTGAAGTGTTTTGTAGGTAAGATAATGCAGAATGAACTAAGAGAACAAGAAACCACATACAGCTCAAGTTTGTTAGGCAGGGTTTCAGAGATATTAAAAAACAGAACATGTTTTCAATAAGTTCCTAAACTACACTGATTTACTGAGGTGGAAACTTCATTAAAATAAGACAGACACGTCTTTTCCTTAAAATCTGTCAAAAATAGGGTTCTCTGAAGAGAGGAACCATTTACATACAGATTTAGATCTCCCTCCTTTAACCATTTAAACAACTGAACACATTTATGAATCTGAGTCTGTTCTTATGGCTGTGAGGAGATAGAGACCCTGCTCCCATTGAGGTGAGCTGCCCTTGCTAGGCTTGCCTGCTGTACCTAGCCAGTCACCTAACTACTACCAGCTCTTTCCTCTGAGTGCCAGTATAAATTAGCTCTGCTGGTACTTGGTCAAAAGACTGATACCTCTGTGCTCTACTGGACCAAAACCAGAGCTCCTGGCACTGACAGGGTAGTACTGTCACCCCCAGGCATGGATGTGACCGCTGGGTGCCATGTGGGTAAGTGGTGGAGCTTCTAAACATGGCACATTTTGGACCCTTGACTGCAGATGCTCTGGAGCAACGGCTGCTTGCCTATCAATCTGTATACCGCTCTCAGTGACACATCCTCCACAGTGATGGGAGCCCCTGAGCACTCAGGTAATATGTGTAATAAAAAATCACAGAGTAAAAAATTGTTGTGAGACTTTTGTAAAATTGATTCAAATGGGAGGCAATTGTCACAACTTAGTTCAAAAACAAAAGCTGTGTGTTTTAACAGTGCTGTAGCTATAATACTTCATTATTGCGATCAAGTTCCTGTCAAGTGCTGAGAAAGACTGGGAGCTCACAGGGACCCTTCTTGATAAAGAAGTAACAGTCACCTTTTGTTTGTGAAATTAGTCTACAGGTTTAACAAATTATAAATAATTGGTGAAATGAAAAATGATTGACTAACGCATTCAAGGGACAGTTTTTGTATTAGCAGACTGTTCTGGTGTACATTCAGAAGAATTCTCTGCCATGTTATTTAGCAGCAGGGATCAGAAATATTCATTTTCTCACAGTAAGATGCATCTAACGCTTTTCTTAATTTGGAGACAATTAAAACTGGAATGTGGAGGGACTATTGCAGTGGAGTGACTCATGCCATACTTATTGGGGTACAATAAGATTACTTTGATTTCTGAAGCGAAGCTAAATCTCCAGACTACTTACTTTTAAATAACTGCAGACTATATAAGAATTGGGATAATCGGATTCTAGAGATTTTTCTCTGTTACTGAACCAACAAAAAGCTGACACATCTATTTGCTGTATCTGAACAAAATGAAGAAAAAACCAACAGCCCAGAGAAAATGACTTAGGTTTACAAATACAATTGATGTTTGCATGTGTGTGTTTATGTTCTCAGTGTGCTTTTTGTGGTGCTTCTAGCAATGGCAAGTGAAGTTATTTTCAGGTGAGGCAGTGGGCAGATACTTGAAGTTTGCATTTTCTTGTCACTCCATCAAAAGTACAGTCCCGATATGTACAGACAACCTTTGGAGGAAGGGAAATATTATCTCCTCAATTCATTCTGTTCTGAGACTGCTATGTGTTGCAAATGCAAATTTACAATGCATGGCATGCCTCTGCCTTTAGCTGGACAGACATACCTCTCTTCAAAGTTGTTTCCTCTTCAGATAGTCACAAGACTTCCAGATATTCATCTCTCTGCCTTATTGACCGAACAGTCACCATCTTAAAAATGCTCTGTCAAAAGCCCAGTTGCTTAAACACCTATGGCAAGAGAATACAGCTGAAAAATCATGTCTGTGCCTTTCAGGTTTTACAGTTTTATTGACTAAAACAAATTTTCACATGCAGTTGTTTAGGTAGGCTTCAGTACTAAACAATTTACAAATAAAAGTTCTGATCTCAAAAACAGATTTTGACCAGAATGAGGTAGTCACAGAAATAGGACACACTAGGAAAAATACTCCTTAATGTTGAAAATAGGAGGGTGACTATGCTGTGCAGCCTTTCTGGCTTTCTTCACTCTTCACTTTGGGGGATATTTGTCCTTCACTGAATGTCAGGTATAATAAGAGACTACCAAGAAAGAAGAGGTCAGTTCTGGTCAGAGAAAGGCTTTTATGGACATGTGAAGGCAACATATGTGAATGGGGTGAGAGGGAGAGCATGAGAAAGGGAGTACCACCTTGCTATAGCTACAGCAAGAAAAGAAGCTGAACTTGGCCTGGAAGCAGGGAGAGGAGATGACCAGGGAGACTGGGACAAAGTATTTTAGTAATTGCAAAGGAAGGAATAGCAGTAGGAATGATCAATGGGGAGCGATCAGCTATACAACCCACAGACAGTACAGAGTTAGCTATAGGGAAAGGAGGCTCAAGAGATGATTGCATAGAAGTCAATAATAAAGCAATATGTATAAAGGATTAAAGAACAAATGTGGTAAAACAAAGCAAATATCTGATTTCTATCTTTCTTTCTTTCTTTCTTTCTTTCTTTCTTTCTTTCTTTCTTTCTTTCTTTCTTTCTTTCTTTCTTTCTTTCTTTCTTTCTTTTTCAGCTAGATTTCAGCTCAAATACATTTCATTTAAATATTCACTTTTTTTAAGGATCAGTAAGGAAGTTCTTTGCAATATCCTTCTGAGAAGGGAGTTTTGTTACATTTCCTAGGAAGCACAAGGATTTTCAGAAGATACTATTGCCTATTTACAAAGCTTTCAAGAGAACCTAAAGCATTTCAAGGTGTCAGTAAAGTAACCGGTGGCATGCAGTTTGAATTCTTTGAAGATACAGACATCATTTTGTGCAGAAGTAATGGCTCGACACTGAACACTGAAAGTCTGTCCCACACTGTAGGCACAAGCATATGCAAATTATCTCAGCAAAAAATCCCACCTTTTTTTTTTCCTCCTGAGATTTCTGTCTTTACTTTTGGTTTCTGTTTAGATTTACTGAAATAAAAGAATCTAAGAAAATAACATCAATTTCTTCTAGTCACTTCTGATTAGGTGAAAAATGAATTCAGTATGATCTCAAAAAATCTCAGCACTCCCTGATAACCTCTGAACACCTCAATTGGATTTAGTGGAATTGGGGATGCTTTGAAATCACAGGAGAGTGGTTCAGTGCTCTTAAAGACCATATCAGCAGCAGAGCTTGACAGAACAACAAGAAAAGCTATGAGTTGCAGTAGCGTTGGGATAACTTCACTTAATAAAATTCCTTATTTGTCTTACCATGCTGATCTTTTTGATCCTAAACATAGAGGAGCTTAGGAAAAGCAATTTACTTTTCCAATTTCTCAGTGAAAAAAAGGCACAAGAAAAATACTAAAATTCAAAAACTAAAAATGTAGGGAGCTCTTGACTGTTTGCATCCAGCTGTGAGCCATTACTCACATGAGTAGTCACTGATTGCTGTGGATCTATTTGTGGAAACTGAAGCTTACGCCTGGGAGCAGAGCCAGCAAAAGGTATAGGAAACATAGGCATCTGTTTAGGGAGTAGAAAGAGAAAGGCTGCTCTGCCTATGTTGGAGGACATGTAGGTCAGCATGGAGGTGCTCCTACAGTCCTATCCTCTGGTGGCACCAACTTGAAACAGGTAGGATGGTAGCTATTGCTTTATTGCCTGAAGCTTCTGCTCTGTACTGCCTCTCTGCCCCAGGGAGGACAGAAGCAGTAAGCAAGGGACTGGGATAAGGCTATTGTGATCACGAGTAAGGGCAGATAGAGTAACAGAAGGTAAAGGTGAAACTCCCAAGCTGGGGCTTTCTTCTGCTCTTGCTTTTCTTGTTCTACCAATATCCCTCTACTCCTTTTCCACTCTGTTCCCTTTCCTCCACACAGATCCCCAGCTCTCCCATTCCTTCCCACCTGCTGTGGACCCCAAATCCCTCTCGTTTACCCAATAACACTAACTCTATGTCATTCATATGAAGTCCTTTCTGCCACACAGCCTCAAATGTTGCTATTTTGCCATTACCACACAAATACTCATTTGCAAATCCTTGTGACCCTTCAGCAATTCCCATCACCATGCCATGCTCACTTGCCAGCAGGTGACTCCTTCAAAGTCTGTAGCTTATGCTGCTAAGTTGAATTTACTTCGAGGAAGTTTGGAAGAACAAAACTGAATTTGTAGCAGAGAAGCCTTGAGCCTACTCATCTATGAAAGAAGGTAGGGGGAGCAGTCAAATTCAAAATCCAGCATTTAGTGATTCGTAAGTGAAATGAATTTACATGAATGTCTTAAATGGGCTGTGGCATAAAACCTGAAGACCTCTGCTAACAGCTCAAAGCCAAAAGAGTAAGGTGTGACATGTTAAACCCCATTCTTAACAACTGTACATCTATTGCAATTACAGAGATATTTCAACAAGGGGCTGAAATATGATCTGGAACCTAGTCCTCAGACCACTTTTATGGTGGCAGAAATTTATAGACAGTTCATAGAAAGGCAATGTGATAGATTAAAAAAAAAAAGACTAAAAATGCCGTTTATCCTTGCTATAGTTTCCTCCTTGTATTTAGGACCTGGGGGTTGCTGTTTTTGATAAGTATGTGGAGTGTGGTGGGCAGCTATATGCATCTCAACTTTCACATGACTGTAGAAAACTGGAAGAAATACTGGCCTAACCTTTTTAATGTATTTGTTTGCTTGTATGTTGGTTTCCCCACTGATATTCTTAATATTCCTTAAGCTAATTTGTTTCAGATATAAGATTCAACTGAACAGATCTGAAAGTGAAATACAGCCAGACACAGTTGGACGTTTTAGCCAGCTTCAAAGTGTCCCTGGGAAGACAATGACTCATTTTTAGGAAAATATCTTCATTCAATACAATATTTAGACAAATGCTTATGTTTATGCTAAAATAAATATGGATTGGAGTAGGTGCTTCTCTGCTTTCATGGATCAGAGGCTAAGATCATAATATGCACCTAATTTAAATTTCATTTCTTTTGTCTTTATATGCTCCAAGTATAGCTGCAGGAAATCCAGACAGTTATGCAATTCAGTTAGTATGTAATCTAATAAGCTTGACATAAGTTTTTTGCTTTCACTATATTTTTCTTACACCATCTGAATTGTTCTTTTTTATTTTTGGATTTTTATTTCTCTGTCTACATGGCTGGTATGTATCCAGGACTATGTTCTGTTGTTGAAGATCCAGTTTGACATTCAAAACACTTGAGCTCAGTGCTCCGATCCCAGCAGAAATCTTCTGCGCTTTTGGGTGAGCTGGGGCCTAGAGTCACAATATGTGCACCCCTTGTTCACTTTTATTTTTGTAAGAGCCCGGGAAATTTAAACTTCCATGCCAGAAGTTTAGCTCCGTAAAAAGCATTGCTTAGCTCATTGGAGGCCTGTACTCTTATGAGCAAAACTGCTCAGATGCGTAAGATCTATTTGTGAGTGTGCCTCAATATATAATCCTGATAAGAATTTAGTTCTCAATAACTGTGTTGTGAGCACAAAGAAAGGTTTTCTCCGCTGTTTCACCTGTGTGGCCAAATCTGCTGTGTCAGAGCAAATCTACCTAATGCTTTCTTACAGAAAAGATAGCAGGTGATGATGGACATGCTTTCCTTGTTTTATCTTCCATTACCACTAGGATAAAGAATAACATCCCCTCTGGCTTCCTTCCTCTTTTTTTCTGATCCAGTTACTAGTAAATTCAATACAAAATGAACTATTGCTGGCATTGAAAGCAAGGGACTCCGATGACTCCTGAATACCTGTCACCTATTACTAGAACACCTTCTTCATAAGATAGAATATAAGGGTTCAAATACTCTTTGGTGACATTCTCCATGTTTCTGTCTATAAACTTTAAAATGACTGCAGACCTACCAGGCTGTGCATCTGCTGAGCCCAGCAATCCCAGAATGTGTCAGATTTAATCTGCGTGGTATACAGTGCATCTAAGGCATGCTGGACTTGGAGCACATTTGCTCTAAATTGATCCCAAATCTACAGTGGCATTTGTCTGGCACTTTAGGTCATCCAGAGTTCCTGCTTAGAAGGTCAAAATCTTCAGGTCCAGCTGAATGGAAAAAATAATTTGTCTGAAGAAAACCTGAATAGTTCCGTTCAAAGGGAAAGGTATTCTGCACATACCCAAAACCTGACATTTCATATGTGAGGAGTTAAGTAAGAAGACTCTAAAAGCCTATGTCATGGACTTTGGCAGCTAACCACACAGTCATTAAATACGGGGAGCCATTACTACAGCCTGTACTTTGTGACAAACAGCAGACCTGGGCACCTAAATCCTGAGATGGTGGAGAGACAGTTAATCCCAAACGGCGATCAGAGAAGTGCCTCTCTGCAGCTCATCATAAAGCACCTGCACATCTTAGAACAGAGTGAGACCTCATCCATAATTCCGTGTCTCTTAGGTTACTTAGGGTTAGTGACACCTTGAGTGAGCTGAGGTTGGTGAACACCCACCTGTAGGCACCAATATTCCGGCAATCTGCATGCACTCCTCATCCTGAGCAAGGGATAACAGTAGGTAGCAAAGTGTCTAAAGACTGGAAACTGCAACATGGGGTTGCAGCTGCAGTTTTATGGGTGGCTGATCTGATCTTGTGCCTTTCATCCAAAGGGAAAAGAGCTTGCTTTTTCCTTCTTGATGCGCCGCTTTGGTACCCATCAAATGCTTCTGGGAGTTGTGCTCCATCTTTCTGCTTTTGGTAAGAGAGGACTTTCTGACTGGCTCACCAAATGTCTTATGCAGCTCTGCTCTGAGGTTTCTGATCTAGAAACTGTAAATAAAAGTTACTTTCCTTAATGGATCTATACACTGAAAGACAGTGAGGAGCTCAGGTGTTCTAGTAATGGAGATGATTTAACAATTGCAGACAAATTTAGCTAGATTATTGTATCTAGTTTAGATCAAATATTTCAGATACGATAGTGTAATAGGATTCTGGAGTGTAGTATTGTTAAATTTTGCACTGTGTATTGATTATGGTAAGAGAGCTCAGTGACAGCAAGGATCTGCATTGGATGGACTGGATATCCTCAGAGAGGTGCAATACTTTTAGGTAGTTGTTACACGCAGTCATGTACATCATCCAAATGTGTGTACTCCTATTTGTGCCCTTGATTTCTGCATAGCAAATGGGGCTTTTTCAGTCTACACAAGCCACGTGAAAACAAGATTGGGTATTCTCATTAGTCATTTTCGAGTATTTTAAAAAATTCTTTAACATTTGTCTAACTGTATACTTATCATTATAAATTCTAGTGTTTCACTTTTATTTTTTAAGAACAAATTATAAATGAATTTTGCAATTTTACACACCACGATATAGTAGCATTATGTATAAATACATTTTTTTTTTTACTGATGATTTTCTGTTTTTTTGCTACTCTAACCATCGCCATGTTCTAGAAACCATTATCCCACCCTATTATGCAACACAAGTCAGCTGAGTCCCAGTATGGGCTGTTTTACCACCTTGAGCTGCTTGCTGAACTTGCTTGCTTTACACCTGGTAAATATTCTAATTTCCATTCTGTTGTCACTGATTGCTTTTTCATATTCCTGAGGAGATGTCATACTTGTGAATTCATGAAATATTTTTAATATTATTATAAATGCTTCTTAAGTGTTGTCAAGGTTAGGACAGAAATAAGACAAGACAGAAAGTTTTCAGGAAAAGTAAAAAGTATTTATCTCCTGCTGCTTTGGTCCATATGAATTAAAGATGACATAACTTTCTCAAATCAGCAAGAGATGGTGCAGCCTAAAATAAAGTATTTTGAAACAAAATATTTAAATAACAATTTCTTTCTCTTTTTGGTCCCAGCTTTGCATATTTATTTATATACATAACATTAAGTATATGTATATTAAATAACTTTAGGTATGGATGTATGCGTATACATAAGTATACATGTACGCGTATATACGAGCATTCATGTATAAATAGAAATATTTGTAGAATTCTCTGAAAAATAATGTTATGTTTACTCTGGAACAGCAATCTATTTTAGATGGTTGGCTCTTGACATATTTAGGAGCATTGCTCTCTTCATTTAGATTTTAAGAACTACCCTTAGAAACCCGCATTTCCTAAAATTCTGATTTAGCACTTACTTGTAAATGTTTATGTGGTTAATAAGCTTTATTTTTATTGATTAGACATACATGGCATTTTTTTCCCTATAGTTTTAGATTCCCTAGTCTTATTTAAAATAATGAATGTGGTATTGGATATCATGCACTAAAATTTGTTATTTAAAATATGATAAAAAATATGATATATCCACAAAACTTACTTTCCTAATGAGAGAAAAAATTACCAAGAGAAAATAAAAATTATAACTCACACATGAATTACCTGAAGAATGAAATTTCCTTCTTTAACATAATGACTTTTATAGAGCTAGTGGTCCCACTGAAGATTTCATATTGCTAGCTTTAAAATAGAGCTGCTGGCAGGAACTTAAAGCAATGGAAAAATGTTGGAAAGCTGGTGAATTCACTCCTTTATAATGGTAAAGTTATTGAGCTATGGCAACCATTTCTGTGGAGTATATATTGACCAAGGAAAAAAATGTGCTCTAGATGGTAAGTCATTGGGCTAAGACGGGGTCTGCGTTTATTCATTCTGGCTATTCTCCCAGAAATAGATGGTTAATGTAGAAGGCACTCAAATCCAAGGTGTTTGGATACAAGCCCATTTCAAGCTGCAGACCTTTCTGGAGTCTTAGGGCTTGGTGAAGAGAAAGCCTTGATGAGTCTGCTAGAGTGTGCTGCCTATTGCCATGCAGGTGTGCTGTGTCCGGCTGAATCTGCCTCTCCCCATGCCATAATGCTATTAGGTTGACAGACAGGGCAGGCAAAACTCTTCCTAGAGTGGCACAATGAGAGTGTACATGTATGTTAGTTCTCCAGTCTGAATCAGAAGTGTGCATTTCAATCAAATTTCCCAGTCATCCTCACTTGGTCACCTATGTGATGGACTTTGATTTGCAATGTGAAGCGGCCTCAGAGCACACAAGCTGGATTCCTCTGACAAGAAATTAAACAGGAAGATGCACTCCAGCACACTATTGAGAACTCAGCCCACAGGGCTAGACCTGAGTTATTTCAAAGTAAAACCCACTGAAACACTTGCAGAGTGAAATCTGCCACCAACTGGGTGACTCAGTAAATCTCCTACTGAGGTGCTCTATGCAAACATGGTGTGCAGTCATGTTGTATCAGGAGGATAAGCATTGAGTTAGTGATATGGTCTTTCTGATATTGTGGAAGCTCAGAATGTGGTGTGTAGGGAGTATACCATGCCTGAGTCTGCTCTTAGACCAATTGCAAGACAGGAGAGGCATGCCCCATGTGACTCAAAGCAACTAGTTTACTAAATCTTTGTCATTTTCGTTTTCTCATTCATTGTAGTTCATTTATGTGAGAGCGAGTACAAGAGTACTTATAAAATACCTACAGCTATAGAGATTTGATCTCATCTGAGTCTTCTAGACACCACTCATACAGATTAGATAATAATGATGTTAATAGTCTCGAAGTACTTGTGACAAGGCACAGCAAATTTGTGACGAAAATATCTAATCCAAGGCATCTTTAGGTTCCATTTCAGTTTACCACAGTAACACAAAATCACTATGTTTCTCAAACATCCTTCAGTTTGAGGGCTCTCTTCATGTAAAAGTTAATTAAAGTCAAAGTTATCACTGTTCTACATTGTTTAAAAGCTCCTTTTCCTTTCAATTTTCTTGTTAAAAAACCTTTGAGACAACTTGTTCCCCCAATGAAATGGTGATAGTAGCAAGAGGTGTTTCTTAAGTGGAAAGAAGTCTGCGGTATTTTAAGGAAGCTGAGTATGGGATACTGATTTTCTCTATTTTTTTCATTAGTGAATATTTGGAGTCCCTCCTGCTGGTTCCTTGTTAGACATCATGCTACACATGTGGACTCTGGCAAGTTAAGAGCTATGGGAATAATTCAGAGTGGAAACAGCTTTTTGGTAAGCATAAAAATGAGTGCATACCAATTTCAGAACCTCTCTATCTAGAATTACCAAAACAAACAGCTTTGACATTGGAAATGTGTTTAGCCTGGCAAAGCAATCCGGCCCCATGGAATAGAAACTATGCATTTGAAACATCACAGACACTATAAAGGTTTGGAGACCAAATATGGAAAAGGGTGTGAGCATTCTGGCTTGAATTGCATAGGGAAGGGAGGAAGGAGTTATCTGGATCCACAAGATAATGTTTGTTAGACCTTTCAGCTGCACAGAACTAGTCACAAAACTCTTCATTTCTTTCAATGCAAGCAACTAACGTTACTTCAGGAGTCTGGAGTTCCATGAATGCTAAAGCAATGCTTGTTATTTTTTGGTGGCATTACAAACATTGTAATGGGAACCATAGTATGCTTCTGTCTGCACTATCTGTCTACTAGCAATAAAATAAGAGGCAGGAAATTATTCTTTTTTAACTCTATAGTCACCAGTCTCAGAATTTATTGGCAAAAATAATGCTGTTTTCTGTATCTTACGTCATTAAAATACAAATTAAAATTGTAAAGATTATGAATTAAAATACACAGAAAATAAAGGTTTAATAAATATGACGATCCTGATATTAACTGATAAAAAGGTTTTATTAGGTCTTTTAAAAAGGTTATTGAATAATATAGTAATTCAAAATAGGCCACAAATTTTGTGGGTTGTTAAAATACATACCACTTGGCAAAAGTTTTTAAAGTAGTGTGGTTCTCAGGGTAGACCACTATTTTGCAATTATAATGGGCTAGAGCTGAGTGGTAATGGTTTATCTTAATAGTATCTATGGACTAAGTAAGTACTCAAGCATATAGCATTGTTGCTATATTCAGTGTATTTATAGGGAACCTAAAAAGCAGATAATTAGTGCATGCAATTTTATTTCCTATATCCACTAGTAATATGAGTCTGTAAGCCAAGTTCACAGATGGCATAGTCAGTTTTAACTCCACTGATTTCTATTGTGCTGTCCTTACTTAATCCACCAATTATTTCAGAATTAAATCTATGATTGCATCTTTTTCTTGGTAATCCTGAATGATTCTGTCCAGTGATGTCTAATTTATTTGTATTTATAGGCTGGATTGTATTCAAACTACAGCTGTGAGCTGGTCATATTTCTCCCCAGATATATTTAGGCACCATGGAAAATGACAGACCTTTCCAAAGCTGTCTATATCTTGTCAAGGTGTGCTGCACAATGGAGAGGATCTGTGCAGAAAAGCAGATGGTGCTGAGGATCCAGCAGACGCTTTACAGGCATTCCTAGGTTTTGTTTTGGACCAGCTCTAGACTGATCCCATGGACTGAACACCCAGTCGTGGCTGAAGCATGTCAGCTGAGATCATGAAGTGCATCCTCTGGTTTAGCTTAATCTGAAAGGAATTCAGTTTGTGCACTCTCTTCTTTGTGATGCAAACCAAGGCATGGTGAACAGGAACAACCAGGAAATTTAATTCAAAAGCATATTGCTAGTCTGAACTGAAATGCCAGTTTGGAGGCATTCTATAAAAGACATTCAAAGTCATTCAGAGGCTGCATATTGGTTTAGATAATCTCATTGTTTTTCATCAATTTTCTTATTTCAAGTCAGGATACACAACCCAGCTTCTATCTTCTATGTATCAGTTTTAGATCCCATGACACAGGTCTGGAATTCCTTCATTCTCATTATCTNTGTTCCAATTTTTTTTTTTTTTTTTTTTTTTGAACAATGTCCAAGTATCCCTCAACTTAGTGAGGAAAAATTGCACTGTTTTGAGAGTTTTTCTTTTCCTTAATGTTGTCAAAAAAACGACCAAGATATGAAAGTAATTTGCTTCAAAAATCCAGTGCAGTGAAGATTAAAAAAAAAAAAAAAAAGCAATGATTTTTCAAAAGACATAGTAACATCATGGAAGATCAGTTACCAAATTAGACAGAAGAGAAAGTAAAAACTATCAAGGCTTCTTCACCTAATGACTTTACATACAGGAAAAGCGATGAAGTATAGGATTTTCATAAGCGTTTATGGTGACATCTAAACTGCAGTACCTGCATAAAGCTGTCGAGATGAAATAAGAGTTTGTAAGAAAAGCTGGATCACTTAACTATTCTTTGTCTTGCCTTTGAATGGGTTGCAGTCTTCATGAACAAGTCTTCACACATCTCTTACAAACAGTTCAGCCTGATAATTTCCAACTGTCTGAAAGGCTTTACCTTTAGGCAGCCAATGAACACTGCAACAGAATATTGTCTAGTTCTTCTTCATTGGAGAAGTTGTGAGTGCTTTGGTGATTCAATGAGCGTGTGTTTAGATGATGCAGTGTAGAGCATAATTTTTAACATGTGGACAAATAATGTCAGGTCTTTCATACAGACAGTGCTTTTAGGTGATATGATACATTTAGTATCATAGTATCTGAAAAGGTTGACATCAACAGCACAAACCTTCCTTCTTGCATATTCAGGCAAGACAGAGCAACCGTTCTCCCTTCCAGTCAAAGTGTGTGCCCCGTTTGAACATACACTGTCTAATCAAGGCTACCATTTTCGCTAGCTGTCACTCTTTCAGGACATTTTTTCAACTCTTTCAAAGAATTTCGGACTGTGTTAGTAGAAGATAGTGAGTGGAATCCTACTTTTGTCAGTTCTTCAGTTACAGCAAAGTTTTTATGCGTACACTGATCAAAAACAGTTGTATAGTGACAGTAGGATTACAAATCTCATTACTTGCAAGCAAAAATTATTTATATGAAGCTGTTGAAAATATAATCTGAGTTCATATATCATTGGGCACCTCCTCAAATTCTTTTCATCATTCTATTACGTAAAGATACAGTTCCATCAATTACTATCTGCTTTTTCTGGGTCACTGCTGTGCACATCAGTGCTGACTGATTCGTTTACTTCTTTTCTGCTTCCTATAAACCGGAATTAGGGTTATTTCATGTCATCATTATAGATTATATTTTATTATATATTATACATATATTTATGTTTTTGTGTGCATATATATCCTATGCCATCTTTCATGTACTTCCATATGCATACGTATATATAAGTGCATATTTGTATGTGTGTGCATGTGTGCCTGTGCATACGTACAGAATGAATGCATTTCAAGTGCATGTTTTACCAGGTGGTTGTTCTTTCTGATATGAGAGATAATCACATAACGCATTTGCCAAGATACTGTGCAATAACTTCTTTGCGGTTTCTGTGAAATGATACCCTGTATTGAACTTCTTTGTTGGTGTAGTCTTAAAAACCAATCAGGCTGAAAATCAAT
>VXAL01014430.1:262969-275812 GCA_013399475.1 Chauna torquata | reverse complement strand
TCCCTTTTTTCTGGTGACATTTTGGGCTTCTTGTTCATGATCACAATCTATCCACTTATAACAAAATTTGAAGTAACTTTTGAAGTTACTTCATAAAATGAGGCAGGTGAGATCCTGGCTGCTTTCTCTGAGGGCTTTTTGCCCTTTATAATTTTCTTTTGCTGAAGCTGCATCAGTCACAGATGAGACAAACCTTGTACTGTCCAATGCTAGACCTGTAGGCAGCTGTTAAGAATATGTGCTGCTGTGACTACATGCAGAACTTTTCATCACTGTGTGTCTTCCTGACTGTAAATTGTTCATTTTGGTTATTTGCTACTTGAATTTTGTTGCTTTACAGGTTTGTTTTCTAGGAGTGCCACACTGGTGTATAGTTCTTTCTCTGTGTAAGATATGATTTCTGACACAGCTGAGAGTGTATTGCATCCCTCGTGGCATGTGAGCCATAGAGTGGTCACTCGTGCTTTAAGCTTAGAGAGCTAAAATAAATTCTGTGGCTCTTTGTGCCTCCCGTTGGGTTCTCAACAGAGAAACAACATTGGGAGGAAATCTGTAGATCATGACTGCAAATTACCATAAACTCTGTAATAAAGCACAATGAACTTAAATACCTTAAGTTTCCATATGACCAAGCCATAGGAATCCTCGTCCATTATCTTTATAATTCTATCTGCTGATCAGTTCTGTGACTTGCTTCTAGATCAAAATGCAGCTTATCAATGTTAGTGAACCTTTATCGCTTTTCCCTTAAAAAGTTGATGTTCTGAGCCTTTGGGCTTGAGAAGTGTTGCTAAGAGAGATGCTTTATAAAAGAGCTATTAGTCTTGTGAGGAGTAAGATTTGACAGGCTGGGAAGTTACCGGGACCATTTGCCAGTATCGTTTCACATTCCTTAGGCATCTCCTTCAGCAGCCAAGGAAAGATCTGATACCTAGGTTAGTTGTCTTACAAATCTGTGAGACTTTATGGCAAAATATTTATTTCATTACAGGTTGAAACAGGACATTTCATCTAAATATTTCTTAACAGTTATTTTTACTCTATTAAGTTTCAAGGTAGGCAAATGTGTTGGTATAGGAACTTGAATTGCAATTGACACAAAAATATCTGCATTTATGTTTCTTAGACAAGGGACTTAATCAGCTTAAGGAGTTATTTATTCAAACGCTTATTCAGAAGCTGGAAAAATTTCAACCTTGGAGATGCATTGTTCTTTGAGTTGAATTTAAAACTGCAACTGACATAACAGTGAGGTATAGGTCCCTGGTTTAAAGAGTGAGAGGCAGACTATACTTTTTCCTGACATTTCTGATTGGATTAATGTTGGGTGCAAATAAAACTATTCTGTATCCCTGAACGTGGACATTTTTCAAATGGACAAAAATGCATGTTGTTTAAATATTAGAAATGCTTATCAAATGTTCCTTTTTTACATCTGCTACTAGTATATTAGTATTACTTTGGTTTAACTTACTGCATTTCAACTTAAAGAATTTAAAAATTAATATTTTTTCTGGATTCAGTTTTTTACGTTGATAGTTTTGTCACATCATTCATTTCAGCATTCTGCTTCTCTTTGGGAAGCATTACTCTTCTGGAAAGTAGCATTAGGATTTCATGGCAACAGCACATTATCTAAGACAGTCGATTGCAACTGTAATTTCTCACAGATGTTTTAACCTGGTGGGCTCAAATCGATATCCAAGTAAGTTCTAAGAGACTTCACAAAATGCATGTGTATCGCCACTCTACATATGATTATCTTCCTGACTGTACAACGTATTATCTGTAAGGAAACACCATATGGCTTTAACTCAGATGAGACAACACCACTGTGTAGTAGATGACTTTCTCTGTAGCTGAACAACAAAACTTTAATGCACTATGCTAAAATGCATATGTGAAGAAACCAAGAGTGTTATAAATACAGGTGATGGCCTGGCAGTCTTTCCTGGAAGCATTACCTGCCCTGTTAAGATGACGCATGAATGGATGATATTGGCTGTAACCTTCTTCCTTATTTAGTGCTTGGTGATGTTTATATTGCTTATGCAGTCAAGTTCTGTGGTAGTACAATTAATAATGTTGTCAGTTTTGACCTCTAAAGATCTATGCGGTAAATTACATTCTTCAGTGCCTTGTATTAGTCAGTTGACCCTAAATCCTTGTGAAATGCATGTGTTATAGAGAAGGTTTCTTATAAGCTGCATTTCCCACTGGGCTGCCGTAACAGTTGACATATGGCCTCATGTTATGTGTAAAAGTTAGCACTGTACAAAACCCCCTGCAACTTGCATGAAATATATTAAGAACTAACTTAAGTGAGAAATCTCATGAAAAAATCAGAGCAGGGGCATTTCTACTGGGCTCATGGAGATATTTGTTTCCTTACCAGTGTTATTCAGTAAGTTGCTTGTGCTGCGACTCTTGCAAACTGATACATTGCCACATTTCATTGTAATATTTTAGTGTTTGATAATTTGCTGAAATATCTATAATTTCTATCAAAATAGATTTTGTTGAAATGCTTCCACTGAGGAAATAAAGTAGCAAAATGAAGAAAAGTGATTTGTTATTTATCACAAGATTTCTGTTTAAAATGCAAATGCCATGGTCACCAGAGGTGAGTTTAGTACTCGTGTTTTCTAAGCCTAGCTGGTGACACTTTTTAATGTGTGTTTAGATGAGACATCTCTACCTTAGCCAAAAATAGGATTCCCTTAAGGTAATACAAAAAATATCCTATTTATCTAACCCGAATGTTAGTTGGATTTTGGCTGATGACAGATGCCTTTTCTCCCTCCTCGTTTTTGTATATGTACAGGAATTGCTTCTTTTCTATGCACATCTCAGCTGTGATTTCACTACCACTTGGGCAGCATTTTCCAGTAGACTGATTTTAGATATTGTAACACCAGTTGAAAGCTGATCTGGTACCCAAGATCTAAGGTACCCAGTTCCAACATCACACGCTGTCAAACAACTTTAATTTATGCAGCCATTGTAAGGTTTACTGGAAAACTGCATAGAGAGAACGTCACTCCACCACATCTATTACCATCATTCTCCTTCATCTCTGATATCACTTGAGAAAATGTCAGTGCAGAACATCATTGCTCCCACGCTCCTCACAGAACTAATAGAAATTCTGTTTGCAAAGCGGGGAGGGATGGAGAAATACCTCAAAGTAGTGAGACTGGGTGCTTTTTCATTCCTTGCTGAAGTCTTTTATGAGAGAATATGTAATTACCTAGCATGATGCAACTGTGAAGGCAGAAACAGAACTTGAAAGTTCTGTATGGAAAGCAAAATAGGACTGGTAACACAGAAGAAAATTAGGTAATGCTCTGAAAGAAAGTTGCCCAGTCACCTCAAGTACAGTGTATTTTTCATGATCTCTCTTAAAAAAATGGGTGTAGAAATAAAAAGTTAATTGGGGAGTAAACAAGTATCGTACACAGTAAAATAGATGTAAAATCTATCCTAATAGCCTATAATTTATATATCCTGTAATATATATCCTACAATATCCTGTAATTTATACAGTTTTATCACAGGGCTAAACTGACCTTGGCGCTCATTGCCACAGGATGAATAGGAAGAGAGTTTGATGCAGAGGTGACCATAAAAAGAAACAGGCGGTTTTCCATTTAGATAGTATATATTTTTTTCTACATATACTAACATAAAAGTATATGAAGACTTTTTGGCTTGACGCTTCAAGAGAAGACAATTTTTTAAGCCTTTATTCAAAATACTCAGTATATGGAAAAGAAAAGCAGAGAGATCATTGATTTGGTCCATGGTATGATTATGCTGTACTTAGGCATTATCATATTATTACAATTACTAGGATTCTAAGACTTTTGAAATGCCTCATTCAGGGTAGAAGGTTTTTGTTCTGATTGCACAGAATAATCTTAATAAATAGATGTCTTAATCTTCTTCTAATTTCAAAAATATTGTAAAATAGTAATGATTGTTTGTATACCAATGAAGCTCTGTGATCTTTCAGGTTTACATTCTCCTCTTCTTCTGACTCAGTGTTAGTTGGAGGCCAAAATTTAAACTGTCAGTTTTCTTCCTCATAGATTTGAAACTATGTCCTCAGTCCTAAAGAGATATTGAAACAATATTTTTCTTTTCGTAAAAGGGCACTAATTCAGCAGCTCTGGCTGCTGCAGTACTTTACTTACAAACAGATAACAGAATTGTCCATCACAAGAACTCCCACACAAACAGTGAGGAGTCAGAATACTTCCTAAAAGTATATCCTTCGGAGCACTGTTCTATGGCCTTCAGAAGTGAAATGTTTCATACTCCAAGATGATAGATCAAGTAACCAGTGCAAGTAGTAGCTGCACTCTCTTGACTTTTTTTGAGGGGGTTATTTTGGCATATATTTTGGCATATATCAGAAGTTGTTATTTATTGCTCAGTTATGATGTTTAGAATTTTCATCAAAGTTGTGGCTTTGTGCTCGTTTGTGGGTATTTTTAAGATTTTTTTTTTTCTCTTGCAGTTTTCTTGTAATTAACTTCTGGAAAGATAAACATTTGCATTGGATATCTAAGGTGAACAGCTCTCTTTAGTGTCAATGAATTGATTGCCACAATAATTTTAGAAGATTTCAATGATAGGGTTTTTTTGTGGATGATCAGGAGCTCAATAAATTATCTAACCCTGATAAAATAAGGAGAATGAGAGATGGTATTCATTTTCTTTGGGTTTAAGGCTTGTGAATCTAAGTAGGCTTCTTCACTGCCATTTTCATGTGGCAATATCTTACTGCATTCTTGGGAAGTGGCAGTCTTACCTGCTAACATTAGTCTTGTAGGAGGAGTTCACCAGGACTTCCAAGTAGGCACAACTGATCGGTGAATGCAATGTCTTTTGAATGATGCAACTTTCTTGAGTAGTAAAAATGTGCAGAGGTCTCCAATACATTTATAACAAGCTCTGTAATGAGCCCTATTATTCCAAATATTACCTAGTTAAATTGGTGAATTTCCAGCTATCACTGTGATCAAAGTGGAATCATTTAAAGAGAGCTCAGATGGGCTGACCAAATGAACTGTATAAAATAATAAATTGCATGGATTTCTTTAATCCCTTTCCCCTTCCCATTGATATTCTCCCTCCTGTTCCTTGACATTCTTTCAATACTATTCCTGACGTTATTTGTCCTTACATTTATTTGTCCCCTTCTCCACTGGTCTCTCATCTCCTTTGTGTCTTTCATGTTTTCTCCAAACTCAGCCTCCTTATGTTTATCCATGCTCCTTTCAAGTGCATGCTTTCCATCTATGCGTTAGGAAACAGGAAAGCCTAATTTACTCTTGTTATCTCTGCAGGCGATATGAATTCCTTCTTCATTTTGTCATTTATTTTTTAAACAAAAACTCAGGTTCTCCTCCATTCAGGCCTCTTCTTTTAGAATCTTTCAGGATCACTGCTACAAGAGAAGGGTGTGATTACTCAAGAAACTGTAGTACAGGTTATAAGTCGAAATGAATACAAGAAATTTCTGTTGAGAGCCATGGTAGCATGGAGTAGAGAAGTTCTAAGCAGGGAGTAAACCTGAGGAGGCAAACACCAAGAATCCACCACATACACCTAAGTAATCTGTTTGAGATCTCTCTGCATTATGCCCATAGCTGCATTTCCAGATAGTCCACTAACAAACCCTCACTTTCCATCTGTTCTGGAAGCTTGTTTTCACCAGCAACTTTAATATTTTCTGCACCAGCCTTTCATGAGAGAGAGAAATTTTGTGCTCCCTCAACTATGATCTAGTAAAAAACATCAGACACATAAAATTTTCTAAATACTCCAAGAAGTTCACAATGGAGTTTGTTTTGCTTTGGTTTTGTTTTTATTTTTATTTTTATTTTTTATTTTTATTTTTATTTTACCNTAGCTGGGAAGACAAGAAAGAATAACTCATAGGAGGTAGGAATAAAGTACTATAATATCATTGTGAGGTGTATTTTGTTCAGGATGCCCAAGTGGTTTAAAGCACAGTGAAATCAGTTTAATAGGTCAACTTTATAAATAAATCAGTTGTATCTACAATTACACATTACAATAAATTTCAGTATTTTTGTTTGATTTTGGTAGGGGGAAGGAAAGGACATGGGGGGTTGCAATCTTCTTTGAACAATAAAAATGGATTTCCATTCTACTCTTGTTCACTTTAAACATATTTCACTGTGTAGGCCTTTCGATAGCTCGATAAAATATTTCAGATCTGAACTCTATCACTCCATTGACTGAACTTTGTAATTTAAAACTAATGTGCTGTTCCACTGTCTGAAGACACTCCTAATGGGCCACTTTAGCATTGTTTAGATGCCAGGTAATTTGTTACAACCTGAATTTCCTTTTCTATTTAGTGGCTGAAGTTAAATACTTGCCATCAAAAACTGGTGGTCTGTTGAGCAGTGATCCATGTGAGAACAGTGAACCTATGTCTCTGCAAATTTGTTAGTCATCTATGAGGCCAAGCAAAGCTGACCTTGTAATGTCAAATCCCATTTAGAATAGGTTGGAAAGAAAGTATTTGATATTTTTTGAGCAGTATTAAAAAATACACTGCCGTGCAGAAGGATGAAAACCTCAGTAAATTAATGTAGAGATTCTGGCCTTTCCAAATATTTTATAGTTGAATTCTGTTTTTTTTTTTTTCAGGAGGAAAGGAATGTAGTTAATAAAGGTTGTGACTTCAGTAAACAGTTTGAGAGCACAGATACTTCCAAACAAGTGTTTGAAGCTGTAGCTTTGCCCTGCTGTGTGCACCATTTTCTTTCAGTGGTCTTTCCTTAAACGTGATTAGTAGTTGCACTTTTTAACTTTAGTCAAAAGCAGTCACTCTCATCTCTTTGCTAAAACACCAGGCTGAAGTTGAAATGTATACTTAACTGCATTTTACTAAAAGATACAGGATTACTGTGGACTGTATTTTACTTAGATTCTTCTTATTCACTGGCTACAGGCTGCAGGAGCCCCTAGGCACAGGTGTAGGGACTCATATGAAGCTGAGGCTGGTGCCCACTGGATACAACTCGTGTGAACCACTCATGACAAGTCTTTCCACTTTTCTGCCAGGTGACTGTGTTGTCCAGGTCCTCGTTGAATCCATTCACTCCTCTGAATGTCAGATATGACACTTTAAGGGCATCTAGGCTTCCATTTTTAAGATCTAACTCACAAAGCTTACAATTGGTTGCATAATTTGCTAGTTAAAAGTATCCACTTTATTTGGCTGAACTAATAGCTATTGCTGCTGTTTTAACATTATGTTTTCCGTATTAAGAGTTAAATTTTAAGGAATTTTCTTCAAAACTACATAAAAAATTGAACTGCAAATCTTTTAGGTACTTGAGCATTCACTTTTATGTCTTACACAGGCTCTGAGTAAATACAAGAAAGATTTCTATCCACTCTGCTGCCAGAGTGTCAGTGCACCTTTTTAGACACAAATCCACTTGCAACTCCCAAGGTAGGATTTGAAATCAAAATTAAAAGCTCTTTTGAAGGGCAGCAACAATTGATTTGACTTGCCAGAGACCAATGAAGATGACCGTTGCAGGGTATAATAATAGGATATGACTGTGATGGTTGTTTGTGTTAATATATTCATGAGTTTGGGCAAAAAGATGACTGGACACTTCATTCGTGCCTAATGCCATTTCATGCAGATTCTCACCAGTTGTGACCTCCTTGCATTGCTCCAGAATATCATTCCTGAAATAGGTTGCCATCTTCATCTTAGTATTTTTATCAGGCCTCTCCTGTGGCCAAATTCTATAAAATCTAACTATGTAGACTGTGAAGCATAATGTTTTCTGAGGAACTTAACAAGGAGCCAAAAACCAGGCTCCAATTAGACAGCTTGCTGCGTTCCTACCATGGAGAGGAGAGAGCATGTAAACTATATCAGTATGCATTAATTACAATCTCCTCTCTTACCTTCAATTTTTGCAGCTTACCAAGTGTCTCCCCTAAATAAATTGTCTTGTGCTTCCTTTGTGGGAAAGAAGCTGTTGTCTAGGTTTTGTTTGTGGCTAAGACTGAAGGTCTATCCCATAGAAATTAAAGAGAGATGGGCACAGCCCAAAAAAGCTGATCCACAAGGACCCAATCAAGCTGGTGTATGCTTTTATGATTCTTTTTCACTGAGTCATTGGTGGTTAAGGATGAGAGTGGGGAGCAATTAGTGTTTTCATAAAACTTAGACCTAGGGCTGAGGAGAGAGCAGGAAGCAATTTATCTGTGGTGAGTAAGCCTCAAGAGTCATAATTTCCTTGTTTGTGTTTCAGTTCAGATGAGTGCCATCCTGTTGTTTGTTTTATAAACTGTCTAATAAACTGTAATGTTTATTAACAGTAATCCATTAAGATTGTCTCCTATGAGACCTTTTCTGTACAGTCAGTGCTCTGCACTTCAACTAGGAATCCATTTTTATTTTCCTCTTGTTATTTCTTGCTTTCACGTACACTCAAACTTTAATGATTTTGTCTGAAGTTTCATACTGTTCTGCATAGGGAAAGAACTCTTAAAGGTATTTAGGTACAACCTCCGCCAGCTCCAGCTTTGCCATGCAGAAAAATAATGAAGTCTAAAATATGTGTATGTAAGTCCTATATTCTAAAAATGTAGCAGCTCAATTTCCTTGCTAGGAAGTGGAAAAATTAGCTGTGCTGTGTCACGTGGTGGAATGGGGTGGGAAGTAGCACAGGTGGCCATAACAACTGCAAAGGGTTTATTATATAAGGCTCTGCTCATTTTTAATAAAATTGTCCTTGAAACCCAGCTAGACCAGAAATTAATAGGAGGATTGCAATGATTTTTTCTCAGCAAAGCACTCTGAAATTTCACATGGTGAAAATGTCTTATCAGTGCATCTAAACTGAGTTTTATTTTAAAATACCGCTTTAATTAAAGTTTGCAATTCCGAGCCTGCTGCTAGTGCCTGATATCTTGCTAAAAGGTCACAGCACTGGTGGCATTAATGGTATGAGAATCTGATATAGGAGATTATGAAGGTTTGAATTGTGTTTCAGTGTGGGTTTATCATCAGGAGGGGCTGCAGCTGTTCCTTACTAAAGGCAGGCTTAGTGATGAAAGGGAGGTGGGGCACTTGTTCCTTGGTTTAGTTTTAGTCAGGAAAACCAGGTAGGTTCCCAGGGCAGAAATGAGTGAGGAAGGGCCAAATGGTTGGTGGGGATGTCTGAGGTTGGTGGGGCTCCAGCAGCCCCCAGGATAGCTGCTGCAGTGGCGTGGTGGGGGTTAGCTGGGGCAGGGTGGGGACGCTGACTGCTCGGCAGGCATGCTCTTACCTCTGGAGATGATGGAGACAGAACGTCTGCCTCCATGTCCAGGCTCCATGCCTTTCTCTGAGGTGTCCCTACCAAGAACAGGAACTGCTTGATGTAACTCGTGACCCTAATTCTTCAAATGACAATAGTGACTTTGCCTATGCTGCTGGAAAGCCTTGAAGCGTCTTGATTCCAGTTATATCTTGAAACGTAAATCAGAACAGCCTACAGCTGCAACAGTGCAACTGACTGTGGTACAGGGGGACAGTGGAGCAGTGGGCATTTGCTAGAGGAGAGATAAGCTGCAGCAGTTCTCAGAGTGACACTGGGAGGAGCTGAAAATGAGCAGATTCCGTCTGGAAGGACATTGCAAAAGAAAGGTAGAAACAGCTGCCATAGCGTGCGGGGCTGACATTATTCTCTTCTGACCTCCTGAAGCAGAACAGCATCACACCTTCTGGCGCTGAAGAATGTCTGAAGAAGTAAAACAGAATTATGAACTCTGCACAGCAACCTGTGTAACTGTGGCATTGCCTGAGCCAGCAACCTAGAGCTGCTGCTGTGCAGGCGTAGGAAAAGGACAAGAACTGCAAATTCCCAGGTATGACATTGTGGAAAGTTATATGAGAACCTCAGAGCTGAGGTTCTCTAACAGTAATGCAAGACTAAGCTGTCTGCAAACAACCCCAAGGACAGATTTGGCACAGCTGTATTACCTCTCTGGTCAAAACTCAAAATTACTATTACTTCAAAAATATATTGGGCTAGTGAAGGCTGAAACTGAGTGGAACATATTGCCATTGCCCAGAGGGATCTGGCATATTACCACCACTGAATGCAGAAATGATCATTTGCAAATGGAAGAGAAACCAGAGCTCTGATAGTCACAGGCGCACACTTTAGAACATCTGCCAGATGAGCAGAGGCACAAATTCCAGTGTCTGATTATACATGTTGGGCTGTTGTGTTTTGTTGTTAAGTTCTTTTCAAATTGCTTTTTTGGTCTTGGATAAAAAGAAGCCTCTTTGCCAAAGCTAGTGCTGAGAATGAGACTCTGAAGAAAGTAATTAAGACTAATGCAGGGTATCTAAGGGAGCATATTTCTAAACTTGTGTTATCAATATGAAAGTGAGTTATTAATAACAGGTAAGTGTTTCTTAAAAGTACTGAGATTCCAAACAAGTTTCAGGAAAAAAGAAAAGAAAAAGAAAGAAAAAAAGTTAAAGGGGTACCTTTAGGAGGTTTTCATTTAGGAATGGAAAAATCTAACCCTTATCCTCAATCATACTGAGGAAACAGCTATGCTAAAATACTACCTACAACAGCTAATAGTGTCTATACAGCGAGATAAGAAAACAGGCCTCTGTCTCTTTACTTTTCATGTATAGAAAAAAAACTGTGCTTGTTCTAAGCTAGTGTTTTTTTTTTTCCTGAAGTATCCTGTCTGTAAGAAATAAACCAAACAAACTTTATAGTTTGGAGCCTTGGGAACACTTTCGACTGAATATGTCTATGGAAATCTGTGGTGAGAAACAAAAGCTACATGTCAAGGTGATATCAAAAGGAACTTTTGTCACTGCAGAGAAATACATGGTCTGGCAGAATAGGTTAAGTCAATGTACTGCCAAAATGGGAGGGAAGCAAGGTCTTTCTGCCCAAGACAGCTTTAGATGGTCAATAACCACCCTGGGATGAGATAGCTGAACCCTGGGACATGATTCATCTGGTACTAATGAGCTTTTGGTTGCTTTATAATAGGTGATTCAGCACAGGGTGTCTCAGAGATTAGCTGACTACAGTTAGTAAGTTGCTTTTATGTGTTGGTGATTCTTCATTATGCTGACTGCTGTTAGGATTGTATTTGGCTGAGGAAGGAGGAGGAAGTGGAAAACCACTATTCTAAGAAGATCTTTGTGCACAAGTTTGTGTTAGAGTTTCAAGGCCAAGCAATAGATCTTAGAAACTGAATGAGTTTCTCAACACAGATTTTGTGTTGCCCAGCACCCAGAAAACTGACCTAAAGATAATGACTTTTGAGAAAGGTAAAAAAATAAACATCTTTCAGTTTCCTCATTAAAATGTTCTTGTTATTTAAGAAGATGTTCTAAGACAGCAAGCTGCTGTTTTGTATTTCAGCCTTCCTCTGAGACTGGGGCTTCTGTCAAGTGGTGCAAAAAATGGTAGGATCTGATTGCTGCAGGTAACAAAGCAAATCCAGGAATTAAATCCAGACAGTATTATTCTCCCACCTAGATACAGCCTCAGGATGATGTTTTGGCCAGTAGCAGGCTACTCCATACCGGAGAGTGACACATAGTCTAACAGTTCTTATGCTTCTGAAAAAAAAAAAAAAGTATAATCCCTGATAAGAGCCTCCATATGCCTTGTTCTTTTAAAAACAAAGTTAACCACTGGAAGAAGCTTTGCATGTAAATGCAGTTCTCTTCAAGTTTCAAAGCTAATCAAAATGGATGCAACTTTCTTCTAAAGAATATGCAAACTACTTGGTCAAACATCCTTCAGCCTCCAAGTTTATCATCAGCCTGACGTCAGTCTGGAAATCCCAACTTTCTTAAGAGATGATAAATGTTATCTGCCAATCTCTTCCGCTGAATAAACTCTGTTTGATCTGCATTAATCACACTTGGCAGGAGCTGTTCAAGCCTGCTAGCAGCAATCCTGGTGAACAGCTTGGCATCATTGCTTAATAATGAAGTGGAACAGTATGAAAAACAACATGAAGGAGCCTTCTTTTCATTCCCACCCTAAAGTTAATGAAACACACATTAAAGTGAATAGTTTAAAATATTCAGTAGATATGAAAATGTCTTGTTGTAATCAAACTATTACTCTCAAGGGCAAAGAATATCCCTCCTTTTTTACTTTTCTGCTATAAAACCATGTGCCACAGGTGCACAGAACTGAGAAATACCAGGTACTTCTACAGTTTTCTGAACTTTTCATAATTTTAATAAATAAGCATTCAGTTTTCTGAATTTTGCCCAAGGATGTTTTAGTCATTATCACTTTTCACTCCAACATGGCAAGACACAGTTTGGAGCTTGGTTCTTCCTGTGATTTTTCTCAGTCAAGACAGAGGGTCAGAGACAGATCTGCACACCACTTCAGCCCAACAAAACATGTTGTGAGGGGCTTTCCCAGTATTTAAGTGGTGATTGGAATGCATGATGAGTATTTCTACAAAAACACTAGGTCTGGTTGCAGGTTCTAATCCAGCAGATGCTTCAAAATGTCTGTCAGGAACTTCACCTGAGTGCGTGGATGCACTACACCCAGTGGAACTGTTAACACAAGAAAAGTTCAGCATACAAATAAGGCATTGGTGGAAACAGCTATTAGAGTATCTGGGGGGGGATGAGAAATGGACTCCTGTGGGGTTACATAGCACCTGTTGTGGTTTTCAATAAATGGGAAGAGGGAGCAAGAAAGAAAGAGAGCAGGGAGTGAAATGCAGAAAGTGGAGCCATATCACTGGAAAATGAAGTGGAAGAATGGAGAAAAA
>VXAL01014430.1:192370-262953 GCA_013399475.1 Chauna torquata | reverse complement strand
AAAAAAAAAAAAGGTGGAGGAGACCGTGCAAGACCTGAGTGAAATTATTTAGTTTAGGTGTGTTCAGGTGGAGAAAATAATATTGTGAAAAAGGGAAATATTTTCTTCAAAAAAATCTGTGACCTCCTGTACAATTTCTGGGAATTCGTGGTGTGCAAAGTGCAGACAGCATTGACTTGTAATGTTTTACTGAGGAATCTCTCTTGCAAAAAAAGAGCATTGGTAAAATCAGCACTATTGACAAAGAGGGGGGAAAAAAAAAAAACTCCAATAAATTTTTCCCCCTAAAACAGATATCACACTTGTGTAGAGACATTTTTTAAAATATTTCCGTATTAGGAGAAAGTAGAGGTGTAAGGATAATGATTTGTGGGCACAACTGAGGTTATTTAAGAATGTGCACTTAGTAGACTCACCTTAAGCCTCAGCCTTTTGAGACTAAAAGACAACTTATATAAAGGGTTTTGGAAGCACTATCATTTCGTGATCCTCTTCTCTCTGGACATTTTCTTAAATTTTCATTTCTCGTTAGGTGATGTTGCTTTAAATAAACCACTTTAATTATTCAAAAAAAGCATCTAGTACTCCAACAAATTCAGTGAATCCATTCTGCTTAGGTATAAGATTCCTTCTCTAGCCTATAACATAAACTGTTACAGTTCTTTTTTAAATAAAAACTGTGTGATCTTAATTCTGAGAGACATGTTCCATGAAATCATTTAACAATTCAGTTAAAATAACAATTAATCTTCCTGTTCTTCTCAGGAATTTATTGCATTGCACATAAGTTTACCACAGATTGGAAATCCTTAGAATAAACAAAGAAATAAATGAAGGCATAAACATACATGACATAAGAAATTAGAATGATATATGACACTTTCTGAAGTTAGTGGTTTCAGACAATAATATAATCAAGAAGGAATAAATGAAATCATCATGCTCTGACAAATGTATCTGAATACCTCAGCTTTGTGCTGACCACAGATGCAAGGTTGGTTCTTAAAACTATATATATAAATACAAATATATATAGAAACATAACTCTTCAGGCAAAGTGGTAAGTCCTCTTCTGGTTTATTTTGGGCTTGGTGGTATTCCACATACTCATTAGTAGTTTGAAGAAGTCTGCATTGAAATGCGTTATGTAAAATAGACCCACCTATCATTTTACTAGTCAGAATCAGTAAATTAAATCACTGTAATTTTTAGAGCATATGCTTATGTTGTCATCACAGGGATATAGTTCTTCAGTCCACATCCTTATCAATCAATTGGTCTTTACTACAGGCAAAGGTTAATCAATGAAATTTCAAAAAAAACTCTACATAATGGATGCTTGGAAGTCTATGAAAATATTTTATTAATTACTAGTGTACCAAAAGATTTCCGATTACTGGTAGCAAAATTTTTCTTTCTTGCATGCACATACAAGTATGTCTGTTATCCTTCATTAAGTTCAGGTGATTTGTTACATAATCATTTCTTTAGAAATTCACTTTTGGCTATCCCTACAAATAACCTATGCTTCTAATTTTAGTTCATTCGGAATTACTGTAACCAAATGGCAGTATAACCAATGACTTCAGATTATAAATCATAATATATTAATTCAAACTGCTCTCTCTGTTCTAAGAAGCTGTCAATTTAATGAGACATCACAAATCATGTGCTATCTGAAAAAAATCTCTTTGAGCTATAATGGCTCAAAGCATACATTCTGTATATAAGCTGTATTTTTGCTGCATGCACAACATTTTTAAAGTGATGTTGACTGTAGTGACTCTTACTCTCTCAATACTCTTTACTTACTGGCTAGAAATTCCTTCTTGGTATGAGGGCAAAAAGTAGGAATTACATCTAGAGAAATTACTAGAGTACAGATTTAATTCTTTATCTGTTTTTGATAAATCAGAAGTCCACTCTGAGAATCGGTTAGGCTAATTGATAACGAAGCAATGTTAATTACTTTATGTCCTAGTACTGGGGCATCATTTTACATAAGCATAAAAACTGCAAAGACCACCTTCTTTTTCTCCTGTATTCAAAGGAGCTCTTGCTAATGATGTCTCTATTAAAAACTGAAAATAACCACACAAAATGGGAAGAATATATAAAAAAAGAAAGAATATAAAATAGGAGAAAGAAGAGTACAAAAGAAGAATCTAACAGATACAAAACTACAAGGGGAAAAAAAAAGCAAAAACTATGGATAACATTTTCAATAGCATCTTATTCCCAGTTTCACAAATGCTAGACTTAACTGAATTGAAATTTACATCCATCTCCTGGAATAGCTGCTCTCAGGTACCTTTTAAACTTTAAAAGCAGCTGATGCCCAAGGACTTTTTTGTTGTTGTTGTTAGGAACTCTTACATTTAAAAGTAGATGTTCAGACAAAGAGGGATTTATAACGGAATGATATATACAGATTGGTAACCATAGTGTCTCAATTTTATTTTATTTTATTTATTTTTTTCCCCCCCTATAAATGGCAGGTATTTGGTAGTCCTAGTCCTCTCAACACAGCTGTTTTGGTGGAAAATGGTAATTTATGAATGATTCCATTTTGGAAATAGGCAGCTTTTAGTATCAATCAGAATTTTTCCAATAAAGGATGAGTAAAAATTGTCTTGAATAAAATAAAACTTGTAAGACCTTTTAAAAGGTTAATGTAAATAGCAGGCAACCACTTAGATTTTTGATTTTGTTTATGAAGAGTAAAGGACTTGTTACTGTTCTAAAGTGAAACTTCAGTGCCCTGAGGGGGAAAAAAAGGTCTACTTAGAAATGTAGGTCCTGTTGTATAGGGTGAAATATCTGAAAAAAACTGCTACATATCACACTTTAAAGCTTAGAAGATTATTAGCAAGATTGAAATCTTTCCTTGCTTCAAAATGAGATATATTTTAATAGTCATATATTTATACCACAGAGAAAAGGGTTATTATTTGTCATTGAATTCTCTTAGCAATCCAAAATGAAAATAGTAAGCTCTCCACTGTCTACTTTTCAAAACATAGTCATTGAAAAATAGTCAGGATCATGAAGCACTTGGAGATTAAAAGGTGATCTTAGGATAATGAACAATGAATATATGTGCATGCTGGATAGATGAATTTGGTAAAGATGCTATAGACACTACTATTATAGAGATGTAAAAATGATGGAAACATGCTTCCTAAGATGGCTCATCAGGATATCTGGCAAGCACCTTTTCATGCTTCTTCTTTCTGCTTTAGGCTTTGGTGTTGACAACAAAATCTTTCCATGAATTTTATCTTCACAACTAAGGGCTGCTGTGCTTTTGAGGTGAATGTACTTAGCTTTTTAACAGAAGAAACCAGTCATTCTCAGGAAAAGCTGAAGGCTATCTAGCCTGATTTTTCTTCCTGTGCAGATTTGACTCTCTGGGTAACATGCCAAGTCTCTTGTCTCACCTAATTTTTTTTTTTTTCCTCAAGTCATAGCAAAGTTTTGATGTTGATGTTCAGTAATGCTAGTTGTGTTATGAACACCCTTTTGTTTCTGGTGACCGTGGTAGTATTTTTACTGTAAATTTATCTAGAGCTGCTGACAGCAATTGAAATGTAAACAACTAAACAAACAGGTCTGGTCAGACTCATGGCAGATTCATACTTGTCTTCCAGGTAGCTGACAGTAACTTAATTCTTTCCAAGTAAAGCACATCATTCTTTGAGGCAAATGGCCATTAGATTATCTAAAATGATGTGAGAACCTTTAAAATGACAAGATAAAACACACTAAAGTATTGTCATGGTTTTGGCTGGGACAGAGTTAATTTTCTTTGTAAAGCCTCACACAATGCTTTGCTTTGGATTTTGGATGAAACTAGTGGTGATAACACAGCGATGGTTTTGGTTGTTGCAGAGCTGTGCTCACACAGAGCCAAGGACTTTCCAGCTCCTGGTGCTGCCCTGCCAGCGAGGGGGCTGGGGGTGCACAAGGAGCTGGGAGGGGACAGGACCAGGACAGGTGACCCAGGCTGGCCAAAGGGACGTCCCACACCTCAGGGCCTCACGCTCAGCAACAACAGCTGGGGTACAGGAGGAGGAAGGGGGGATGCTGGGAGTGATGGCGTTTGCCTTCCCAAGCAGCCGTTACGGTGACGAGCCCCGCTCTCCTGGCAGTGGCTGAACGCCCGCCTGCCCACGGGAAGCAGCGAGTGAACCCCTCGTTTTGCTTTGCTTGCGCCCGCGGCTTTTGCTTTACCCAGCAAACTGCCCTTATCTCAGCCCATGAGTTCTCACACTTTTACCTTTCTGATTCTCTCCCCCATCCCACTTGGGGAGAGTGGGTGGGCAGCTGTGTGGTGCTGAGCTGCCTGCCAGGCCTAAACCATAACACGTACATAGTAATTTTGTCACTTAGAAACAAAATCTAGATTAAAAACTAAAATAAAGACTATACTTGAAGTAATTTTTCAAATCAGATCACATATGATGCAATTAAAACCAATTGAGTATCACCTGACTTGAGGATAAGAAAGAAGCTGTTTGAACACAAAGGACTGAGTTTGATGGACTTATTTTTGGACTGTTATTAGAGAAGCAACAATTGAGGCAACTGACCACAACAAATGTATTCAGAAGCAACAATGATCAACATTAATCTTGTTAATTAGAAACTACTACATTATTTTCAAGATTCAAGAAGAGTGAGCAGCGCCCAGGAGTACTATTTACTTTTCTTTGTCATGGGGGAAAATTTGAACTTCTATTTAAACAGTGCAAGTTATACTATTGAATCCATAATTTTGAAGGAGGTTGGTTTGAAGATATATACAGATTCAATTTTAATTTTCTTTTTAATACATGTATATAAGCATCTGAGGGGAGGGTGTTGAGAGGAGGGAGCCGGTCTCTTTTCAGTTGTGCCCAGCAACAGGACGAGAGGCAACAGGCACAAACTGAAACACAGGAGGTTCCAGCTCAACCTGAGGGGGCACTTCTTTGCTGTGAGGGTGACAGAGCACTGGAACAGGTTGCCCAGAGGGGTTGTGGAGTCTCCTTCCCTGGAGATATTCAAAGCCTGCCTGGATGCCATCCTGCGCAACGTGCTCTAGGTGATCCTGCTTGGCAGGGGCGTTGGACTAGATGATCTTCAGAGGTCCCTTCCAACCCTGCCCATTCTGTGATTCTGTGATTCTGTGATATTGCCATGGTCTTCCTTGGAATTACTTTGTACCTTTATTACTTAAAAAAAAAAAAAGGCATCAAAATTTGTCAAGGTTCTGATGGTGAATGCTGGGATCTGCCCTGGCAGTGTTACAATCTTTGTAAAAATGCTTGCCAAGAAGAAGTGATAGCATCACCAGCTCACATGTCTCAGTCAACACAGAGTAGTCCCTTTAAGGACCTTGATTACTATTTCTTCAATGAATAGATTTGATATTTATGAGTAGGAACTCTCACAATATATCTTCCTCTGTTTCTGCTTATGGGATTTTCAAATAACCCACAATTTTCTAGAGATACACTAGACAGATATATGTAAGTCAAGTTCATTATTTACTTTGACATGGACTTTGAGATCCAGCACTGTCATCATTTATCTTGCCAGGTGATGGTTTGTTTTGTTTTGTTTTTTTTTTTTTTCCCCCTAGGATTTTTCAAAATAGGACCAGTCCAGAGAAGAAAAACCTTTTGCAATTTCAGGGTTAACGGTATTCTTGACAACCTGCAGGGTTTTTTCCAAGGCATCTCACTGAAGCATCTGACCACCAGCAATCACCTTTATCCCTCTGGCCTTCATCCCTTGCTGTGAAGATGGGTTTATGGATTAAGCCCTCTTGCCAAAATCAGTTTAACAACTCTGACTTTATCTTCCTATTTGCAGTTGCAGTTGTCTCTCAGGGCACTGATGGAGTTAATGGCAGCCTTCATAAAACACAGCATTGTTTTTCCTGTAGCCAAAATAACTGCAAGAAAAAAAATGAAGCTGTGAATTAGATGATTAAATGAACATCATTAAACAATGCATGCTACATATCACACAACATCTATCAAAGAAGTAAGACCTTGTTTTAAAAATATGCTCCTGCCTTTTTTTCAGGTATGTGTTCTGCTCTGAGCTCATGTCTAATTGTTTAAAACCTTTGCATCTAGCCTCTTCCTCAAAAAAAGAAAAATGGAAAAAAAAAAAGTTGCTATTTGCAGTTTGACTATGGAAGGAGAAGGGGGAAAGAAAGAAAGCAGAAGGTATAGGTTAGAAGCTCTTAGGGCTGCTGTCCTTTCAGAAAATTTGTATCAATTACTTATTTGTTCACTATGTAACTCATAAATTATGGACTGTATTAGTGTAACAAGTTTGGATCCTTCTATATTAATGACCTCACATGACTAATAATGGCTACTGCTTTATACAGGTACAAGCAGTCAAGGCTGAACAAGCCACAGACTCTGATTCATCCCTTGTAGCATTGTCCTAGTAGCAATGGACACCGAGAAATTCCATCTTTAAATGTTTATGTGAAAACGAGAACAAAATTTTTTTCAATGTAATTTTACTTGAGCTTTTTAATAGAGACAATAAAAGGAGCATACATTTGTTATTGACTGAGGAAGGAAAGCTAAATGCTCTGCCATCTGGGGGTTTTGTCAAGCAGGAGTTTGAAATATTCTCAAAATGAAAGTGAGCAGACTGATCCATATGTTGACAGAGAGAATGATTTGAATGGCTTTAAAGTAAATTTGCTACGGTTTGTTCTGAGACAGTATTGGTCATCATAACATTGGGGGTAGGAAAGGTGTAATTGCCTTCCTGCAATGACAGGTAGAGTTCATATAGGAATACTTCTTAAAAAGACAAGTGAAGCATCCACCAGCGGCCTACTAATGCAAGCCAAATTATCTGTCCATAGAAGCAGATACGACCCCATTGACATTAGAGGAGTTTTATGCATTTACAATAGGAGAGATCTGCCTTCTTACCGAGTTGTATTGTTGTACACATTCTGCCCTAGGGTCATTCTGTAATTACTATAGAAAATAGTGTATTCACTTGATAACTTCTTCTAGCAGAAAAGCAATTAGCCTGCCAAGTTACTTGATGTTCCTAAGAAGGTACTGAAGTTTTGGAGGATGGAAATTTTAGTAGAAAGAAATAGAAGTGAAAGTGGAGAAATGTCTCTGTGGCAGACAGTCTACGAAGGAGAGGTCTGAGTGGGGCGATAGAGATGGCCATTTTGGGAAGAAGTGCAATTCACAACAAAAAGCATGCACTTCAATGCAATACCAAACAGAAAAACACTTTGCTAGCCCACTAACTCCTTTGCTTTCTGTAATACAGAGGAAGACATCTGGATTTTCTATCTGAACAAATTGTTTAGACGATTCATGGCTAGGTGAGCAGTAGTCACATTCTTCATGATCAGTTGTCATAGCTTTCTGATCTAAAATATTATTGATGCAAGACGGAAAGATGTCCTTCTATGTAGAAAAGTTATTAGCATATGAATAGCATTGTTAATATGTAAAATACTGTTTGACCAGTGCTGCAGTCCTAGTTTACTGGATTAGGATAGTGCTGATGAAATCTGTTCACTAGGCACAAAGGCAGAGATGGAAATGCTAGTGGATATCTCAGATTGTTGCAGTGTTGTTATCACAATAGCACAAAGTGTTATTGTTTTGTTATGGAAATCAAGACAATTTCTCTCATACAGAAAATAGATGCAACATATGATGGACTGTGCAACATTTGAAAAAACTGCTTAGGCAGTTAGGGAATGGAAGAATAAATTAGATAAAGCACAGCAACCTTAAAGTATAATAACCATTTTTGACTCTATTAGAGGGGAAAATGATTTTGCAAACTATGATTTACCTGGTTCTGTAGAGCAGACTGCATTGCATGCCCCTGTTGCATTTTCTTTTCTCTTTATATCTGCTCAAGCAACAATTCAGAATCAATAGGATGTGGTATATTGGAATGTCAGTATCTATTGAAAATGAACTTTTATGGTGATCTGATATAATTAAGATCAATGCAAATATCTTTAGAAAAATATGTTTTCTTTTATTGGTGAAGCCATAAAGGAATGTTGGGTAAATAAATTGCTCCCAATTGTCTGCTTTTTAAGGAATTCTTTACATGAATTGAATATTTATTTTTAGCTTTTGTTCTTTTTATTTCATGCAAACTGGACTGAAAGAAAGACATCGCTCACACAAAAATTAATTCTAAGAGATAAGACTGCATGTCTGTAATAACCATTATTTCCAGATGATGTATTACTAACATATAGTTGGAAAAAATAGTATGTTAAGTCTGAATATAAAGGCTTCATGCTTTTAGAAGCAGGAGAAAGCCTTAGTTTGCATTTCACCATCTACTTCTTAAGAATGTAAATAAAACACTGACTATTTAAAAGACTTGTTTGAAAATCCCAGTCAAGTGTATCCCTACTTTTGCTGTGCAATGCTTCTGAGGAGACAAGGAGCACAGGCTACATTTTCTTCTGACAAAAATGCACATTCATCTAAGTTCATCAAGTCACACTTTTTTAAGTTGAAAAACAATGTGTGGGGAAGTGTTGCAAGCTGATATTTGTTAAAGGAAATATTTTGAATTTGATTGCACTTTAAGTTTAAAAAGGATAAATAAAATTTCTGTCTCTGAGAAATGCTGTTAAGGAAACTTAAATAGGCATCCAGCTCTGAGGTGACTGTAACACCAATAAGAACATTTGCTAGGGAAAATTCATTTCTTGCATCTCTACGAGGATGTACACCAGCAGGAGTTCCCACCATCGGTCAGAGAATACAGCTGGTGGGAGGCTTCCTCACGGAGCAAGTGGAACAAGAACGCACCCGTGTAGCAAGTCTCCTAAGCACCCTTGGGCTTACCCTTCTCTATTTTCTAGGTTTTGCAGGGACAGATTCACGTACAGGGATCCTATACAACCCTGGACTCATGTAAAAAGAATGAAATTTCCAGATTAAGGAAAACACTTGCTGGTAAAGTTTTATTTGGAGACACATTGCTTTGAGTGTATATTAGTTTTCAGGGATGTTAGGTGCAAAGAACAAATCCTGAAAGTAGTGCAACAAGCCACATCAATGCAATCAGTTTTAATCTTGCTTTAGTCGAGATATCTAAATCCAACACTCAAGTCTGGTTCACAGGTTTAAAAACAGATACATCTTGCACTAAGCAGTTACCAGGGGCTGCTGTACTGAAGAAAGAGTGAGATTTCATTAGATCAGCTGTAATAATCTTACCTAAAAAATGCACACAGATTTCTTTCTCACACATATACACAAAATACTAGCATTTTATATATTCTGTCACTCGACACACAGAGAACACCACTTTCAACTTCAAAACATATGTTCTGCTTTTGTGGTGACACATGGTCAAATGCACAAAAAAAAAAAAAAAGATTCTTAATTAGGATTCTTAATTAAAATTTATATGCACTTTCTTAAAGTTGTCATAGTGTTATTTCTGCATTTAGGGTCTACACATATAAAGGTATGGTTAAGCCATATGTATAGTTAGGAAAGTACTCAAGTGTAAGCCCATCATAGCTGAAAGCTGGAGCTGATAGTTATATGTAACAAAGTTCAGTTTGCAAGTATTTGACATCCATATGCAATGTCAAATAATCTTCCAAGGCCAGACAGTCATGAATAAAAGTTTATAGATTAATTTAACACTTTTCTGTGCTACTCTTTTTAATGAGTTCTCTCACTTTAATACAGATATCCACAAGACCGCCTGTTAAAAATGAAATTGAGATGCTTCCATCATCAATCTGAGCATGTTGTAATATCACAACTCTACTACGGCAAAGTAAAGTTTGAGATATCTTTCTTTAGCATCACTCTGTGTTTTGCATTGGTTTTGAAGTGCCACTTAATGGTAAATTTTTGGTCTTGTAAACGTTATTTAGGTATCATATAAAGGTTATTTAGACACCTTGAAGAAAATACGGCTTTCCGGTCTATACTCCATTGTAATGACTTGTGCATTTGTGTATTCCACATATTTCCCTCAGCCTCGTCCCTCCAGCATAAAACATTCTGTGGCGAAGATTGTGGAAGGTATGCCACATGAAGTCACACGTAAAAAGTCTTATGCAATCGGGTAATTCCAAGAATACAGCTTGAAATAATGCTTGCCCTGTCACCATAGAAAATTTACACAAGGGGGAAACGTCATGTAATTATCAGTAGTGAATCCTGAAGCAAGTCATCTTACCTACTTGTGTCATTTCCAGCTACAGACGTTGCAGAAACTCTGCCATAAACTCACCCTCTTGAAAAACAATGTGTTTTCTTTGATGCATCCCCTTCTTTTGACTGCATTTACAGCAACTTTTCCCCTGTCATTCCACAGACACTTCCAACATGCCCATGCTGGCAGCTGTTTGCACTTAGCTAGCATCACAATTTTAATACACTGGTTTGTGGAAACTTTTTTCTCTGAAATCATATCAAGTATTGCAGACCTCTAATTAGTGGTAGTCATAGCTGAAGTTCAATAGTCAGGCCTTTTAATTAAGAGATTATATCCTTTAATAGCTCTGAAATGAATGGAAAATGTCCTTATTTGCTTCTTATTTCTGTCTTAACAATTTCAGGACATAAGTTGGACATAATACATGAAATTTATGCACTACATGTGATCAAGAGATTGTGCTGGTACATTGGCATATCACCAGAACAGGGAGAAAGCTGTTGTCTATAAAATAACAATAAAACATGAACAATTGGTGAATCGAAATTGATATGTGTTTGTTTCTGTCAGGGAGATAACTTCTATATGTTCATCCTTGGCTTTGAGCCTGCAATAGATCAAATTGCCCCTTCTCTTTCATTTGACTGACAGCAGAGCCAACACTTGCTGAAACTTTTTTTAGTTCCTTGTATTTCTCATCCCCTTTTTTTCAACCTTCATTTTTCTCTCTTCCTCCCTGGAGATCCATCACTACAACATGCAGCTCCCCAGTGTTATCTTTGATTTGTTTGGCAGTGTATGGCTAAATCAAAGAGAGGGGGCAGAAAGAGTCCTGGCTGATGTGCAACTTTATGATTTTCTTCTATAATCCCTCACAAAGTGCCTTTTGAGGAACAATGAAAGAATGACTTTTAAAATAAGACCTCAGAACTTCATGATCATGTTCTGCACATCAAAAGCTCATTCTGCATCTCAAGTGTATGAATTAGTCTATCTTGTCAATTGATCATCAATTAAAAAAAAATCCAAACCAAAAAAAATTCAAACCCTTGAAATATAACCTAACAAATCAGTGAGCCCATCTAGTTGGACTAGTGATCAGGCTTGATCACAGATACCCAAAATACTCCCTTCTGTGACTACTGTGACTAATGTATTACAGCAGAAGTCAATGTGGACTGCCTTGAGTTACTTTTCCACTAAATTAAAGGTGTGGAGTTGTCAAAATACCTCAGGCTTTATAGATCATACCAGATGCAGCTGAAATCTGCAACTTAAAAGCACATTTTTTTTTTTCTGCCATGGGATTCATTTGAAGAGCAATTTCAATTATTTGCTGTCAACATCAAAAACAGTCAGCAAATTACACTCATATCTCATTCCAAAGATAACTTAACAGGAATTAAGCTTATTCTTTTCTCTCTCTCCTTTTTTTTTTTTTTTTTATTTATATGGAGTTGCTTATATTTTGTAATTATGGAGGACACATTTATCTATAAGGTTTGCAGTTTTACTGCCAACACATCTGTTTACTAGACACACCTATTTGCTTACAGTATTTCAGTTTTAACTGTCAGTACACATACACGTGTATATATCGTATAGTACCCATATTGCATATATATTAAAAATGCTTATTGAAATATAATTTGGTTCATTGCTGTGCATATTTTGACACATTTAAAGAGGGATGGCCTTACAGGTCTTGACTGTAATTCTCCAACAGTTTAAGACAGTATGAAGAAGGAAGCATCCAAGTGCATTTACATGAGTTATACTCCTTTGATAAAGTTATGGCAGGACAAAAAGTGTCAACACATGGATTTCCTCAAAGTTAAGCTCTTTTTTTTTTTTCTCTGAAGTTATTCATTAATTTTTTTTAAAATATATTTGGCATTGTGACATTGACCCTGCTGGACACCCTCAAGTGCAATGTAAGAAGAACACTTGCAATTTGACCCATAAGTCCCCTGATATCCATTTCAGTCCATAAGATATTCTTGGCACCTGAACTTTTACCATCTAAGTTGTTCAAGTTCTTCTAATGCACATACCCAGTAGCACAGCCATTATGCCTGAGCTAATGGCAACAATTTCACACCTCTGAGAAGTCTGTTCTGTTGGGCAAATTCAGTGTATTGCCTTCATAATCACAGCTGTGATGGGCACTTCCATCAAAACCGCAACCAGAGGAGATGATGTCATTCTCTAATTTTTGAAGAAGTTAATAACAACCCAGGCTCCCATATATGAAATGAGACTTGCCTTCTTCAACACCAGCAAGTTCAAACCTATATTACTTTGCTACCAGTTAAGCACCCTCTTTACTAATTATAATCATAATATGCCTTATTTCTCTCTATTGTCTGTTGGCCCTCAGCATTTCTTTTTGCAATATAGTGCCAGGGAAGTTTCTCTCTGCCTCTAATGGATAACTATCTGCTATCATATAGGACATCATATAGGAAGGTCAAAGCTATGAATTCAGAGCTATGAACTTCAACTCCTTCTGGCTAAGGAAGGTCAAGAACTGTACATTTAATCTCAAGTAAACTTCTCTAGACAGCTACAAAACTGTAGGTTAGTGATGATATGCCAGTCATCCTCCTAAAACTTACTTTGCACCTAAATGCAGGAATACGTTTCCCAGATATATATCCCGTTCCTATATAGGTTATAGCTCTGAGTCAAAGACATCATTTCAAATGTGCTTTTCTTTTGGGCACTTCTTTGGGGCTTTTGGGGCTATTAAGAATCTTATTCTTAAGTGGAAGTCTTTGCCTCTGGTCTCTTCTGTGACAATTTTGGACCTAATCTGAATTCTTGAATACAAAATTTGGCACTGGACTGCCTTTTGTTTGTACACATTCAGTATGACTATGCAATGGGAATCCCAGGCTGCTGAACTATGGACATGACCATGCTATCTACCAGACTTCCTTGTGCTATATTAAGAAATGGTGCAAGCATGGAAAATTTGCTGTTGAAACAATGGTGAACGACTTCGAAGTAGCAAAGGAATGATAACTAATTTCATTCTCTTTTCTATTAAAATATTCAGAAACACATTATAAGTGGAACTGTATAATGCAAGAGTACTCTATGAAAGCAGTAAAATACATTCTTACTTTATGTCTGTATAGGATTCAAAGTTATGTAATAACATAATTATCCTTTTTTATTCAAATATTTTCCGTGTTCTGCATAAGTAAGTTAGACTTTGCTGTTATTAGCAGTTCAGCTGGTGTGAAAGATCACAGAATCACAGAATCACAGAATCACAAGGTTGGAAAGGACCTACAAGATCATCTAGTCCAACCGTCATCCTATCACCAATACTACCCACTAAGCTACTAAACCATATCTTGCAGCACCTTGTCCAGGCACCTCTTAAAAACCGCAAGGGTTGGTGACTCCACCACCTCCCTGGTCAGGCCGTTCCAGTGCTTGACCACTCTCTGAGAGAAAAAGTTTTTCCTGATATCTAGTCTAAATTTCCCTGTGCGTAACTTGCGGCCGTTACCTTGAGTCCTATCATTAGTTATGTGGAAGAAGAGGCCGACCCCCTCCTCATCACAACCTCCCTTCAGGAAGTTGTAGAGTGCAATGAGGTCTCCCCTGAGCCTCCTCTTCTCCAGCCTAAACAATCCCAGCTCCCTCAGCCGCTCCTCATAAGACTTGTGTTCCATACCCCTCACCAGTTTCGTTGCCCTTCTCTGGACACGTTCCAGGGCGTCGATGTCTTTCTTGTAGTGAGGGGCCCAAAACTGAACACAGTACTCGAGGTGCGGCCTCACCAAAGCTGAGTACAGGGGGATGATCACCTCCCTGCTCCTGCTGGCCACACTGTTTCTAATACAGGCCAGGATGCCATTGGCCTTCTTGGCCACCTGAGCACACTGCCGGCTCATGTTCAGCCTTGCATCGATCAACACTCCCAGGTCCCTCTCCTCATCACTGTCTTCTAGCCACTCAGCCCCAAGCCTATAGCGTTGCATGGGGTTATTGTGGCCAAAGTGCAGGACCCGGCACTTGACCTTGTTAAACCTCATCCCGTTTGCCTCAGCCCAGCAGCCCAGCCTATCCAGATCCCTCTGAAGGGCCACCCGACCCTCAGGCAGATCAACACTACCTCCCAACATGGTGTCGTCTGCAAACTTACTGAGGGTGCACTCAATCCCCTCATCTAGGTCATCAATAAAGATATTAAACAAGATAGGCCCCAGTACCGACCCCTGGGGGACACCACTTGTAACGGGATGCCAGCTGGACTTAACTCCATTAACCACAACCCTCTGGGCACGGCCCTCCAGCCAGTTCTTTACCCAGAGAAGAGTATACCTGTCTAGGCCACGGGCAGACAGTTTCCCCAGGAGAATACTGATGAAAGATGATATAGATGATATGTATATCATCCTAAAGATGATATAGGACAGCATAAAAATAGAACCTAGCTTGATGTAATGCTTTTTATATTCAAGGTATCCCAAAATACTTCATAGGACTTGTTAGATATTATTAAAGAAGGACCTCCCATTAACCAGAGAAAGCTGTTTGATGGCTTCCAAGATAATTGAGATGATGTTTTTTAATGTGAGACTGAAAAGAAAAATCATTCTCAAACTTATACCACAGAGAACAAACTGAGGAAAGAGCTGACATTTGTCCTCTCTTGGTCAATATATTGTTACTAAATCTCTAAAATCGTATTAAACAATATTTTAAGGAACTGACTTTAAACCACAAGGGGAATAAAAGAGAGTGAAGGCAGATATTTATTCTGAAATTTCATACTATTGTGACTGTATTTCAGAGTCTGATGACATGCCATGCACATGTTATTACTAACCTTCATTCAAACAGCATGGGTTAAGATAGGAATGTCATCCCAGGTGTTAGCCATTAATCTGGTTATCTCATTGCTTTGCTGAGGTTTAAGTTATGTGGATAATAACTTTGGGCAGTATTTTGACAACTTTATGCATGCTGAATGGCACCTGATGCAGCATCAAGCCCCACTGAAAGCAGAAGGTTATTTCCAGAGAAATGTATTAGTCAAAGTGGTGGAATATTGTCCTTTGGCAACAACTGTGGATGAAATTGTACAGTAACACATTACCACATCAGTCAGAGCAGGGTATCAAAATGGCTTTCTATACAAGTTTGAAATAGATTCTGGAATAGTGGCACCTGCTAATGCCATTTCAGTCTCTTTTTCAACATGTAATTGTTTGCTGCAGAGCAGTAATGGCAATAAAACACTAACATTCTATCAAAAAATGGCAGTTAAGCCATGAATATGAGTTATCAAAGTTATGACACTAAAATTCAAGTTTAGGACTGAAAGCCAGATAGAAATTTAGTGCTATGATCTTAAAAACTGCCATAGATCATTGTGGACCATTCCAGTCTATGTGGACTCAGACCTCCTATGTATTAATTTAAAGAATTGCGAAGGTGTATATTGTGCATATAGATCACAAGAAATGATGCCATTTTAATGTCTTTTTTTTTTCTTGTATGCTTTTAATGTTGTCTTCTAAAAACAAAATCACAGATAGATATTTCCATTAAAACATACTTTAAACACTGCTGGTAAACACTTAGGCTCTTTCAGAGCCATTTTGGTCTGTGTGAGTCTGTGTGACAGCCATAACATTGGAAAGATTGTAAAGCCTGTAACTGTAATATTGCTAATAGCGAGTCCCCCTCCAATAACCTCAAAGATCTATATCTTTATGGACTTTACAAGGAATTATCTTTCTGGGAAATTAGCACAGTAGAGAAAAGAAGTGGTAGAAAATACCAATGGAAAACCTCTAGTTCAAAAGAAAATAGAGAGAACATTTTATTTGATTTAGTTGGGTATCTGGTTTTAGCATGACTTTAGTAGTTTATATAATCAAAAAATCTCCCATCAAAATCTGATGGAAAATATCAAGATGTGATCATGCAATTCGAGCATGTAATGAATGCACACGGTATATTGCCAATAGGCTACCAATTGTGACTTCAGGGATGGGTGTTATGGAAGAACCTTGTCTCTAACAGTAAGCATCTTTGTCATTTGATCTCATATGGCTGCATCTGTGTCTTCAGTAAGCTTTCTTAGGGAGATACGGTTGTCTCTGCATGTGAGAACATCCTAGGATGTCTTCTGGGGTACTGTGGGAAACAAAGCAGAAAAAACAGTGCATTGCTGTCTGCCTCTTTCAGAGGCTTCGTTTCAAGTGCTACAAACAGCTTAGAGAGAAGCTCTAAGCTGTAATGTTTTTAGGGGCATTTTTTTTTCTCAGGCAGAGAGCTTCATCACTTTGTGAGCCAAGGACAAAGCAGTTTTGGCCGTAAAATTTGATCTCATTCATGACTCCATCAGAGTAGTTCACTCAGTAGATCTTTTCATGACTTCTCTCTGCTTTCCTCACTCTTGTTATCTATGAAGGAGGTTTTATGGGAAATTACTAGAAGACCATCAATATGTTTATGTGGTTCTTTGTTGTGTTAGAGTACCATGCTACTAGCCTCTTCCACTGTCTTCTACTGTCACCCAACAACTGCTGTCTCCTTTGAAGGCTTACTGTGTTTCCAATTTCTGCTACTGTTTTCTTTTCTTTGCCCACCTCTGTTCCTTTCCTTTCCTTTCCTTTCCTTTCCTTTCCTTTCCTTTCCTTTCCTTTCCTTTCCTTTCCTTTCCTTTCCTTTCCTTTCCTTTCCTTCCTCTTAATAACTGCTCAGTGAGCATAAACAAACTGAGATTTTTTGGATATTAAAACTTGGCTGTCTGTGACTCTTTTTTTTTTTCATAGGAATGACATGGAAATATTCATGACATGACAGTGACTGTCTCTTTTGTCCCCCTCTATACCATCTGCTACTACTGCCACTTTGCCAAACTTTTTCTGCAGAACAAATGAAAGTTAGAGCTTCTCAGTCCAACAGAAGGAAACCCTTATCCTGTCCCTAGAAACAGTTAAACCCATTTGTCTGAAAATCCCCACCCCCTCATCCTAAAGACTGCAACGCAGACAAGCAGCTTGGAAATTTTCACGTTAAGTGATAAAAGCCAGGAAGCATTGAAGTTAATGAATAAAAAATAAAATAAAAATAAAAATAAAAAATTTTTTAAAAGATCCTAAAGGAATCCTAAAAGTGCTGTACAGATTTAAGACTGGCTGATAGTAAAGGCAAGACTTGTCACCAGGATCTTGATAGTGACAACAGCACAACTGCTGATACTGGGGCTATACTCTGCCCTTGGATATGTATATTGTAAGAAGTCCCTATCAAATTCCAGTAGAAACATTCACATAGGTCCACATGGAGTCTTCAGCTTTAGTTTGCAGGAAGTCATGTTTGATTCTGTACTGGCATCATATCAGTTACAACTGACATAATTTCTGCCATTATATATATATGCATATATAGAATTACATATTCTTGTCATGAAGAGGTATCAACAGCATGTTAAAAAGGTAAGAAAGAGGAACATTTTAAATGTAATTACTTTACAAGATAATCAAAAGACATTATTGAGCGCTATGACATTACTGAGCTTCTACGACATGCCCGGTACCACAGACTGAAATTTTAAATTTTATTATTGATAAGATTATTACTTCATTGCTTCTTTGAAATTATCATTCTCCTTATGAGGGAGTTTGAGTGGAAACAAATGTGAAGTAAGTAGAGCTGAAATGTGCAGTATGGGTGACAAAACTGCCAAGTTAAATTACTTTGTTCTGGGTTTAGTGGTTGTGTATAATTCTCCTTGATTTATTAAAGGTTAAGAACGTACATTGAAATAATTGAGACCCCACTGAAGTACAAGGATCAAAATATGGTAGACACAGATGTACAAATACAATATTAATGCATAGCATAGGTAATGTAATAAATTCTCCACTAAACAAATTTGAAAGCAATTGGGAATCTGAGCCTTTTCATGAATTGATGCTGTTGCCAAACGAATTCATGTTCTACCTGCATTATGAGTAATAATAGGGAATAGCAAAAAGAATATTTAGCTTCTATTGTGGCTTAGTTATTAAATTGTGACTGTTAAAACATTGTCCCCCCCCCAAAAAGCCCTTATAAGTAAACGAGTTGCCTGTAAGTGCAGTTTTAATAAAATTGACTTAGATACATTCCAGCCTACTTCTACATCCTTGTACCGTTCAAACTTAATACAGTTTTTCTAGTTAATCCTTTTTAACATGATCAAAATTTCTAGAAGATTTGCTCTGAGACTCTGCATTAAAGTTTAATCGTTGAACTTTTGTCTAGCAATCAAAGAACCACTGCATCATATTGATTGCTACTGCCAAGTGCCTCTAAGTCCTTAGGACTCTGGGCAATTTTCTTGGGGGATTGGAGCTAACTAGGGCCAGTAGCAACTCACCTCTGTCTCATTCTCTGCCTGTTTGTAAAAGAAATTCCCAATAACTTAAAGTCTTTGATCTGCACACTGCTCCTCCCACAACCAATAATTTAATGGTTAATCTCCCTTATGCATTGCTGCTGTTTATGGTGGCCACCAATTTTCAGCTCATAGATTTAAGTCTGAGACTTCTCGGACTGTAAAGCTATTACACAATCTTAAGCTTATTTTGCACCCTTTATTCTTCCAGTAGAACTACAGTGATTTGGTTTTCCTACTGTTTAACAGGAACATCTCCTTCCTGAGTGCATTCCTGCATGCTATGATGTTGTACGTAGCTGTGATGTTGGTCTATGAACAAGAGAAATACCTGCTTTCATCAGAGCAGAAAAATGGCTTGTATGTTTCAAAATATGATCACTTTTGCAGCTATAGCAGTTTGCCCAATAAAACACATTCCCTCTCCTATAAGATCCTGCCATACTGAATGCATTTGTGTTCTATGCAAAATAACTTGCTGTACCAGGACTTATTTCACTGATCATTGATGTGACGTAGAGCAGGCAGTGCCTGGCTAGAAATGAAAAGCTATACTCTGTATATTATCTTATGGGGTGCAGGCACCTTGAAGTGCCATTTTGAAGCAATAATAACACTTCAGTCTACTGAAAAAGAAAAAGAAAAACAAAAACAAACCAAAACAAAAAAACAACCATACTTATGAAATCTTGGTGCCACTGAAGTCAACGGCAAAACTTCTGTTAACTTCAGAGAAGCCAGTATTTATATTCTACTTTCAAATAACTTAGAGCGTAGAAAAATGGGGCCAGAGAAATCAGTCTGCCAGTCAGACACAAAGATGCCAGCAGCTGCAATGTCCTCCGCTCCCCTTTAAGGGCAGTAGCATAGATCCATTAGATCCTTACATCAACCTTCCTGTTTGAAGGCAACTCTTAAGATCAGGGGTAACATTACAGATGATGTTATGTTTTCCTTGCATTAAAACCACCCACCATAGTACTCTCTGCCGGCACAGATAGAAACAACCTAGCACAGAGTAAAGCAAATGTTCACAAAGCCAACCACTGTTCTCCCTTGACGGGGTGAAACAGGGATTAATTCCTTTCATGTACATCGCCATCACTGTCCTTTGTGCTGAGAAGGAGAAGGAGATTTCTCCTTACAGTTTATCTGCCACATTTTGAGGCTTTTTTCCCCCATTTTCATTGGTGAGTATGAGAGGCTTACCATCACAGCTGGTGAAGCATGCACTGTGTTTCATTGAGTTTACAGTTATCTAGAAGATGCAATACACAAGTTATGTGATATACATTGCTTTTCCATTTCACTACCTGGGTCTACACGGACAGTTTAAAACACCATCAAACTTTCAAAAACTGTCCTGAGCGCTGGATTCCTGAGAAGATGGGTCGAGCACTCAGCCTCGGCAAGGAGACACACCATGCTGCTCTTATGGCTGACAGCACTGCCTGCCTCCTGACTCTGGTGCCTCCTTTCCAAAGGAAGGACCTCTTCAGGGGGCCCCGGCTCTGCTGGGGGCTGCTCTCTGGCTGAACAGGTAGGATTGCTACAGGCAAAGCCAATGCTGCAGCCAGGGTGGCAGCAGCACGCCTTGGGCAAGTTCTCCTGCTGGGTCCAAGCTGGGAGATAGAGGGAAGGGAGAAGAGTGCGAGATCTGGGGAGCACTCTCTAGTGTTTTTATCTGTGTCTAACATTTAACTTTCCATTTCTGAAAGGCTGAGGGTGAAAGGGTTCACAAAAGCATGCTTCCTTGTGCCTCTTCAAGGCCAGGTCTCATAGCTCACAGGGTAACAGTGTTGGCAAGTAGTACAGGGTCGCCCCAGCTGAATCCTTGTTCTTTAGCCATGCTGTAAATACTACTTACCTTTTCTTTTTTTTAATGGCTTGTTATTTTAAAATATCCTATATGTGTTTGATCTCTTCCACTTTTAAATAAATGTCAGTGATATTTACCGGATGTTTTCTGGGAAGTCAGAACTGGGAACAGACAAAGTTTGTTAGCACTAAAGTCTTCTTTGTCATCCTGTCAGATTTACTACATGACAAGGGATAAGGCTTAGACAAAAAAAGCAGGACTGATCCTACATCAAAATAAGGAATGAACTTCTTTGCTTAAGACTGTGCTCATATGAATGCAGCCATAGAATGGTAAGTGGATCTTTGAAGCTGAATGCTTTCAAAAAAGGTTTCAGCCCTTAAAAATGTCTGCACATGCATGCAAGTCTTTCTGAGACTTTGACACTTCTTATTCATACTGTGTTGTTGGTGACAACTGGATCACCAATGAAGCGCTCCAAGCAAAAACACCATATCAGCAAATCCAGAAAAAACAGTGCCAAAGGGAGCAGAGAGGACTTGGGCTTTCTCTTGTCTGCAGACATCCATACTAGCTTAAAAAGAAACAAAAAAGACATCACCTACCTCCTAGTGAGAAGAAAAATTAAAAGGAGTATACACGAAGCAGTGAAAACTCTTTGCAAATATTTGAATGGAAATCTGCAAGAAACTTTTAGTCATGGATGCTGATTACTCAGTGCTTTAGTCACCATTAGAAGCTTCTCATTGCATTTGAGTTGTTTATGTATGCATTGCAATATATTATCAGGCAAAGCAACTTTTTTGGTTCAGTATCCCAGTCCTTTTCTCAGAGTGTATGGACTTAGCAGTGAAGCAGTAGGTGTGGGTGCTTGTAATAAGCTTGTACTATGAGGCAAATATAAATATCTTGACTGAAGGTATGGCTGAGCTGAAAAGAAGGCATTATTCCCATAACTTCCGGTATAGGCTTTAATGCCTTTGCATCAGTTCTTAATCTTGTACCACGGAGACAAAGAGAAGTGAGGTGATCAACTCTGTGTGTGCATTTAATATCACAGAAAACAGCCTATTATATCTGCAGTGATTCAGCAAGGTTTATTACTAGTATCCCAAGTGACAACAGTAATGCCACTATTGTCATATCTGCTCTGTGATTATTAGGACATGTGCTGTCATTGTAACCGTGCTGCGTGAAAGATGAAACTGAATTGGCTTGAGACTGTACAGCCAGGAAACATGAACTGGTCAGCAGAAGCAATGAGAACAGAAAAGCCATGCTGTGTTTCAGGCAAAAATGCTTGGGATGGGGAAAAAGCATGTACATGCATGGGAAGAAAAAAAAAAAAAAGTAAGCAGAGAGACAGAGCCAGGTGTAAATTGGATAGATTGAAAGGATCCATAAAATCATAAGATATTTTGCTGTAGTAAAAAAGTTCTATTCTCATCTCATCATTTTTCCAATTGCACTAGACTGGTTAATGCCTGACAACGTGATTAAGCCCTTGGTCTTTTGATTTCACAGAAGAAAATGCAAAGTTATTTCAGTGCTTCTTATTTCCCAACTTTCTTACTTCATATCTTTAAAAGTTTAGGATTTTTTTCTTCCCTCTCTTCACAATATTCTTTATCAAACCTTTCTCCATGAATATTCAAATATTTTGCATACTGCAATTCACTACCCCACTGATGTGCAACCTGCAGTAATATACAATTAGGTATCTTTTTTCCATTTTTTGTAGCAAGACATTTGTCTCATGATGATCTTTGTCTGCCGCTAGTGCTAGTGTCAGTGCTTGTCAAGATACCTCTTCTGTAATGACAGGAAGAGATGATTACTGAAATCAGATTAAAAAAAAGGGCATGTTAGATACATCTGGTGCTTTTATATTCCTAGCAAATTTTATCCATCTTTACTGTTGTGCAAGAGATTTTGTTTCACAAGTATATGATTTCTCAATAATAAAAAAACCTATTTAAACTTCAAGTTAGCAGAAGAAATAAAGAAGAAATTAACTACAAAGAAAATTCCTTTCTTTTTCAAAAATATTATTCATATATCCAGCTCCCAGTGATCTGTCAGTGTGCCGCATTCCACTTTCATGTCTTTATAGGATTATTACTTAACAGTTTTTACTGAAATTTTTGATACAGCATAAAGAAAGACAAGACAAGTGAAGCCTGAGGGACAAAGCATTTGATTTATGTATGCTTTTCTTGTGTCTGATAGTAAACAAACAAAAAAGCAAATAAAGTTCTCCAGCAGATGTATAAAAGTAAACCCACAGGAAGAAGTTTCAAAGGAGAACAGCATTAATGGCAATTTTAACATAGCCAAACAATCAAAGGAATCTCTGGTGCAGTATTACTTTAACAAGAACAGTAGTGAAGAACTTGCTAACAGGAAAAAAAAAAAAAATCACCTTCTTTTCACAGTGAAATGATGACAAGGCCTGCAGAGCATGCTAAAAAGAGCAAACTAAACATGGTAATTAGACTTTTTGGTTGTCAGTGCAGACTCTGAAGACTTAAGCAGGTTGAGCTAAAATGTTGAACTAAAAGAGAAATTGCCTGCAAAAGCTACAATGGCTGAATGTTACTGAAACGTGTTCTGTATTTAAGTTTTTGTTTGTTTGTTTGTTTGTTTTTTCCCTTGCTATTTCAGTCCAAACAGTTTGTTCCTGCACCCTGCTGCCATTGCCAGTATTTTAGAACAGCCTGGCTCTTGGCTCTATAAAGAGGTGGCAGTGTGGCTGACTTGTAGACAGCGGCATGCACAAGTCCAGTTCCCTCTGCTTGGGACTGTCACATAGAACAGAAATAATGCAATGCTTCTGCTGCTTCAGCCAGAATTTCACTAGTGGGGACAGCAAGCAGCTCTTTTCATAACAACACTATATGAAATGTGATACTCCCCCCCAACCTTAAACAAGAGGATAGTATTTTAGTACAATAAGGCTAGTCATCTGAAATACTGTCCACCTTTGTATTGTATCTGGAATTATTTACTGCAGCAGGGAAGTCTTTGCTACAGTATTATACCACTGAGAAGTTTTTGGCTGCTGCTTTCCATACTTGGCACACTAGTGGAACTGGTCACAGTGTTGATGCTAAGTTTGTCACTTATGTTATCAGTTTGATGATCAAATCAAGGAGCAATTGTAATTTACAATGACATATCTAAACTGGATCTTGAAAGCTCATTTATTTTGAAAGTCATTTCCTACTTCCTCGGCCACTGTGATTATCAGGCTCCATTGAGGCAGCTGACCTCTAGTTGGAAAGTGGATCTTAAGGTGTTTTGTTCCAGCATTGATATATGCACAGTGCAACACACTAGTGCCCTCTGTATAGAGTCCCTCAGCTGCCTGGAATACATTCTGGTAGAAGCCATTTGTGCCACAAATTACAGGAATGCTGGAAATCTCTCTTCATTTTCCCAGTCTTCTTCTTGCCATGAAGTGGTCTTATCTCAAGGGCTGGTTCTCCACTCCGGCACATCACTGTGAAGCTAGAGTTGCTGCAGCCATTTCAGAGTTATTATAGGATGACTCTTACCATGCTGAAATCTTTGGTCTTAGGGCTGCAGTCCTGTGTGTGTGTGTGTGTGTGTGTGTACTGCTACTCATACTGTAAATTGTCAGAGATTTTAGGTGATCAATTTAATTAAAATTTAAGTAGGTTTGCTCTTAAAAAAACTACTTAAAATTTAAGTAGGTTTCTTCCTCTACCATCCCTAATGTTTCTGTTGACTTGGATCTCTTAATAATTGACTTTTTGTCCAGTTGAGGCAGCCTTTCTTGCAGCACTCCTCTGGGATGTCTCACAGCATCATCAGCTTTTTACCATTTCACCAACTGTGGCCGTAGAAAAAAATAATGAATTTTAAAAGAATGACTTTTAAAGTGAATCAAATCTGAAAAATTAAATGGAAAGCATTTGTAAAAGATCAAGACACGTGGTCATGTCCCCGCTTGCTTTTCCTGGGGATAATAGTAATACACCAGTCAGGTCAGTTTCTATAAATTTGCAACTGCTACTTCTAATTTGTTCCACGTTGATATAATCAGTCTGAACTCATGGCCACAGAAATGACTCATGTAGGAAACTGAGCAAAATGCAAGAGATCCTGCCCTAGTACAAATGGGTGTGACACAATGTCTTTACTACAAGGTCAAGTATGAGCAGATTGCCTGTGACCTTCTTCTTGCTTATAAATTTAATTGCTTTAGCTGTTAGCTAATATCCTGAAAAAAAAGAGTGGACAGAGTGAACAGGCTGATTTATATTTATGTATTCTATATTGGAAAGTTTTACCTATTAAGAAAGTTATTGCCTGAAATTTTGAGTGTTGCCTGGACATGAATATTTGCAGTGCTGACATTCCAGACTAGCTTACTGTATTATTGCATTTTCATGGTTTATGCAGGTCTTTACTCAAGAATACACTAAACATTGCTGTCCTGGCTGCATTTATATTTTGATGTAATGTAAGTCTATATTTAAGCACTCTGTCCTGTTATAGGATAGGTCCCTGAAAACCTGCCTTGTAAACACCACACTCACAGAGCAGAGGTGGAGAGGCATTACAATTGGAATTACCGGAATCACATGGATTCAGTTGCATTGCTGCAAAACTGTGTCATTTTGCATCAGTTATGTACTTTTTCCACCTTGTAAGCAGATTGGCATGAGGGCAAGGGAACCACTGAGACCATTAAACAGTTAGATTTAATCTTTGGGGCTTTATCTCAGTTCCTTTAAATTAAAAAAAAAAAAGGGAAAGCAATGTGTGCTTCCCCTTTCTTCCCCTTTCCCCAGTTAGTCACAGTGAGGCCAAGCAGTAAGATAGGTTTGGCCTGAAAACTGAATAATGAGATAACTAAAATGCAATGGGCAATGGTCCAGAACTGTGTTTTGTTTTTTGTTTATAAAATTTTTCAGTAGTGCTGTTCACTGTGCTGAATAGTCTTGTATCTAGCCAGGAACTTTACTGACTTTGCTGTCACTGAGATTTAGTCCCCGGAAGCATCTTCCGGCCACTTTTGCAAGTTTGACTAAATAAAAATGTCCGTCACTGTAACAGCACAGTTAGAAAAAAATCACTCCTGAGACGTCCCAGTGGAAGGGAACTTTGCTAATTGGCAGTGGGAAATGGGAGTAGGAACAATTTTCTTTTCACAAGGAAGGCATTAGGTTTTTGTTTTTAACTTGGATATTAAGGCAATAAAGCCTTGATATGTTAATTTGTTGGATCCGAATGCGCTTAGACTCTGTGATGAAGCTGTTTTGACATTGGGTGATGAGGATGTTTTGATAGTGCATTTCTGAGGTTGGGCTGTTTTGACACAAAAGGCTTTGACAAGATATTTGTAAGGTCACCGTGACCTACTGCTGCTGTTAATGTGGAAGTGATGTAAATGTAAATGTACTGATGTCTAATCAATGGAATAAAGTACTGTGGGATATATGTAAATTGAGATGTAAATTAGCTAGTTTGGGTTATAAAAGAGCATGTTTGAAAATGCTTCATGGGAACTTTCCTTGCCCTCTTGCTCTTCCAGTCTTGTTGGGAGAGGGATGTTTAACTATGAAAACAGTGTTTGGCTTTGTAGGATTGCTTCTTTCCATTTACATTTACAGGAAAAAAAATACACCGTTTGATTTCTGGTTAAGAAAACATGCAACTTGCTGTAACAAACTTACAGATTTGAATTTAGCAAAAGTAACCACTTTATACACTTCATACACACTGCCTTGTGTAATCGCAGTCTAATCTGCTGGTCAACCTGCCCATCCTCCCAAGGGAAAGCTGCTGGTGTAGCGGTTGAGGTACAATCTACATCACAATATTCATTTTCCCTCTTGCAGAAAAGTGGCTGCTGTCATTTTCTCTCCTGTGATAATGTCTGGATAAAGCAGACAGACCCAGCAACACAAACTGAGGGGTTGGCAAAGCTGAGGTTGGTGGTGAGGCAACACCCTGTGAAGCAGTGCAGCCCTGTGCTGTGGGGTGCTCAGGGCTGTCTTTTTTACCATGTGGTACCAGCCCAGCTATTGAAGAATTAACAGGGGGCTGCTACACAAATAGAGCAGCCTGTTGTATTGGTGTGTTATGTGGCTTAATGCCCTCACAGGAGATAGATCAATATCACAGCAGGAGAGGTAAGGAATCCAAGGAGATTAGTCATAGAAGGTAAAGAGTGAAGACAGAGAAGAGGTTAGGAGAGAAAGAAATAAAGTTTCCTCCTTGGCTTCAGAATTAATATTCTTTCTTTTTTTTTTCTTTTCTTTGAGATTTGGTCCGTGTGCTTGTACATATTTGGGTTTTGCTGAATGGCTTTTCCCAGGGTCTCTTTTCACTTTTTTTTTTCTTACTTTTGTAATCATATGTCTGTTTTCTTGCTCTAAAACCTGCCAGAGCTTGATGAGTGCAATGTCAATGAGTTGCTGCCTGAAGACCTTGTACTGGCCTGTATTTCCAAACCTGTACAATCTCAGTTTAATCACTGTGGCAGTCAGCTAAGAAGTGCCTATAGGTGGAAAACATCACTATAACATGATGCAGTAGATTTTACTTCAGCATGGCCTTGAGATAAGTCTTATTGGCACACAGAAAATGTGTAGTAACCCCTCTTTCCCTATACCAATTCACACACTTGTGGGTATGAATTTGTCCTTTCCGAAAACAATTTTAGAAAATGTACAATAAGCCACCATTATTCTCTATAAGGTAAGAGCAAATATTAAACAGATTGCAAACAAGGCAGCCTGACAGACAAACTTAAGATCTCACATTAAGTAAATGCATCATTCCCTGCTTCCTTCAGCACCCTTTCACCCGTCTTATCATTTCCATCAATCTTCAATCACTCTAATAATCTCCTCCCAGCCTCTGCAGACTGCCAAGAGCACAAAAAGCCCTGCACAGGCTTTGTGGTTTCATTTCTCTTCTCTTTGCTCCCAGCAACACAAATAAGTGATTTCACAACCATTGGGAAGAGGGAGCAGAGGGAAAAAAATTTAACCTACCTCAACTAATCAGAAGCTCCTAACAGATGGAGGGAAACTGCTCCCTGCACTCAACAGGGAACTGAGCCAGGGCTCTTCCCTCACAACCAACTGCTGCCAGCTAAACATCTGAATTTCCTCTCTTCTGGAAGCTCACAAAATCTCTGATCCAAGAAACAGCACCTTGTTCTCTCCTCGTCCCTCCCTCACGTTAGTCCCTTTTTTTTGGAGCACATGGCACAGTATTCTTCCAGCCTGATTAATTTCAACATTCTGACAATGCATAAGTGACCACTTTCCACCCACTGTCAAATCCACCATTGTAAAAAAAAAAAAAAGTGGCAATACTTTCCCTTTCTATCATGTCCTCTCAATTTATTTATTTATTTATTTATGTCAAAAAAAGGCTCAGAGCACAACTGCATGGATAACAGGATTTTTTTGCATCCCAGAACATAATTTTTGAGATATCAAAAAGAATCCCATTTTATATCAGAGGTCTGAAGTGTATTAACCAGGCCAGAAATAAGGGCGAACAATTATAAAAAAGCTAAATCAAACGTAGCATATTTGAGCTAACCACTTGCCTCTTCATGGGCTTGCCTTTCTTGTTTGGAAGAGAAACTCCATCCTACACCTGACAAACCTCCAGACTGAAGATAATACCTCAGTTCCTGTCAGAGCACCAACCTTATCTGCCAAAACTAAATCACCCATTACACCAATTACTCATTTCCAGCTATTTGCCACGTCTGGGCTGAGTAACAGGTACACATCATGGCATGCTTCAGAGTCCAGCTCCTGCCCTGTCATCCAGATGGGGGAATGCAGCCGGTACTCCCTGGCTCTCTTCCTACAAAGAGCTGCTGTACAGAGGAGGGGGCTGTTGTATTACCCAAACTTGCGGCTACGAAATCACCAGTCACACCCAAGGGCGGTTCTCCTCAGGTTAGACATAGCTTTACAAGCCATGGCAAGGAAAATTTTGTAGACGATGAAAGCAAATATTATTATTATTCAGTTCCAGGGAGGCCAGTGAGTTGCTAGCTCATATGGACCTTGAGTAGACAAGCAACTCAGCCTGGCACTGACCAGGTAGGATCTTTGGCTATGTATTGCAAAAGATCTGCCCAAAGTAGTCTACTTGGGGAAGTTCAGCAGAATGAGCCTTGACAAAAATTTAGATTCACTTCACTTCATCTGACAAAAGGTCACTATTCTGTATTCCATCAACCTTAAAGGAAGGAGAACCCTCTTTACATAAATTGGTTTGAATAAGAGTAATGTAGGTGGCTGTCTGGGCACTATGGACTTTCTGAAGAAGGGACTAGAAGCAATGGCTGTGACAGCATTGAAGTTCTTGAAATTTTAGTTTTGTAACTGAGTGCCATCCAGTTAATATTTTTGATAGTCACAGCAATGCTTTTGCTCCAACTTTATATCATAGATCTCTGCTGGATTCTGTAACATCCAATTGAGAGAAGCAAACACAAATTTCATCTAAGTTTACACCCAGTGTCTTCTTCAGAGAGATAATGTGCATGTACCAACACAAATGCAAATCCCTCACATACAATAAAATGCAATCTGATAGTAAAAAGCAAACAAGCTAATTCTCCTGTAGTTTTAGAAGAAGGGATGAGAACAATACTATAATTTCTGTTTTAATTCCTACTGAATTACTATGATGAAAATTATTCTGTGGATTCTATTTGCAACATCCACTGGCAAATAATTCCTTTACTTCTGTATATAGTCAGTGTGTTTGTCATATGCACTACAACGAATAAAATACTACTTCTGTTTCATAAGGACTTAGAAGCATCTAGTAGCACAATGGTCTAGCTTGATATTACAACTATCTTTTGACAACTTCTGCAGAAAAATGGATGCACATTTGCAGCTGATTTATCTTTCCTGCAGAAATCACCCTGGCAGAAAACCTGTTTTGCCAGTGCTGTGAGGTGTGATTTTTAAAAGTAGTAAATGGGCACAAATTGAAATGCAAGGAATTCTGTTTAAACAAAAGGAAAACATACACACACACAAAAAACCATTTTTTTTAACTGTGAGAGATTAAACACTGGCATCAGTTGCCCAGAGAGGTTGTCAAGTCTCCATCATCGAAGATATTCAAAGCCCAACTGGGCATGGCCCTAAGCAACCTGCTGTAGGTGACCATGCTTTGAGCAGAGGGTTTGGACTAGAGAGTCTCCAGAGGTGCCTTCCAGCCTCAGCTACTCTGTGATGCTAAATGGTAGCAGCTTCTGTACAGTCACAAAGGGGTTGCTTCTTTTTAGATAGTTCCATGAATTCCTCCAGCTGTCAGATTCAATAACATCAGTCATCTCTCTGTTTTTGTTATAGCTGAGTCTTATCAGAAATAAGAGGGACAATTCAGAGGTGATTTCTACCTTTCCAGTAGAGTAGGCTGAAACAAAGGTGAGTTTTAAATCTATTGCAGTTACGGATGCTGAGTTAGAGATAACAGAATACACCTTCTTTAAGGAGGAATTATTTACAGTCTTTCATTTTAATAGTTCCTCTTCTTAATGTTTAAAGACTCTTCATCCTTTGAATGCAAAATTCAGGTAAATTAGAAATAAGGAACATTAATGCACTAAATGATGAGATGTAATAGCCATAATGGAGACTTGTTCCATTCTTGAAACTTGACTGCATCCTAATCTGGTATTCTACAAAGGGATGAAAGACAAAAGAGAGGGATAAAATGTGGTAGGACCAACTGTATAACTCGTGTCAAATGTGTTCATTAAATCAGTGAAAGAGGATATGATAAACTGTGAAGGTTAATTGCTAATGAAAAATAAACATAAAAAGGGGGGAAAAAAGAAAGAGAAGAGAATTCTGGCATTTGTAATGATTGAATGCAGCATGCTCAGGGGACTATTGCCACACATCTGCTTTGTGACAAGTACAGTAAAATTAGTTATGGATCATCAAAGAGATTCCTAGCACTTAACAAAATGAGACTGAAAGTGCCTTTTTTCCACAGGTTCAGACATCTGGGAAAACATTAATCAAACATACAGATTCAGTGGGAGGAAAAATTTGGAAAACAGCAATGTTGAAAGAGACTGAGTGGATAATATTGGCAGAAAATTAGACGCGAATCTGCAATGCAGTATCACAGCAAAAGAGCCATTTTTGAATTTTTATTTTCCTTCTTTATTACTATTATTATTATTATTTTTCCATCTGCTAATGAAAAACCATCATACTTTTTTTCAGGAAGGAACAACAATCCCTTTTTATTTGAGACCTGAGAAACGGAAAATGGCTGATCCTACAAGATGCTCAGTGTTTCCTACTGAATGCCCTCAGGTCCCTCTGATATGGAAGGGAGCTGGACCTCTGAAGACAACGTGTGGGGCTGGACACCCTCTTACCAGACTGTTGTAGACCAGCTGGAAGGGAATTCAAAGAAATGCAATGCAAGTGATTGCTCAGGGGACTGACTGACGAGAGAAGATTAAAACTACTCTGATTACATCTGAGCCCTGTGGGATGTGATGGGATCTTCCTATCATGCAAGTGGAAAAAAAGAAGTTTTGTGATATTGGCTGCAACGTAAGAGCTGATTCCTCATTTGGGGAAGCTAGTTGGGTCTCCTTTCTCTAGTGCGTAGAGTCGATCTCTTGGGCAGAGCTGGGCTTTCATCTAATTTGTTTTTAGCCTATCCTGAACACTTCTTGTTAATCTAATTCAAATTGACAGGTTATAGAGTCGTGCTTTGTTTTTTAACTTTGTATTCTATTTTTTATTCTTTCTGGTGAGTAGGTGATGATCTCAAACAACAGACAATTACAAGTACAGAATACTGGGAAAAGAGTCACAGTGCAAACGGGTATAAAGAAGAGCAGGGGAACGATGCTCTGAAATGGACAGCTGGCTTTGAATATCAGCACAAAAAGCTTCTCCCAGACCTGCCTATGTGAGCTGTTTAGTTTGCACAAAAGCCTGACCCCTCTTACAGTTGCATATTCAGTGCTGCACTATATCTGTCTCAGGGAGTTTGCTTCCTCCTTCTTACCAACTCTGTTCTATTTTGCATGTGTTTAGGCGATAAGCATTGTGAAAGCTTTTCCTTTTGGTGTGCTGTGATCCTTACCTCTGTACAACTGCAATTCTGGAACCAAATTCACATATACCCATTCCCAGATCTGCCCCTTTTGAGTCTGGTACCTTTTCAAGCTGCTTGGAATACAAAGTGCCCAGTGTTGCATTGCTGGTCTTATCCAATATGTGTCAGGTCGGGGTGGGGAGGGGTGTAGCGGGGTGGGGATTGTATTCGACATCTTGCTGTCTGCTGGCTTCTGCTCTGCAATTCAGAGCTTACAGTCAGATCGGCTTTTGTAACACTTTAGGCCTTGTGTGTTATTATAGCAAGTTCATCAATATCACCGCAGCCTAATTAGCAAAAGCACAAGATGCACTGCTTGCCAGTAAGTCATACGTACTTGCTTTAGTGAAACAGATAGCACTGTTCTCACCAGCAGGATCGTATTAACAGAGGTGACAGAAATTTTATTCTAGGAGACCCTGCTCTCTCTCTCCTGCCTTTTCCTAAATAATAAAAGCCACAAGAAAGGGCAATTTAACTATCGCCTAAGCTACTGGAGGATGATAGAGGGTTTTGGAAGCTGAGCGCAGATGAGACTGTGCTGTAAGTAGGCTACCAGCTGCTGGGCAATACCTGTCCTTCTCACATAATTGCGTGCTACAGTTTGTACATCTAAGAGGGTGCAAAAGAGAGCAGAGAAATGAAGAGAAACTCTCTCTCCAAAATCACATTTGCTCTGGACACTAGATCAGAGATGTCTTTTGTATCCGATATGGAGAATAAATAGTGATGGTCATTGTTATTGTTTTAAATTCATTTAAATTAAATTTAAATTAAATATTAGGGCCTGATTACCCCCTTTTTTTTGTGTAGCATTTTCTTGTGCATTTCATGAACATTTAGTAGATTATTTCTTAAGGAGTTCACAGACTATTTTGTGAATGTTTCAGGAGTATTGAACAAAGACCTTTTAAAGTGGGGAAACACTGTTTTCATTGTGTGCATGGTGTGGTTATGTTCCCACTGTTATCCCATTTTATTTTAAACTTAGTCTATTGAGCCATGAAAAATCTTAAGTATGAGAAATGTACTTTTCTTTTGTGTAGCTAGTATTATGAGACTCATAAAAAACATATCTCAGATGAATAAAGCAATTTTTTTTTGAAAAATACAAGTAAGAAGATATAACTATTTAACTACTGCTTCAACAAACTGTGCGAAATTACACGTTGTAGTCAACATGTTGCTCTGTATCAATGGGTAGAAATGAAACTAGGTTTCCTACAAGTCTGTGCTCTGCATCCCTTCACCCTGCAGCCCCCACATCTGCACTAACCCCATACCTCCTCCTGCAGTCAGCCCTCCCACACACACGCTACATGCAGCAATGTCTTTCAGTCTGCCCTAGATCCTGTATACGCCGTATTCTTATTTCTCCTCTCTGTCCCACGTATTCCCGGCTGCAGTAAGCCTTCTCCTTCTGTGTACATGTAAGAAGCACCATATGCCATCAAGGGTTTGGAGATGCGTATGGGGCATCCCCAGCCAGCCAGGGCCCTTTGTCTGCAGGGAGAGCCAAAAAGAGAGGCTGTGGGCTGAGCTCTCTCTGCCTCTGCTTCAGCACGTTTCTATCTTCCATCCAGTCACACATTTTCCCAAAGCTTCTTGGAACACTATGTACGTGAAACCCGATGTACTTTGCAAATGCGGCTGAAACTCTCTTGTCAGTTCAAATGTTACTGGAGGACAGAGAGACATACACATACACAGAAAGCTTTCTTGTATCAGCCTCATTTCTGAAGGAAACCAGCCAAGTTTACAGGAAGAAAGAAATAGGAAGGTGCAACTGTTTGAGACAGTTAGTTCATGGAAACACAGAAGGAAAAGCTTGCAGATTTTAAGCTGCACATTGCCATAAATTCTTCTCCTGCTGCTCCCCACCTTGCAGTTCCTGCATGGTGAAATCCATTTCATACCTCCTGAGGACAGGTGCAAAGTACACAGTGGCAGCAAGAGTGTTTTGAAACAAGTGCTCGGAGCATGAGGAGTTAACGATGTCTTCAGCCTCCCACCTCACTGCTCACTATGTATTTCTTATGCAGAGCTGATTTACAGCTGCTCTGGTAAGTTTTAGCCTGGGAAAAAAGCCTCAAAAATATGTTTCTGCTACAGAAAGTCTGCCCTTTGTAATTGGAGAAGAAAAAGCCTATAAAATATGCTATAACAGTCTATGATACAGCACTTCAAAACGTACTTCATTACGTACCATGAAAGCTGGAACTTCAAAACCCATTGATTAAAATGACAGCATTGCTGTACCCTATTAATTAGGATATAGTAATTAACACTATTCTTAGTTTGCACTGTGCACAGTAAGTGCACTTCTATTAATAGTTTTTTTGGGGGTGAGGGGTAGAGGGGACAGTGTTAATCATTTTGTTTTTTATTTTTTGCATCAAAAGGCAGAAGCTGGCAGTCACCATTTTGAGCATGCTATGGGAAGAGAAGCTTTCCTGACAGGAGAAGCCGAAGAAGAGGAGTGGAAGGAAAAATGACATGTCAGACAGCAGAAGGAAAAGGGAAAACAGGTAGGAATGGATAGCTGATACACAGTGAACTACTGCAGTCTCACAAGTTTTTTCTTTTTAGTAGTGTACCTGGGGTGGAACAGGAAAGATAGCTGTCCTCCTGAACGTTTAGGGGAAAAGGTTATCAGCATGGAGGAAGAGAAACAGAGTTTGTGCAAATATATACAAATACCTGCTTGATAGGCAGATTAGGAGCAGGGAATTTTAAATGTATACTATAAGCTGTGAGTCTGAGTAGTTTTTTCTCTGCCACAGTCACTGCATTCAGCACAAGAGGAAAGGTTAAAAACTCAAATGGCTACAACTCTCCAGCAGATACATGGAAAAAAACAGGCTTTGGAGGTATATCAAAACATATAATATTGGTTATATGTAATAGGAGCAAAAGAAAAGCTAAAAGTCAGAAAAAATCAAGAAAAAAAATAAATCAAAAGCCCAGATCACATTGCTGATGCTAAGCTGCCTATGCAACAAGCTGACAGGTTTTATATCAGGGGCATGAAAAGGTTCATGCTGGCCCCTCGTTGCAGTTCAGAATAGCAGGAAACCCCAGCTCTGACCCACTGGCAAATCAGCCATCTGAAAAGCTATCCTTGTTGCCGTTATTTCATTGTGAAGCAGCCTGAACCTTCACGTTTCCACTTCCAGAAGACGCCTGTCCCTCTCAAGGCAGACGATGATCTTGTGCCAGAGCACGGTTATATTAATTAGGGCACTGCCAATGCGGCTTCTGGGTTGCGTTTGCCACCAGCCAAGGGCTCGCCCCACCTGCACGCCCACATTTAACCAGGCAGCAGCATCTGATGGCGAGAGGCAAGGGCAGGAGCGGGCACACGGGGCTGTCCCCTGCAAGAGTGGTTGGCAGCTCTCCAGGGCAGTGCACGGTCCAGCTGCACCCGACGGATATTAGCGTGCTTTCACTTAATGCACTCTGAATCCGCTACGGTTTCAAAAGGAGCACAGAATATATTGTATCTCAGCAGTTAATGCACAATAAGATTTGTGCTGCGTGAATGCTGGTCACCTCAATGTGCAGAAACCAGGCTTAGAGTGGATGTGAACTGAGCCCCTGCGCCCCTGTGTAAACAAATTCTTAATCTCCCTAGGCTCTACCTGAGAAAGGAATTAGGATGCTGATCCTCAATTTTGTCAGTCTCCTCTGCATCATCTTTTGGTGTTTAGAGAAGCACTGAGCTGGTTACATAATTTTTCACATTATTGTCACAGACTGTCCAACGTATGAAGTCGGTATTTAATTGAAATCTCTATTTGCATGCTTCATAATGCTTAAAATATTCTGGTGGAATGTCAGGCAAGGTTAATTGAGGACTGAGTTGATGGTAGTGTTATTGTAGTTTGAACCTGGAGAAATCCCATATTAATTCTGTGAGGATTCTGGGAGATTTGTTTTTCCTCTTTAGGTTTTATCTTTGTGTTGTGAATTAGTTTGTAATTTAAATTCAAACTGATTTTCAGTGCACTGAAATCCATAATATTCTAATGAATTACAGAAATTCTACTTTCCTAGAAATAGGATGATAGCATTGTATTTAAATGTTATTCTTCAGATTCTACAACATATGAGACTGTGTTATAGATATTGTTGGCTGTTATGATTTGGGGGATTTTTATTTCCTCTTGCGTATATGCAGGAAATTATTTCTCAGGTTTGGCTGAGATCAGATGTAGTTACTGTTCTAGGCTGTTGCCTCACTGTGACTGGAGTTGTGTATCTATCTTTGAAAAAGTGATTGTAAGAGTAGTTTTTTACCTACTAATAACATTGTTTAGGGATCTTCTCTGTTCTATTATCTCCCCTTCTGTTTTTCAGCAGACAGGTCATCTCTATGAGGAAAGGAGTTTGTCCCCATTTAAAATACAGAATACAACAATGATACTGATAGCACTATAACAACCTTCTATCACAGTAGGTTCGTGCCCTGGTGAAGCACTAGCGTTTGCTTTATGTTGGCCGCATTTACCATGGTTATGCTGGATACATCTACACATATTCCGTAACAAAGGTATCCAGTGGCACAGTAATAAACTTAAATTCCTTATCCATTACCAAACATTGTTCAAACAAAAAACACAGTGATTTCAAGCAATATGTATATAGCGGCTTTCACTTCAAAGTTTGGTAAGATGTATTTAAAGCCCAGTACAAAGGACAATTTAACAAATAGTTTAAAAAAAAAAAAGAAAAGTAACAATATCTAGGTATTCCCCACATAGTTTAAATTTTCCATGATATAATCCTCCATCAATTAATTTATATTAGAAAGGAAACTAAATATTTGCTTCCTAGCTCATCATACTCTGCTCCCATAGAACTAAAATGGAGTTTGGATCCAACTGTGATAGTCTTGCACTGAATCATTAGAGAGTTTTTTCAAAATCTGTATTTCAGGCAAAACTATTCACAGATTTATCATTTCAAATGTTGTGTCTGATACTTCAGAAGCAAAAAAAAAGGCAGACGTTTTCCTCCATGTGGACTCAATGGCCATATTCTAAGGGTCATTTGTAGGGGATTGTTTGAAAATGTGAATTTCATGTTAATGTTCATAGTGGTTCATGAACTGACATTCATATTCATATCAATTTTATACAATATAACTTTCTCTGCTGTACTATTGCGCAGTTTTTCTTTCTTTCTTTCTTTCTTTCATTGTCTTTTTTCCTCTTTTTCTATTTTTTCCTCTTTTTCTATTTTTTTCTCTTTATCTATTTTTTTTAACTTAATATACTGGCCTTTCAGTTTTCCTCCTCTGCACACCTGTACTTGAGTCATGCACAGAGAAGAAGTGACACAACATTTTATTGTACAACGATCAAGTAACCATTCTCCTGCCGCACAGCCATTACTTGTTTCAGTGCAGAAGATATTCATTATCCAGTATGTGAAATTACGATGGGAGGAAATAGTGAACATATCAAACAGAGAAGTAATTACCATGTACCATAAATTATATGGTTATGTTTGTCTTTAAAACGTGTTGTGGAAAGTTTTTCTTTTTCTTTTTTTTTCCTTTCTTTTTTTTTTTAAACTTCAGATGCTTTAAAGTCCTGTGGATTTTAACATCACAACCCTTTCTTGTCTTGATACCATAGTTTCATACCAGCCTAGGCTATCACTATTGCAGCAACACATGACAAATTACATCATGTAACTAAATAACCAGCTCCATCAAGTTCACTGGCCAATTAGAGAAAATAAAACTGTGCATAAAGAAGATTTTTTATTCCTTTACAAAATATCAGATGAATTTAATCTCCCAAGAAAAGCTCAAACGCTATTCTGAATAGTACTGAACACTGGAATGACTCAGCAGTACAGGAGGAGCACAGTGTTTATAGGTAAGAATGTCATAAAAGGCAAGTGTTTAATGGGAATCCTATTTTTGCATTTTTCTTTAGAAAAGGCTAAAGGTCAGAATCTTACAATACACATTGTACAAACTCATAGCAAAGACATTGAAGAACTTATCTATCTTCTTCATTCTTCTTGCTTTAAAAAATATCCAACTAAACTCTCCCCCCTCCAGCCCCCCAAACAACCAGTCCTTATTATCTAGGAATATGAATTTTTGGGCTCCCCTGACAACTTTGGCATTTCACCATTAACAGTTAAGTATCGTCCAAAAATGTTAGGTCGTACGCAAAGGGGAAAAGGTCCTTACCATAAGTTTATTTTCATTCATTTTCATATGGTGAATGAAAGCTAGATTGTGCTCACAAAGGGTACATAAGCAAGGAAGAGATTCTTAATTTTCCTTGACCTCCTGGAAGTTAGACTTTCTCTAAAAATCTCCCCATTCATTTATGTTTCATTGCATGAGGAAAAAGCAAGCTTGGAGCACTCCAATACCCAGGTACCACAGTCCTGTTGATATTAACTGCAGATTACATTGGAACAACCATAGCTGGGAGCAAGAGGAGCTGTTGTTAGGTGCAGGTGTCCATATGGATCATTCTGCACTTTATGAATATGCAGGATCATTCCCTGCAGATTTTCAAGCTGCTTCTTATCCTTTTTCCTTTAGATAAGAACTTATGGTCCCCTTTCTCTTCTGGCCCTTTCCCTGAGGTGTTATAGCAAGGGGAGGTGATTTGTCCACGGATTATTAGAGCAGACAACACATACCCTAGGAATTCCCAGTGTATAAATAATGTCCTTGCTAATTAATTTATTTATGTTTGAGTCTCTCCTCCTGTCCTGTTACTGGCACTTGTGATTATTAGAACAGAAAGCCTAAGTCCTTTCCCAGTCTTTGTCAGATGGCCGCCTCTTTTGTCATCTAGTGGGCTGTTCTGTACACCGTCCCAGGAATGAAAATCAGCTGCTCTGCAAAAAGCAGCAGCAGAGGAAGAAGATAAATTATGGAATTAGTAACCCCACTTTCTAAAGAGAGTATTGTTGTCATGGTATACCTAAAGATTAAAAGGGAAGTCAGGCAAAATATCAGACTGACAGCTGGCTCAGTGAAATGAGATGCCTCCTTTCTTGCAAAAGAAGAAGTTAGGTTGGTTACGACAAAAGCAGATCCATTCGTGTCAAATGAGGATTTTGTTAGAAGTAAACAGTAGTTTTACTCTTCCATTGACTCTGCTTGAAATCCACATAGCCCCACTTAGGCAATCTAAGTGTTGCCATGTGGATTTCAACTTGTTGCAAATGTCTGGTCCAGAATTTCTCCCTCCCAAGGTAAGCTGCTTGCTGAGGGGAAACTGGTGGAGCTGGAAAGCCAGCTCCTTTGACCTTGCAAATGAGAGAGATTAATGTAGAGGAAGTAAGCTGAAATTTCAGCCCACTGCCACCATTAGATCACAGACAGATCTGAAAGTCACGTTGAAGAGGAGCTGCCCTGACATACACAAGAGTCCGCTGTAGCACAGCTCTTGGTGCAATTGCAGTGTGTCCCCTTGTCCTTCACTAGACTGTTCCCAGCCATGCCTGAGTGGCAAGGAGATGCCGTCTTCACTGTGAGATGGGGTATAGTAAACAGGATACTTTAAAAAAAGGTGTTACTTGTCTGACCATTGTTATCCCTGATAGCAACTGTCACTATATAGATCTCCAGTAGCTACAAGAAATATAGCTAGATCCAGCCCAGCAGCTGTTCCCAACACTGTGGCAGTGTTGCCTAGGTGAAGAAAACAAAAACAAATATTTATCAAGGAGTTTTGATTGCTAGAGAATCGTCACCCTGGCTCCTAATGGAAAGTTACATTTTTTAGAACAATCTATAGATGTTATCTCACAGCTGTCACAGGGAAATTACCTTCACAGAGGTAGGAGACACAGAGTATGGAAATATTCCTGAAGCCAGGAGTACCTCAGTGGTGCAAAGTTATTTCTCATTTCCATTTTGAAAAAATGCAGTGAGGAAAGATTTGACGCTATTTTTTAAGATCGCATGAGAACCACATCAATTCTGGACTATAACATTCTTATTCTACCCAAAAGTAATTTGCTCTCTGTGCGTGAGTACTCTGCTATTTCATTTTGCGCATCTCCAGAAATATGTATTTTGTTTCCCCCTCAACAGAAAGTCAGTGTGAAAGGAAATATAAAAATTACTTGTAGTTCTGTATGGTAACTATGCACAGTGCCTGACTTACAGTTCAGAAATCTGAGAAAGAATTCTCATTTCATATTAGTACTTTTTTCCTGAACACTGTCTATGCTGAGGGCTATGAAAATAATCAATAAACAGAAGAGATGAGCAACAATAGTCATCACATAAAAGTTTAGAAAAATCTCACTAATGAAAAAATTAAGCAATCACTGTACAGAAAACACAATAATGAAGCTGTTAATTATTTTCTCTTGATTTTCTGTGAGTGATAAACAGAATGAAGCAAAGAGGATGGGATTTGGGTGTTAGTTTTGTTTTCCAGAGGCTGGGCATGTGCAAGAAGAAACTATGGCCTAAAATTAAGAAGGTGAAAGAGTGAACTACCAAGTGGAAGGCATTTTCTGACAGTGAAGTCTATTAGAGAAGTAAAAACATACCTAGTTACAGAAGGTGAAGCTGCACACAAAACTAAGAGGGAGTCTGTACAAAACCCTGAACAAATCATATTCAGATGTCATGATCTTTGATCCTTATTAATCTAAAAAAGCAAGATCTTTTTTCCCCCTTACTTGGTAATACATAGATTAAACTGATGTTCACTGCCATACATACTCTCCAGAACTGGAAAACCATTGGTTTCTGAAAAATCCAGACCTGGAGAAGGACTTCACTTTTGGTGTCTAGAAGTGAAAGTACAATTCCTCTTCTACAAAGCATCTCAGAAGCTGTTTTAATAGAAGCTGTAGAGGCAAGGAGAAGACTGTGTGCTAAACTGATGGCTAAAGCTTGATGGAGTTTAATGAAGTGCTGTCAGTAGCATGCTATCACTGCACTGCTTACTGCTTTGGATGTTATATTAGAAAGCCACACAAGTTCTGACAAGCAACAATCCAATTCTTGCACCACAAACTTCTAGATCCTTCAAGATACTTAGCATTGCTGCCAACACTGGATTCATGATCCTTTTGTTTCAAAACAAAACAAAACAAACAAACAAACAAACAAAAAAGAACAAGACTCTATCTGTTCTTGCTTTGGGAAAGGGAAGAAATCTTTCCTTTCTTTCTTCCCTTCCTTTCCATGCAGCTTTTCAGCTACTTCAGTCTGGACACAATCCAGTGCCAAGCTATCCACTTGAGCAGCTAGGGATCCCTGTAGTTATTTCCTTGTGAAGAAGTCATACTAAAGCTATACCTGCTGTAAAATGCACAGAGCAAATTGAGCTTTCATATCAGCCACCCACATCTTAGCAATTCTGTACTGAGAAATGATAGACAGTGCTGCAGAATTACTGGGGGTAGCAGGGAGAGGAAGGAGTGGTTTGTTTAATTATCCTACTTCAGCTTGATTGCTAGTGTTATCTTAAAAGTGCAAAGATTCAGCAAATAGATTTCTGGTAATTAGTGTTCAGAATGTTGTAATGCTAGCACCCGGGATCTTACTCCAAGGATTTACCCACACTAGAAATAAATACCCAGCCTCTCACATTCTCTGATCTCAGCAGTGGCCCAACAATCGGATACCCAGGCAGGTCCAGTACACCAGGCTCACAGATCAGATGCACTCCCGTGCCAGATAATGAAGAGAGGACTAAGTGACGGGGATGGAGAGAGATACATTGCATCCTTCATGACAAAGCCATTGCTGGCTGTGCTACACCAGCAATTTTTTATTTTTATTTTTTGTAGGCATTACTGTCACCACATCCTAATTCTAGATGAAACTCTATTGTTATTTACTGCCTTGGGTGAGGCTGAAGTCCTGAACACATAATAAAAAGGAGCTTTAAGTAAGTAGTCAAGAATAAAGTTAACACGAATGTCACAAATTATTGATATAGAATTGATAAATTGTCGAGTCTACAATTGGCGTTCAAAAAGAAAGTATCACAGTGTTAAGTGTCACAGATGTCTCTCCAACTTGGGAAGTAAACAGCAGTGTTACCTGGATGAAAGATGTGTTTATATGACCATTCACGAAGAATTAGACTGCATAAACTCCCTTGGTGGCCAGTGCATGTAACACATCAAATGGTAGAATATCAGCAAAAATTAGAACCAAAAATTACAACACTGTCTTCTACAACTACCTCAGGCAGCACATGCTGTGTGAGGAAGATAAGAGCAACACACTTGGATCCCCAAAATGACTGAACTGATCACAGCCTAGACAAGTATACATTTTAAGAGACATTTTGGAGTGTATCCTGGCAGAAAGAGGTACGTGCACTAAAATGAGGAGGTTGCCAATGTAAAATAGAGGAACCTCGTGATACAATTGCTGTGATACTAGCTGGGAGCATGGGCACCTAGCACATAAACACGTTTATGTTTCATGAATGGTGTTGTGGTATGGGGTTAAGCAGTGACATGAAGTTCTTCAGATGGTTGCATTCTAGGTTCAATGCTCTGCAAGCAGCTCTGAGCTGCCAATACCATGTAACTTTTTTTTTTTCTCTCTGTAGCATGCAGTTCTTCCTCAGAGTGAGAAGTGCCTCTGTGCTCCTCTGGGTTTGGAACATCAGTTTCCTTGAACACAGCAGGCATTCAACCTGAGGCTGACCAGGTTCAGGCACTAAGCCATGTAGTTTTAAGTATGCATGCTTGGCTTGCATAAAGAAGGATTTATGAGTCTCTAGTAGGGGCAGATAGACATCATTTGAAAATAAGAGAAAATATATTAACAGAAATTCAATTTAGGTGGGGAAAAAAAAAAAAAAAAGACCTACCTAGTTAATTTTATGAGAGTTCATGAGTTAAAATACAAGACCTTTAGTCAGGAAATAATTGCACACTTCTGACCTGAGGCAACAGTCAGAGTTTACTGAAAAAAAAAATGGCACATGCCACTAAATTTAATAATACTTAATTATAGAATCATAAATATTTGAGACTGAAAAGGACCAGCAAGTCATTTAAGTCCCCCTTCTTACCAATGGAGGACTGCTCCCTATTGTACATACTCTGGTATGCTTTCCACAGGCTATTAGAATTCACTGCCAGGAGGATTTGTCTTAAATTCTGCCTCAATTTTCCATTTCTTAAGTTCATCCCATTACTCCCTGATATACCTGCTTGTTTCATGCTAAGTAATTCTCTTCCCTCCCTAGTGTGTATGCCAGTCAAATATTTGTAGATGGTTAGCATGCCTCTCCTTAGTTATCGCTTAGTCAAACTGTACATATTTATTTAGTTCTTTTAATCTTCCTCATAGGTAAATCCCTCCAGCTCCTTAATTATTTTGTTGCTCTTTTCTGAACTCTCTCTGTTTTCAAATCTTTCTTGTGGTCATATTGAATGCAGTATCCCAGTTCTCATCAGCCAGAGCCACAGAAAAATCTGGGGCTATTGCATCTCTGCTGCAATGTGATGTGTCTTTTCGTCTGACCCAGTATATTTTTTTTTTCCTGCTCTACCATGCCAAGCACCATGCAAGGCTGGAAAGAGGTCAAGACAATCTCTGTTTTTAAAATTCTGCCCTGAAGCTATCCTTCACAGTGCTGTCAGCAGGGAAGACATTTCTTCTTCTAAAACCTTACCTCTGATAGTTTTCCCATCTAAAGATGTTTTAACTTGAGCCTTCTTCTACATTGGGCAATGACTTCACTTATACTTCTGCCTCTTTCTGTGCTTCTTTACTGTCCTCTGCCCTGCGTATTTCAGAAGAGATCAGTGAGGATGGAAGAATAGACAGAGCAAGAACAAAAAATGTATGTGACTGCCATAGCAGGCAAAAGCTCCATCTCCTGGGTTTATCATCCCATAGATTAGTAGCCCAGTATGAGGAAAAGGGAGACACTGTGAAGAAAAATGCAAGAAGAAAGACAAAAGTGAGGAGACAAAGCAGTATGAAGGTAACTTTGCGGGGCAAGGTGATAGAGGAGATGAAAACAGAAGATGTTGCATGTGTTTTCTTCTTGGCCAGCCCCTAGCAACAATCTGATCTTGAATGATGGTACTATGTTGATTGCACTGACAGGTTGTTTTGACTTCTCCTTGTCAGTTTTGACATCTCCGTTTACAGTGAAACACTTTTTCTTCCTCAGCCCTTAGTTAAATCGGGTTGAAAGATTGACCTTCCAAGCAGATTCCAACTTTGCTTTCCTGGCAGGGTCACTGCCCTCACCACAACATCCCCTAGATGGCAAGTTCCATCTCTTAAACATCTTGGCTATTCACCATGTTAGAAGTCATTTCTAAAAACACATTGCAGAAAAGCTGGGGCATTTATGATAACCTGGTTGATGCCCTGGGTTAGAAAGAGAGTAGTCAAGAAGGCGGTTCTCTTGAGACCTTACTTGATTAAATGCAACATAAACATTCCCAAGAAGTAGTAGATTCAAATAATATGTATCAGTTGTATCAGTGTCCAAACTAAGAGACTTTGTAATGTTTGCTTTAGCCTTAGCTTTATTACAATTATTTCCTCTTGTAAATCATTTCAATTGACCAAGCTGAGCAGAAAAGCAAAAAGTAAATGTAAAAATCTGCAAACTTAAAGTTATTATATATGTAAATATTCTATTACAGGCCTGAGTGTCTACTTAAAATAAGGGCTACGTATTTCTTCTACTTCTCTCAAAGTCCTTAGCTGTTGTTTTCTTTGGTGTTTTGTTTTTGTATGTGGTTTATTTGTTTGTTTTGTTTTTGGTATGCTTGGTTATTTTTTCTTTCTGACAATAAAGTAAGGGTAATTTGGAGAAGTAGGTCCAGTAGCACTATAGCATTCCAGCTTTGTAAGGGTATTTAGACACCTGGTTCCTAACTTGGCAGACATTAGGTTGTGTCTCCATTTATTTCTTAACATGTATTCATTTATATGGCAGTTGCTACAACATTTATTAAAAATAATAGAAAAATATTTTTTCATATTCACATAGCTGCCAAGTATCTTTCTTGCATAAACACATCTGATTGATAAGTTGTATTATCAGAGCTATTGTTTGAAATTTTTCTATGGGAAGAAATTGACCCTGTGAAATCTATTTCAAACAAGGAGAGAAAAGATATGAATAGAGAATGATTCATTGTTTAATATAAGCCAATATTTTCTAGCCTAGCCATTAATTTTGTGCGCTTCGGCCATACATGAAAGAGTGCCTGTGTGCATGATTGGATGAATAATCAGTACCTGAATCTGACAGGACTCATGGAAGCCATCACCTGCATGTGAAAGTCATGGTGCTTGAACAAAGAATCCTGGAGAGCTCTCAGAAAGAGCCTTCTGTGCTTGCACATGTGCTTGAGTATAACAGCCACTAAGGCACAAGGCAAGGAGAGCACGGAACTGTGTGACCACAGCCTTACATTGTGGGCTTGGCACTGGTTATCCAATGTCCCAGGAGCATTCCCCTTGTTTTTTGGGGGAGTGGTTTGTTGTTTTTGTTTGTTTGCTTGTTTTTGTTTTGTTTTGTTTTGTTGGTGTTCCAGGAACCTAAATAAAATTGAAAACTGAAGTTCTGAGGTAAATTCAGATGGCAGAAACTGAAAGCTTTTGCTTTTCAGTGACTTATCTAATACGTCAGGCAGCCAGCATAATACAGAAAGAAGGGTGTTTATGCAGCATTTTTCCCAACCTACTCCATTTTTTTTTTCAGCCTGTGTATGAAATGCTACAACACTCTTAGCTGTTTCCTCCCCCACTTAAAAAATCTTTGAGACTTTTTCGGGAAAAGTTATGCAAAATGTATGAACACTAAACCCCAGCTTCTGAATCTCCTTGTTTTATATCTTTGTTTTGGTGACTCAGAAAATGAAGGCTATCGGCTCTTGGATTATGTAAACTGACATGGTACATTTTGTTTCATTTTCTTCAGAGTGCACGCATCAACTTATCCATAAAGTATTGATTGCAGGGGGCTGAAGCTGTCTGCACAGTGCTGGCTGATTTTATGAGAGATTTTAGTCTCCATTCTGCCACAAAAGCAAGGTGTAAATGTTATTTATAACTGAAAGTACGTGGTACCAAAGACATGCAGGTGTCTGTGGGAGAGTGTCTTGCACTCTAATGACCAAGTTTATATCTTTAAGCACAGCATAGTGTATGGGAAAATATCGTGAAGTCACTGCACTTGAGTTATTCCTCTGGGGTAAATTTCCTTCAAATCCTTCTTTTCCCCGCTACAACCCAAACACTTCTTACTCTCTCCTTTCCACACGTTTATATCTACAAGGGTTTCCCACGCAGAAGCATGTATGCATGTGCCAAGCATTTGTTTGATGCAGAAGCAGTGAAGATATTTCAGGGATGTATCATTCTCAGTAGATGTGGCAAACATGGCCTGAAAGCATCAAGCTCACTGAGCAGTGCTACCCGGCACAGCTACAGAAACCCTGAGTGTCTCAGTGAACGCCTGGGTCATGACCAAAGCAAAGACATGATGTGTCTTAGAGGCACAGTACATGGCAGAGCCTTCATGCAGCCGAACATCTCTGAGGTCTAGGAAAACTGTGATGTCTTCCACACAAGCTGGACAAAACTTCCTCAGACAAAGGGCCATTTCAAGGAAATCTACAAAATATGTAGATTTTTGACATGGGAGCAGCCTACGGGTTACACATATTCCCAGGATGATGCTACAGCTGCATTTCCTCCCTCCCTTTTCCTAGGCATTTCCTCAGGGAGAGGACAGTGCCTAGCAGGCATCACTGGCTCTGGCTCTCTGCTTAGAGTCACTGACTGTGTTTGGTTTTTGCGTATACATAGGTGTATGCTCTTATCTTTGGGCATTTCTCCATGCCAGTGATGGTGGTGTGCCTGGGGGCTGTTCTCACATCACGCTCTCCTTCCACAAATGCCTGCGCACAGCTTATGCAGTGGGCAAGAGGTGTGCACGCTGCAGCCTGGAAACAGGTTGCCAGTTCTTCAAACAATTTTTTTAGCCTTCTCTGGACATCATAATATCCTGCGTGAATCCAGGACAGGTCAGAGATTTTACTACCAAGCCATCATAAATACAATCTTGCTTGACTTACAGAAGTTTTAAGCATTTGCAAAGTTTCATAATATTTAAAGAGATTCTGTTACAAAACAAAATGGACATCATTGCTGATTGTATTTTATTTTCTTTAACCAGCAGCTGCTGCAGTCTTGCTTTTCAGAGCTGACTGCGTTGACAATGACTCCCTCTACTGGACAAACCCGGCGGTTACCTGATGTAGCAGGGATGCTTTTTTGACTGACCCAGATTTGAAGTATCGCAGAATAAGAATGTGCAGCTCATATTAGTACTGATTGATGACTGGATTAATAAACTGATTATGTAGCAATGTATCTAAAGTTTTCTCTGTATCTTTGTGGTGTTTTTCTGTCCTTTATGTCTTGCACTTTCTTTACACAAAACATACAAAATTTTTCTGCCTCTTAATTTATTATCCCTGTGCTACACTTTTATCAAAGGACTTCTCAAAACCAGAGAGGTATAGATGATTAATACAGCTCACACATTCACTAATAAGCGTATCTTTAAAAATGTTAGTAAAACCTTGTTGCAGCAGCTTCTTGTGCACTTATTTTCAGGAAATAGCATTTGGACCAAGAAAGACAGGATCAGTCACTTTCTCAGATTTTGTAGCTCATCCACCCTACACTAGAGATCCCTGGAGATGTCATTACTGAAGTGATGAGATGTCCTGGTTTAAGAGCTCTTGGTCTCTGCAGAGCAAGGGGCTGGGAATTAACTATGCATCTTATGCATAGTAGTGCAGAACAGCATCAAAAAATGACTGTTCTCCTTAACGTTTGCCTTTGGATTCATGAGGTCTAGAGGAACTTGTGCCAGGCAAGAACTCACAATTTTTATTTCCTGCTTTGTCCTGGACTGGTACTGCTGAAATCCATTGTACTTCTGGAAAACAGACAGAAAACTCGCTCTTACCTTCGAGCTGTTGTGCTGATTGATTAACACCCAAGTATTTCTCTGAATAGGAAAGTGCTATATTGGAAGAAATATCTATGTTTATAATGGGGCAAGGCTTCCATAATGATCCTTGGCTAGGATGAGACATTTAGAGAGACTTTACATCTCATGTGAAATCATGGGTGGTTTGGCAGTGATCTCAGTGTGAGACTTATTTTATTATTCATGTTACTTCTTCCACTACAAAAGCTTCTATTTTTTGTTTTAATATACTTGCTGTGGTACATCAAACATGCCCATGCTTACTCTACAACATGTTTTATGATTTGTATTTTGTTTGGATCACACGTTACAAAACTGATCATCTGATAGCAAGGTAAGCCTTGTGTTAAGGTTAGCACTAATATACAGCAGCTCTCCTTGTGCTTGAAACACAGCTACAGTAAGTTGAATTATTGTCCCTGTGCAGTTTTCATAGTTATTACTTGGTAGGTTGCCTCTTCAGTGTCAAATTAGAAGTCATTCGGCTAGAACTGTTGCAGTGATGCCTCTCGAGGTTTGTAGGCCCACACACTTGAGGTATATTACATACTTTTCTGAACAGTTGTGCTTTCACAGGGGTCTGTATTAGAACAGCGTGAAATCTGCTGCTGTTTACCTAGGTTTCATCTAAACCTCGCTGGTGGGTTCACTTTATGCAATGTCAGCAGCACTGAGAGTCAAACTGTTTCAGGCAAACTTGAAACTCAAAAGAAAACTTGAACTCAACCTCCTGAATTCCTTCCAGTGTCTTTCTCTTTTCCCTTCCTTTCTTCAAGGGCAAATTTGCATTTAGATTTCTGATATTTTGTGAACAACAAACAGTGCCTTTTCCTGCTTTTCAAGAACCTTTTTATTTCCCAGTTTTGCTTCCCCTTCTGCCCTACCTTGCATATGTTCATATCCATGTTGCAAACTGACTGTGGTATACAGAAAGCAGGATGGGAAGCAAGTACAGATTTCCTTCGCCTTTTTGTTTTATATATTTGGGGGCATGGAGGACAAATTTCCTGTGCTAAGGTGTTTGCTTAAATACTGCCTGCAGAGACCATAAAACAAAAAACAGAGGACAGAAGGGCTGAGGAAAACACTCGAGGAACCACCTTATTCAGATGAAGAGAAACTTTAGGGAAGAAATGCTTACAGATTATAAAAATAAGGCTTACACTGGTTGTAAAGATGGAACGTCTATTTCTGTAATTAAAATTTGGACTGGTTAGTGAAGCAGACTTGTGGTTCTCATTTCACTGTTAAGGAACATATAGCTCCAATAATTGAAGTGAACGTGGGAAGGGTATCTAACCAACCTAAGTTTGTGTAGAAACATGGTAAAAGGGCTAGACACCAAATGAAGAAACGTGGGATTAAGCAAAATAATGTTGAATTTTCTTTTCTTTAAATACTCCCTCTCACCTGTTTTCTATGTGGACCTTCTGCAGTTGTTATTTTTTTTGGTATCACACCTTTTCTTTAAAGAGTTTCTCTTTTAATAAATAATACCAGCGGATATTAATGTGGTAGATTGTCTCTTAGTGAAAATTGGCCTTATTTTTCAGATAGTGCCTTTTCCTGAAAATTATCATTGTAACATTTTCTGGTAAACAAGAGAGAGATTTGAGTAGGGTTAAAGACAAATCTGTGTATGGGATTAAATCAGCGAAAAGTTCCAGTCTTCCCACAGGATTCTTACTCTTAGAAAGAGAACAAATGATATTAAACTGAATAAAAAGAAATAGTATTAATGTCTTTATCTGACATAATAGGAAGGTAACATTTAAAATACAGACAATGATTTTTAATTAAAATTAATAAAAATGAGTATTTTATATATGTTCTGTATTTTATAATGCATGTTAACACAGAGTCTCCAGGGAACCTCTTGGAGTTTAAGATTGAAAATAAAAAACTGACTGAAAATCTGTGTAAAAATGAACAAGCTTTGAGGGTGGTTATTGAAACAGATATCATGAATCTGAATTAGTCCTTGTACAGTTTAATTCCTTGGTCTTTGTATAAGAAGATGGATCACCATAAACTTTAGTTTGGGCCTTCTTTTTCTGTCCTGGAGAAAATATGAGAAAAGAAAATTTCCCTCCATTACAGTTTGTATTTGCAAAGTATGACAGATATAAGTTGGTTCAAAATGACTAAGCATCTACTAAAATATTTTCATTACATTTGGCATAATTTCTTTTACGTGAAAGAAGGACAGATTGCAATAATCAGCAGAATCTCATTATAACCCCTTTGCTATTAACAGAACAGACGTACATGTGACACACTTCATTCATTTGTCAGATGTGAGAGTATATAAAAGCAGCACCTTCTCTAATTCCTTTCCCTATATATCCATATCCATACCAACATGTATACATGTATCTGTGCATGTATTTTACTTCAGAAAGACTCTTCTGTGGCTCTGCCTACCTTTCTCCTTGCATTTCCTCACAAGAAGTCAATGCACTTGTTTCATTTTCCTACTAAGAAGTAGTATTACATCTCGATTATAAACATCTGGCCATAGTAGGGATGGGGTTGTTGTGCTGTCTAGAGGGCAGCTGTAACAAATAAACCTGCTTAATGGTGATGGAGAATTACAGGTCCATCCTTCGAGAGCCTCCCTTCAGAGTCACCCATATACTGCATCATATCCAGAACACAGCAGGTCTGTGGAGCACCATTGATGCCAACAGAGCTCAAAAAGCTGGGCACAGAAAATTTGGGGTTTCCTCAACCGCCAACACAGACTAAGCAAGGATAACAGGAGACTGGAGACCCTCTCCAAAAGGCTCTCCCAAAGCCTCACTGGGAGAAAGTGGCTGGGGCTACAGCTCTGAAATCTGTCTAGAAAAATTTTCAGACATCATGTGTGATGCGTTGGCCCAAATGTTGTTTGCTATACCATGCATCCCATGCAGGCTTCCTAATAGAGGAGTGTTGCTTACGTGGGAAGATGCTGGGCAGAGTCTGCTGTACAATTAATGAGGGCAAGTGATGGCTCATCAGAAATGACAACGAGAAATATGAAATCATCTCCAGGCCTTTACTGTCTGCAGAGTGTTACACAAAACCCTCAGCTATATAAGAAACCAAATACATTCTTTCTAGGTCATTTTATTTTTAAAGATTAACTTGAGATCAGAGACTTGCATCATGCTGTGCAGATACTTCTGTGTTTGCAATATAGTTATTGGTACAGATTTTTAAGGACTAAATTGTCAAAATAGTTTAGTAATTGTGTGAAATCTAATCATTTTGCACAGATTACAGTATCTCTGTATTTGAAATGGATTTTTAAATTTCAGTTGCTGAAAATGCACCTTTAGTTGTTCCTTGATTGTTTGTAGATGTTACAAATGCCTTTGGATCCAGACAGAGCGATAACGACTTTGAGCATAGAAATGGACTTGCAGCTGGATTCTCAGGAGAGCTTTCTACACTGGGTAATAGCTCACATATTGAAACGTGCTCATCTAAGAGATATTATGATGGCAGTAAAGGGAACTGAGATTTGCCTGCAAAGTGGAGATGAGAAACAGGAACAGGTAGGAAGAATCTAATTTCTCATGGAAGCAGTGGTAAAAATCAAACCCCATTATTTTCATCACTAATTTTAGGCCAGGAGCTGCAACCACTGCTGAAGGTACCCATTAGCTTGTTTCCAGTGCAATTCCTTTCATTACAGTAGGTGTTAAAGAAACATGGAAAATTGTCCTTTCCAGTGTAAGCTGCTGCTTAGCGTAAGTGTCAGAAGTGTCTAACCTTTATTGATTCAAACTCTGAGTTCTTTATAAGATATAACTATCTTAACCAGAAATAGCTAATGTGCTGAAAAGCAGTATATTGTATTCGCAAAAAGAACAGCATGAAAGGATCTGTGCTCTGGTGGTGTCTTGTTTTCTTTACTGTTGCTACAGAGTTGAAAGCCCATCTGTCCTCCTTATTATGTTAAATTCATTCAGGAGTCACTTAACTGAAGTACCCTTAACCTAGTGCTTCTGCAAACTAGTACATCTACAGAGAGAATAGTTATTAAAATAAACATCTCGTTATCAGTATCCTAATGCAGTACCATTGTGAGTAATCAATGAGGTCTCTAGCAATCATGGGAATTATACAATATAATTGAGCTATTTGTAATAAAATCACTAAAGACTTGCTGACCTTCCCAGTTGAACCTTTTTTTTTTTTTTTTTCCTCCATACAGCTTGCTAATCTCACTCTGAATTTTTAAAACACTGTTTTCCCATTGTCCTAACAGGACTTTAGAATAGAAATCTATTAAGCTGAGTTCAGGTTTTTAAAGGAAGAAAATTATCAGGGAGTTGCATTACAGAATCATGTTGCATTTCTTAAGCTTTAAAACCATCACTCCGGGTAAGAATTTTATGCTATCCTCCAAAAGGAAATAGAACCTGAAAAGATATGAGATTTTTTTTTTTCTCTGTTGCTTCCACCTCATACTAACTGTCTATACTGTGCCTCTTTTGCCTTAGTCTCTTAGTCAGCCATGCAGTAAAGTGGGTTTGAATCCCCTGCACACCCATTACAGAGAACATGTAAGAATCAAGCTAATGCTGAAGCCTCAGCTCTGAGAAAACAAGTATGGGAATAAGAAGCTTCCAGCAGATACAATGAAGGCGTACAAATGCCTTTGCTTTGCAAGCATCTGCACCCTTCTCAATTTGTCCCTGCTTCACGTGCATATAGAAGGCCTGGCAGAAAGCTACCAGTGGCTATTCCTCATCTGCCTCAGTGCCAAGACTTCCAGCCTAGCTTAAACTGCGGATGAAGATGGCATAAGAGAACCCTGCTGATTTAACACTAAAATGAGTGAAAGAGCACCCGTGTTCTGTTTGGCAGTTTCAGGTATGAGGGCAATGATCTCTAGCAGGTGAATGTTGACAATCATCTGGAGCTAGTAAAGTTGTTATCCACATCCAAAACAAGGTGTCTGCCCACTCCCTAGCCAGAAAGGGAAGGGATATGTGTGCAGCTGTGATTTTTTGCCCCAGACTGGCTGACAATATGGAACATGGATGTACTTAGTATCTTGGAATTTACCACAAATGTTTTTGTCTCTCCATAAGACACTCCAGCAATTATTTGGCCCCTCAGAGGCAAATTGCCATTAGAAGTAGTGTCCAGGTATCAGGACAATTCTGTTGTCAGTCCATCAATATCGGTGGGTTTGGTTGAGTGTCAAAGGGATTGGAGTAATTGTTGTAGTTTTAATTATGTACCTTACCTTTTTTCATCTTTTTAAAGAGCGCAATAGCCTGGTCCCCTTTTCTGTGGTGCAGAATTTGTGATACTGTGTAATATTTCATAAATGGGTTAGGACCCATACATGTCACTAGCCGGAAAATTCAAGGAACCTTGTTTAGAGAGCTTGTTCTGTGTCAAGAAAACGCTCCAGAGAGTAGCAGTTAAAACTTGTTTTTAACAAGCAGTTGAGTCTGCAGATGAACTGACGCCCAGCTGCACTGTAGTTGGGGAGCTGTTCTGTTGACTGACAGCACTGAGCTGAGAAGGCCACCTCATAATTCAAGTGGGAAGTGGTTGCTCCCTGCAGGTTCAGTAGTCCTTCCAAACAGAGAACACAGGGACACAGTGCGTCTGTGGGAGGAGGGTGGGAGAGGTAAAACATGACCATGACTGGTATAAAATAAAAGTTAGGTCTAGATCCAGGTCCTTAGAGTTGGAGGTTCTTCACCCTGGCCCTAGAGATAGATGAGGACAAACCACGTAAAGTCTGGCAGGAGATGCTGTTGCATCTTTGTTACGTATAGGAGCAATGACGGAGGAAGGTTCTTGCCAGCCTTTTTTCCCCATTTCAAAAGCTATACTGCTGTGTTTCATCTCACTTAACCACACAAAAACGACAGAAGGAGGGAGGCAGAAGAAAAAACATCTACATAAGACACACCAGAAGGAGATACAGGGGAACAGTGAAGTGGGGTGGTGGTGTTTTCTGGTTTATGGCCCCTCTGTGCCATCTGAACGGCACAGAAGGCTAAAAACCAACTTGAGCATCTGTGTCACTGTCTGTGACACTATGATAATGAAAACCCACAACTGCTTAGAGGAATAAACAACATTTCAAATTTTCTGAGGTTATATAAAAGAAATATTTATTCTATTTGAGAAAGAGTATGCAGAGAAGTATTGCAGCTAAAAAAAGGCATGTGTTTTCAACGTGAGGGAGCAGAGCAACACAATGAGCAGCCTTAACTAGGCTGTTTCCAAACTTTTGACTGTCTACCCACACAGCCTTAATGCTCTGTTACCATATTTGTCATGCACACGGTATTATATAGATATATATAATTCCGAGTGTCTGGCTAGATATAGATACCTTATTTTTATTGGAATTTTATCCTCAGTCTTCTCTCTGCTTCTCTTTTCGCAGTTTTCTTAGGCAGAATGTGAAACTAATACTTCAAAATTTCAGCTGCACTTTTGAACCCATGATATTTGAAAGCAATTTTTTCTCATCACAACCTGAAACTGATATGTTGTTACACAGGAAATGTTGCACATCTCAAAACTCTCCACTTATGGAAGATACAGTACATATCCTGTCAAAGATGTGGGATGGATGTGAAAAAAGGTATCCAGTTAACTTGGTTCATTGGAAATTATCACTGCAGCTCTTTTCTCTATCATCTCCATTTTTGTTTACAGAAATGCCAAAATTATCTCTTAAAAATTTTTTAAATTCATATTCTGTCCTGTAGATCTTGTAATTTATTTTGAAATGCAGGTTTGTCTGTGAAAATTATATTACACATTTTGTTATTTATGCTACATAAAAATATTAAAGAAAATCCAAACTCCATTGCATAATTAAATGTAAGACTTCAGACAGCAATTATTAAAGCACTTGAATGATCCCCCAGCCCAAATCCTGCCTGTTGAAGGAAAGCCAATGACACTCGGCTCCTCTAACTCTTAGATTCTCAACAGAAAATAGCATCCAAGAGATCTCACAGACTAAAATACCCAAATCTACCCTCTGAGGATGGGCAATTACTCTCTACTGTCTTACATAGACATATGATTTTTTGGCAGAAGTAGAATGACAGAAGATGCAGCTCAGTCTTGTAGACCAGTGATGACAGTGTCTTGAATTCATGGTCATCAAAGGAAATCACATAACAGTTTTGGAAGCAAGAAGCAAAAGCCTTGCTCCTCCTTGTACAGAAATGGATGTCAGGACAGAGATACTGCTTTTGCTACTTCAGAGCATGACCGGGTGTAAGACAGTCTGCACCGGGGAACTTTCTGGTGAAATCCCAAGTATCTTTAGCCTTTGAGATGCCAGGAAGGTTAAGCAAGGGTTTTGTGAGTTGTGTTCTTGGATTTAAGTATCTAAATTTCAAAGAAAAACTACCCTGGATATCTAGCTGCCTTGACAGAATTAATTTCATTTCTCAGATTTTTTCTTAATTACTTATATGTGCACTCACATATGTAAGCATGTTAACTCTGCAGAGTTGCTGCCATGTTGTGTATCAGCTAAAATTTTGGCACAAGTGTGACCATGGTCCTCTGCATTTTCTCTTCACTCCTGGAGTTCAGTAAATTCTGGATAGGAATTATTTGGCATTCAGGAAAAGCTCCAGTGTTGACTCTGTCTCCAGTAATCACTCATCTGTCTAATCCATCATACTCAGCCAGGTCATATGTAAACTACATTAGTTGATATAAGAATGTGAAGGAATTTCTTGCACCCTTGCACATCAGTCCAATAACCTATATGTCAAGAGACACAAGCTTTACACTTTACAGAGGAGAATGGATAAGCCTAAGGATGTGCCGATTATGGGTCTATACAACCACTAGGAAGATTGTGGGCAGCCGAAGAAAGAAATCCTTCATCTCTTAAGTTGGTCAGACCCAAAGAATTGTTTGGTTAGCTGCTCAGGCTTTCTTTGAAAAGACCTATGTGCTTAATGCAACAGCTCAATATGCAACATTAATTTTAATTAACAAATTGCTTGTGGACCTACAGCTCTATCATATTGTTACTCTAGCTGAGGTTAGGAAATTGTCTGAAGGAAATAAATTTGAAGCAATTTAGGCACAGGTAAATAGCCTGTTATTATCTATGAACCATTATCATTATGGTCACTTCTGAAAAATCATGTGTTTCCCATGGTTCATTAAATCTGTTTTACTCCCCAAATAAATAGGCCACTTTGAGATGTCAGCTGTGAAGACTGAAACAACCCCAGGCAGAAGGATTCATTCCACTAAGAAAGCTGGCAATCGGCAACATGAAAGACCTTCCAGAAAATGTCTTATACAAAATTCATGGATTTATTAATTCATAATGTTAAATGTATTTAGCAACTAACTAGTTGCAGGATTTCATCAAAATGTGCATTCATAAACAAAAAGAAGGCATTAGCTTTTCTTTAACAACTTTGCTCTAATACCTTTGTTCTTTCAGAAAACTGTTAATATTCTCAAAATGGAAATTTTCTATTTCAGCAGGTCTGTCTAGTGAGTTGGCAGAAAACGTTATCAAAATGGCCAGCATGATGCTTCTACCAAGACCTATCAGCTACTCAGAAACAAACAAACAAAAAATGTTATGGAATCAGAAAAAGAAAGGAGTGGGGAACCGACCGCGCAGTATGCTCCCTTCAGCCAGGGTTTATCCTGCCACAAACATTTTAGAGCAGCTCAGGCTGTTTAGAGTGATTGTAGTTCCCGAGAAGGCACTTACATGATGGTATGTGGTGTTTATGTGATGTTATGTCATTACAAGAATGCTGTGAAGAAGGACAGCAGAGAGGAAGGCTGGTCCTGGTGACTACTCTGATTTGAAGGGGAACACTCTAGCAGGAAGGGAGGAGGGGAAACCCCACCTTCTCTAAGAGCATCCAAGCAAGCCAGATTGCCGATCCATCTAGAAGGCAGGGCAGGGCAAGTGGTTGGAGAAGATGAAGGCAGGGAAAAGCCTGAAGGAGTGGGGGCTGGAGGACTCCTGAAGGGAGCAAGAAGATACCTGCAGAAGAGGGCAGACCTATGCCGTTTCAGAAACAACAGAAAGAAACTGACCTTCTTAAGGGCACCAAAGAGAAGTCAGGGGAGAAGACACTTTCTCTCAAGCACACTGAAAGTTGCTGAGTATAAAAGAAAGCCTGGAGAAAAGGGCCTGTTCTTCCTAAGACGTGTATTAGTTTTCCAGCTTTTAATGTTTTATTTGTCGCTTTGTAAGTTCTGAGATTCCCTACTTAGATGGTTATGTTGTTTTATTGTGTGTGATTTGGGGATATTTGTCCCTAATAAATCTTAATTTAAGAGGCTACAAAACCATTAACTTGGTGTTGACAGGAAGGATTTGCTTTCTATTGCATGGCTGTTCTGGTGCATGGATTGTGAGCAGTTATCCCTACACCACCTGTTGTAGCTGTCAGTACTGTCAAACCCTACAGAAGTAGAGGATAGCTAAGGAATTAAGTTGAAACAGAAGAGGACAGCTGCACAAGGACAAAGAAGAGGTACCCCTTCCTTCTTCCCTCTCTCTCCACAGCACCTAGGTCTGACAGTATATAGCTTGGATATTTGTGATCCCATGGAGCTAAGTGACACTACTTAACCTTTCAAAGGCAAAATCTAGCTGGCCTTGGATGTGAACATACAGTAGAAAAGTGATGGAGAGATAAGGGGCAGGAAATGGGTGTTAGAAATCATCAAAGCTGAAAGCTTTCTGTGACCTGCCTTAGTATAATGGTCAAAGATTCATGTCGGCGTGTATCCTCATTATGGCCTACATGATGGCCCTTATGCATACTTCTCAGCAAAGCATAAACCTGTCCATTACCAAACATTGCCCCTACTGCAGCCTGTGCTCCAAACTGGCCAATGTCAGGATATTGAACACACTTTTTTTTCAGTGCAACAGGGTGTATGTGGGATATGTACAGTGTATTAGATTAGTTTCCAGCCACCTGCCAGAATTTGATGGCAGGAAATTTGCACAGTTCTTGTTGCAACCAAGTGACAGATAATAAGAGAAAGGTGCCATTGTTGGAACTATCAGTATCAGATTTTCTAATACAGCCGTGTTGTAATGAGATCATACACATTGCTCAAGCTGCAATCAGAACTTCCACTGAAGGAATGAGCCTGGATAATAATAAAAGCAGAAAGCATTTTAAGTAAATAGAATTTCCCAGATACTGCATAATGTTGTTTGTTATTGCTATCTTTTATGAGCCTTGAGAAATACACTGTGTAAGAATGATTTCCTTCAATATAAGCTGTTATCATGGAGGTCTCCTATGTCAATTCTTATTTAAAATATATTTCCTTACAGTCTTGATATTATGAAAGCATAAATTAATGCGACCTCTTTGCTTCCATCCCATGTTCTCATAAAGCCACACCGTAGCTCTCCAAAGAACAGTTACTTGCTGCTTTGTAGCCTAAAACACTCCAAATAATAAGAGCCATTTTGGCAGTAAAAATTCATTTTATATACAGCCTTCGCAGCCCCTGAAAAGCCAAGGTCTTTCAATGAACTTTGCACAGAGCCTTTTTTTCTGAGCTCAAGTGAGAGTGAAGAAGAATGTAGATGATCTCCCCCTCTGCCCTCCTAATGGAAAACCTCCATGAGCCCAAACAAGCGCTGCTTCTTTTGAAGAGCTTGTGGGAGCATAAACAGGGAGCCTGACAGTGCTACCAGCCAGTGTAGCAACAACGCCCTGGCAAATGCAGAAGTAAGGGAGGGCAGACTGTTTCCGTGAGCTATAGTACATTATTTCCCTCTTGCCTAAAGCTTGCCATTGGCAAAAAGACAAAGCCAAAACAAACTCCTACAGTGAAATGCTGAATTCCTGATTAACATTCCCCCTATTAAGACCATTTTCCTGTTTTGCACAGTTTGCTTTTTATTTTTTATATGTGTTTATTGTTGCTGGCAGCATATAACAAATATCATTTAATTGTTTCATCCACATCCATTTCTGACCACAGGATCTTATTATGCTGTTTTCTGCTAGCATAAAAGGGCTGCATGCTTTCAAAATCTCTTTCTTAGGTACTTCAAAATCTTGTTCATGGGCAAAGAGGAAACATGACATATATAAGGCCAAAAATTTATCGTTAGTATAATTGAAATCCTAACAGTTTAATCCAAGCATCATTATTAACCCTGATATAATTATTACAAAAAGAGCAAGAATACATCTATACAGAAAATGCATCAGTAATAATAATAGTAATACAGCCAAATTTTTTACGCACACACTTACTTTCAAGCCCTTTTCCTGATTTTAAGCTCACCTTTTTGCTGCTTCTTTTATTTCTGAGGGCAGGGATTTCATCCTGGCGTTGGTGTTAATGGTGAGTTGTCAGCATCTGAAGTTTTTTGCTGGAAGAAATATAATGTTCATGTTGATTGTTTCCTTTTTTTTCTCTCCACGATTTGCTTGGGTTCACTTTCATATGCTTGCTAACACACTTTTACATCTAGCTTTTATTTCAGTGGTGTGCACCTCCACATTATAGCTAAATTTACTGTATAAGGTGGATTTATGTATGTTAAACACTATATCTTTGTTCGCTTTGCAGTCCTGAAAAAACTTCTGTCCACCTCTAGGTCTGCATTTCTTATACTCATCACTGGTGAGCTGTTTATAGCCATGGGGTCTCCAGTGCCAAGCCTGCGCCCCACATCTTATCACCCCATGCTTGTGCTCCTCCACCCCGCACCCTGTGTCTCCCTTTCTGCAGGCCACCATTATCCTGCCAGGCCTGTTTGTCTGTGCCACATCGCTCTGCAAGAGTCCTAAAACCAGGGTGGTACCACACAGAGAGAAACAAAAGCAAAGCAAACCAGCCATGAAGTCCTAATCAGTTAGAGAAATTGCTGGCACAAGTAACCCAACTAAAACAAGGCTGCAGGCAGGTCAAGGAAAGTTCAGATGGAGCAAGCTCTGATGTCTTGAAAGCTCACCGCAAAGCTGATGGCCTGTTACCAGCAGTGGCAACACCGCATTACAGATCAACACGATCACAGCAGGTTCTTCTATAATATCTTTTCACCTTTCTTAGAGATATGAAACAGACTTATCTTCTTTAAGCTTTTACAGTAAAACATGAATTTCAGCACCCTAAGTAATTTTGTAGTTAAGTACCTTGCTTTCTTTTGTGATCTACAGTAAAATTTTATATCACACTGACAACAAAATAGTTATAGAACATCACATGTATAGGTTAGTGAAATTCATCACAGAGGACAAGGTATTAAATTTTCTGGCTCTCACCTGTCCAGGCAGTGCTTCATGCTCATTTAGCCTCTATCATTTTTAATTCTGTCATCTAAAGTGGCACAAAATAAACCTAGAAGCTGTAATATACAGAGAAAAAGAAAAAGCTGGTAGGCGCAGAGCCTTGTGTAAGCAAAGGCAACCACTGTTGGGTCTGTTTTGTATGCTTTATTTTAAAAAGCATCACATGTCCAAACCCTATCTCTGGATTACCCAGCACACACTCACCACCACTAGATGTAATGAAATATTGTAGCTTTATTTCTGAAGGAATGCCATTCAAGATCATTCTATTTCCCCATCCTTCCAAAAAAAACTTTTTGTACCATTTCCTGCATTTTATCTAATTCAACACAGGGGTAAGACACCTCAGAAAATACTGATTTCTTACTGAGGGAATCATAACTTCAATAATTATCAGATACAATAAAATCTCATAGACAACAAAGATGCAAGTCAGCCTCTCACTGGTCTTTGCTGGGCTGCTACTCATGGAAGGGTTTGTTTCAGTGGCTAGTCAGCAACTTGCTGGACAGTGTTCAGCACTAAACATTGCAAAAATTTTGTCCAGGTAAAAAATAAGAATTTGCTAAATAAATGAGAATAAATAGGGATAAGATAAGGGAGTTTCAAGACTCTTAGAAGTTCCTATCTTTAATCTTCTTCCCACGGCATTCCCAGCACAGGACTACAATTTTTTGCAGACTCCTCATGCATCATCCAAGGAGATGCAGAAGAGCTGCTGCACTGTATAACAGCTGGGGGCAGAACATCTGGAATGGGCACTTCTGCATCAGCAACCCCCTGCTGCAAGTCTTCTCCTGTCACTGTGTCACACAGAAAATGTAACAGGGATGAGGGGAAAGAAGAGGCAAGGTAGTGCTCCTCAACTACCCACATCAATGCAATGTCCACTCTGGTATTCATACTGGGAGCTTTCTGCTAATTTTCCGTTTGTTGACACCATTAGTACATAGCAAAAGAGACAGTTGCAGACAACAGAACCATGAATGGGAATGGAAATAGAGATTTATACCACTTAACCATCAGGTCAGATCACAAAGGACTAGCGCTGAAAATGATAGCATTACGAAGAATACAGTCTACAGTAGGAATATCTTTAGGGTTTTGCTGGTGTTACCAAAAATATGACATTTTTGCATAGTCCCTTAGCACAGGCAAATTTTGTGAAAGACAGAAGTTGTCTCTTTGAAACTTTAAAAAGAATTGTCTTAAATTCATATCTAGGAAAGACAAAGTACAGGCATGAAGTAGATGGTGTACTGATTGGTCCTAAGTAACTCTTCTGTTTGCTTGTTTTTTTTGCTTCTACCTAATTTCTGATAATTTTGTAAATCATAAGTTTTTATTGGAAAACATTCCTTTTCTCTGTGGTAAATGCGTAGACATCATGCTATCAAAGTCCTTGGAAGGAAGGAGTCATATAAGTGCAAATAATAATAGTGAGGAAAATTGAAACTGCTGAGCTGATCAGAGTGAGAAATACCAGTTATTATTCTGCTGCTGCTGTTTTACTTCAGCAAGATCCAGACAACCCAGCCAGAGAGGGAGGACAATACTACAAGGTGCTGTCTACATAAACTGTGAGCAGCAGCTTCTGTCTTGATAAATTTACGATTATCCACTCCATTTATCTCAATGAGATGTGAACTTTTAAGTTTGCATGGTCCATTAGGGCCTCAAGTGAGCAAGGCATTTAAGCATGTGCTTAAACACATCCATATTCCTGAAAACAATTAAGTACATGCTTAATTTTATTGATGAATGCTGTGCTGAGGCCTATAAAGCCGAACTGCCATTAAACTCAGACAATGTCCCCTTTCTTTTTCCCTCAAAAACAAAACCAAAATCAAACAAAAAAAGCAACCCAGGAAGTTATATGCAAGAGCTCATGTTAGTACAAAACAAGGCTTTTCAATTTCCACGTGCAAATATCAGGAATTGAAATAGTGAAGATCAGTTGTAATAACATTAACCTATCCAGTAAACTAATACGCGGGGAGGCAGAAGGGTTAATCCACAAAGGCTAACTTTTGTCTAGTGAGAGGGGGCAATCTGGAGTGGCAAAATAAGGTTTCTGCTGCTTCCACAACAACAAGGCAGCCAAGAGAGATGATTAACACGCCTAGCGTAAAGCTAGCTGGCATTCAGTGCTTGTGTAACTAGATCCAGATTTCAACAATCTCCCATGGTAGACAGTATAAAAGCAAGAAGTAAATTAGCTAATGTTACATTTCTTATTCTGACTTCTGTATATTTTCATCTGCAGTTTTAATTGTTCCATTAATAGTGCCATAGATGCCTTTATTTTTTCTAAGCATTACTATCATAAGACCAACCAAAGCTATAAAGCTATTTCACACTGAGATGCATATGATGCCTATTGATGTCAAAATTAAAGGTTTCTGAAGAAACAGTGCTGTAACCTTATTATTAGTTCACTAATTGTTCATCCAATTTGGACTTTGTGTGACATTTCATAATGTATTCCATTTCACCCTCTTTACCACCCTACTCAGGGCCGCTAAGTACTTTGAAAGCTTGGAGGAGGTCTTTCTACTTAAGAGAGCAAAGGTGATGTTCAGGCGTTCCTTAACAACGTAGGTCTGAATCAGTGTAAAGCAGTTAGAAATGAGGCAAGGGTGTTTTTAAAAGGAGGTTCATAGAGAGGTGATTTTAGCAAAGCTATTGCTGATATTTGCAAACACTGAAAAGAACCTCACAACACCACAGAATTTAAACAAGGAGACAAACACCGCAGCTTAACCCTACAGGTCACGGGAACGGTGGGTAGAATTTGGCCCACCCCTGAAGGACTCCTTTTGACCCATATTAACTGCTTCATCTGGGGAGCTCAGTTAAACATCCTTAGAAAAAAAAGAGTACATATTTAGCAAGTGAACAGACATAAAAATACCTCAAAGCTTGTGCTAAGGTTGTACTACTGTATATGGCTGTTAGAGCAACATTGGCCTGGGGCGCATGACAAGTGGTAGAACAAGAAGATGAAGAGGCCAGCAATATATTCACAGATACTAAAATTATACTTCTGGAAAGAGTTATGTGTTCCCTTCATAAATGTACACACTGGCAAAAAGGTAATGATTTTTTTAAAGCAGTAAATTGATGGGATGTTTTTTCAGGAGACAACTATAATAAAAAGGACATTTTTAGTAGCATTTGTGCCTGAAACTCAGCACATTTATTAGAGATGAGGGGAACATGCTTCCTTACCTCTCTCCTTGCCCTGCCTCATTGCTAACTTTCAGTGTCATACACAGGTTCCCTCTCCTTTTCCCAACTGCAACGTAAATTGATCCAGATGTGCACATGTACTTGACTCTCCTTAAAAATGCTGCATGTCCTTGGCAGCAAAAGTTTGTGCTGGCAGCCAGTGCTACCTGTACACCACTTGTACATTGTGGTGAACAATTCCTCCCTGGGAACTGGGAGAGCTCTCACAATTCCCTGTCTGCAGCGTGCAAGGTTTTGCAGGGTTTGCAATGTGGCAATTCTTCTCAGGGAACTGGGAGAGATCTCATGTTTCCCTTTGCAAGAACAAGTTAAATAGCTGCTAGGTCACAGAGAAAGCAACTATGCTGCAGAAGATGCGCTGGGCCAAAAAACAAAGAGAAGGTCCCCCACTTTCAAGATTGTTTATCCAACGCCTGCTTGTTGTAAAATGTATAAAGCATTGAAATGGTCCTTGGAGCAGCACTTGTTTTCCTCTCCATTGGGTGATTGCCCAGACAACAAGGCTGTTGTGTGAGAAGTGGGTCCTCCTCTACCTTTGGCCATGTCTTAAAAGAAAATAACTGTTGCCTCTGTGCCCTCTACATGTCCTCCAAAAACCCTACAGATCAGAAATCTCATGAAGGATATTTTGAGAAGTTTTTTTATTATTATTTTTGTTTTTTTCGGGTCCCAACTGATGTGAGCTTTGCTACGAGCGACTGAGGAATGGAGCAGTCCTTCATATACTTCCAGCGATGTGAGAAGATTGCATATGGTCTTTGGGCAACTCCAAAATTAGGACGCTAATCAGTGGGGGTGTTCCAGGGTTGCAGCTGTGGTTTTGCATGTGGCTTTGGATCCTGTCCCTGAACCTGCAGGTAGGCAGGAGTTCTGCAACAGAACTCTCCTCACTGTGTCTTACTGCAGGAACCTTCAGCCTTTGACACAGGCTCTCAGCTTTCTTCTTTTCTCTTTTATAAGTATCTGAAAGTGTCCTAAAAACATATACCTTCAATCTCCTTTGAGTCATCAAAGAGCCTAAAACAACACTCCTGAGAGCCTGGGGAAAGAATTGATTCTGTGCCACCATGAAATCTGACATTTTGCTAAGGTACCGCATGAGTCAGTGTTTTACTGCAAATTTAATTATTTTGCTGCTATCAGAAGTCCACATGTGTTTTAATTTTGTAAGGCCTGTTCCTTAGTGAGACTGCATGTAGCTGCCTCTTGCTCTGCAGTTTTCCTCACAAAAGAGAAATTCATTGATTGCAGTGGGGGGAGGAGAACCAAAGCTGTATCATGTAGCCTAGAAAAAAGCTGAGAGTAGAGAAAGAAGAAATGCCTTTCCACTAACCATATTTGCCTGTTGGTGAGAGAGATGATGTGATAGCATAAAGTAGGATGATTAAATTCTTTGTATAGGGATATGAGGCCTGGCAAGCAGAAGAAAAATACTCCTTCGCATCTGCTGTGCCTGCAGGAAAGTGAGAACAAACTAAAATCCTATATAACCTTTCCCATTACTTCGTATGCCCATACCCTTATAACGCTTAGATTCTATTACTGCTATTTCTCCAATGCAGACAAACTTTGTTCCTTTGATCTTGGTGGACTTCTGTTCTTTGGATTAATTTTTCCCTGACTGATAAAAGGCCTGTGTGTTTCTGAGAGTATGATTTTGTGCATGCCACTTGAGAACAGGTGCTAAATAATGTTTATGACCTGAAATGGGAAGTTTGATCCTGATAAAGGCAAGAATTGGGAAAATGACCTTAAAGATATCCCCAGAAACATTAAGGGCTAGATCTGCAGTTAAGAAGTGTGTAGGAGCACAGGCTTCTGTTATACTGCACTGGTGTTCAGCACCTGTGGCTCTGGTCCAAGGTCAGGAAGGGAGACTCAGGGCAATAATTAGACATTCTGTTTTGCAATTAGAAACCACAAATGAAGTAATGAAAAGCTTTCCAGACCATCACTTACTATATGATTGGGATTTTTTTAATTACTTCTTAAAATCAATTCCATTTAAGTGACTAACTAGACAGTCACTATTGAGCTTGGGAAGTGCAGACAGGCTGGGGTAACCAAAACAAACAGGACTGAATTGATTTTCATATTAATAGGAGAGTTCATTCTGGACAGAAAAGGTTAATTTGCTTTTCAGTGAGTTTATGAAGGGACTGCTAGTGGCTAGGGTGATAATTTATAGCTAAATCATACGTTTAAAGGCACAAGTGATTACACAAAAGCTAGGAACAGCATTTGCAGTATTATGTAACAAAACCGTCAACAGTGTTCTGTGTGCTTTCCTTTTTCCCTGAGCACAAGGATTTGAGAAACAAGCCAGCATGATAGCGCTATCAGCTGTAGTCTTATTTTTTTCTACCCAGCAGAGAGCTTAACAAATGCAGAACCAGAGATGACTTTGTCCCACTCCACTCTAATGCTGCTCGTTCTGGTAGTCTGAAAGTACTCCTCAAACACACTTGGCTTTTGTTGGGCTTGACTTCCTAACGAAAGTGCTGTCTGCAAGTACTGAATTTTCACTTGGTTAGCATACTAATTCTTGAGATTGGAGGCTTTTCAGAGATGTAAGCGAACCAATTTATGCCTGAGACGATGACTTGACATGCATAAATACATTGTGAATACAGGCTGATTTTTTTTCTCTTTTATTTTAACTGAGAAGAAACTGTGATTATTTGGGCAACAGAGTATGAGATGTGCTAACTTGTTTCTTTTTCACATCTAAGATTAGTATTAGAAATTTTGGCTAGCCACCTGCAGGGTTAAGTTCCAATAACAGTGGTAACTGTGCTACGAGGTTAATAAGTGCTGAGATTAATTTGACATGATGGAAGTTAATGAATGGCATAGCTTCTTTGAAGGAGGCATTAATACAGTTAGGAAATGTTTGCAATGGCTTTGTACTGATATGTGAAGGAAGCAGGGACAGCAGCTTGCCCGTCCTACTTTTAATGCTATATTAAAGGCTTAAACAAACACGCAAACCTCGACAAGCTCAACAAACAAATACCTAGCAAAATCTGTCCATTGGAATTTTTGAAATAAAAAATGCTAACTTATAACCTACTAAAATGGTGGGTTTTGCTACACCTGCCACAGTTTGGATGGTAGTGGAGTGAGAAGCGAAAACCAGACTGACACCTGAAAAACCACACTTTAAAATTCTATCCCTTTTTGTGTGTGGCTGAACTTGTCAATTTCTGAGGAAGAATCCCCAAGAAAATAAGAGATTCACTCAAAGTATATCATTTAGCAGTACCTGAAACAATTAACTATGCAATAATATTAACCCTGTCTTTCTCATTCCACCAAATTCTCTTCAAAAAACTTAAAACTCCAATTCGTCTTTTAAAGTCAGATGGAAACCTTCTTCACCGTGAAAAGTGTTATGATCACAAAGTCAGCTGTGGTATACATCAATTGATACTAATGATGTTTCTTCATGGAATAACGAAGCCTATTTGAGTTTAAAGTAACTTCAGGTTCTATGTGTCTTTTACTCTTTCATGTTGCATTAGCTGTCACTTTAATCAGAGAAATATTCAATATTTATTTTTTTCAATGTAATGCTGTTTTCCCTTTGTCCATAGTTGCCTGAAGGATTCAGATAAATAACTGCAATCACTGCCAACGAAAGTTACTCATGCATTTCAAGGCCTCACACCTATAAACATGAGCTGTCCCCTCAGACTGAACAAGATTTTTTACATGGGGGAAGTTTCTCAGGCAGATAGGTGCTGGAAAGATCAAGACCTGAACCATCACATTCATTCAGAGAAGACCATATACCTACATAGCCCAGCTTATCCAAAAGGAAAACGATGTGCAACGCACCTATGCCATTAGTGGGTTTTATTTGGGTTTGTTGTTAGCAGTGGGGTATTTTTGCAAGACAGAAGTGGGTCAGCAGAAGAGGTGTGTGCAGCAACGAACATCTCAATCTTAACCGCGTTAACAACGTATTATATGAAGAGCAATAGGCAGTACAACAAAGACACACTGGATTTGTCAAGCTTTAGTAGGATATGATTGGCATTTAATCAGAAGGGAAACCACAGCAGATCAATAACAAGTGTTTGAACATCAGGTTTCACTCACAGCTCGTAGCTGAATCAATTACTGGCAACTTGCATGATTGATACACCATTTTTGTCCCTGGTAACTTTTTTGTTCCTACCAAATTATCACTATTTTCACTGTGAAGGAGATGGTAAAACTCTGTGACTGATATAACAGAAGAATTTGAAACAGCTCATAGCTAACAAGAAAACCAACAACCTCTACTTAGCATCGTGGCAGGACTGAAAGATATTTGAGGAAGCAGAAGTAGTTGAGCCAACATACAACAACACTGCAGAAGCAGATATTTCAAGGATGTTTTTACATTTGTTATTAGTTTAGTTTTACTGCAGCAACACCTAGGATCTTCAGTCATGGACCAGGATAACAAAGAAAAACAAACAAACAAACAAACAAGCCTGCTTCCAAGTAGTTTCAAATTGCACCAGGCAAACCTATTTGTGTGCAGAACAACAGATCTGCAAAAAACAGGGTTCTGTTCTCAATACTGAGAGCAATTTTTTTACTGCAAAGGAACTAGTGGCATTCCTGCAGGGACTTTTTACAAAACTTGATGGTAAAAACTAACTGCCTTTTGAGTAGTTCGTGCTATCCCACAGAAGAACCTTCACTTTTCTTTATACCAATAGCCAAGTTTTGCAGTTTGAGGCTGAATTTTGCAAAATCTCACAGCTCAGTTCCAGAATAATGTCTGACCTTCCCAAAGCTGGAGGAGACAATGAAACCATTCTCGATCCTAATCAGCTCTTGACACTTCTGAAGAGGGAAGGCATGTTTCAGGAGGTGATCTGAGGCTGGTTTATACAGGGATGCTTCAGACTAGAACCTTTTTAGGATGGTCCGTGATGCTCTGAAGCAATGGGACAAAAAGAAAGTACTCCTGCACATTATAAACACCCTTGGCTGACGTACAAAAGTGCATACAGGTATTTTCACAGGTTATAAAATAGGAGTTCAAATTGACCAAGAAATACATAAAACCAGTAATCTTCAGGATGCTATCCGCAATAAAGATTATGTATTACAGATCACAAACTATGTTAAGAAAATATCTCTTTGCTGTGGCAAAAGAATGGTTGCACCTTCCATAATTCCAAGCTCACATGTAGGCATGATAAAATCTTAACAACATGCCATTAAATACGCCTTTACAACAGCCATTCCACCTCAGCTAGATATATCTGTGAATCCTCCCTTTGCGGTGGAGATTAAATAAACTCCCTGGACAACTGAAAAGAATTAAAGCATGACCTGATAGTTTCTCTGCTTGACAATAATATTGTCTGTTGGTTTGTGCTGTATCCAAGATACTGTTCTCTGATCCACGCTCAGAAAACAGATATTGATGGTTTTAGCTGATTAGCATCTGTATACCATTTGGCATTTTAGTCTCAAAACATATTTTACAAAATGTTGCAGCAGGTGGTTCCTAGACTTGGGCACACTGATGTTCAGTGTAAATGTTTCCTTGCATCGCCTAGCTAATGCCTGGAATATTTTTTCTGTCTCAAACTAACAGCAATATTGTTGACTTTGGCCAGTGGAGTCCAACCTTTTGACTGAGACATGGCTTGCGCCCTGTATGGAGGTATGGGAGGGTTGTCTGACCATCCCCCATCCTCCATTATGGGTCAGGACATCAGCTGCTAGCTATTAAAAATGCAGGTACTTCTACAACCCAAACACATGTAGTAATGCTGGGAAAGCATCTGGGCAGGTGACAAGACAGGGAAGGATGCCTGTGTTATATGCTATAATATATACAGCTGCTCCTTATACATGATCACACTTGCACCTGTCACACAACCAGAATATTCAGACTTTAGTCAAGCACCAGATGCACTTCAGGTTATGTGAAAAGGGAGAGGCTATGAGGGTCCCTTAAGAAAAAGGGCAGAGGAGAGCAGGACACAGAGTAACTCACGTGGTCTGCAGCCTGCCTCCTGCTCTGAGATGCCTTTAGGAATGTTTACTCCTCATTGGTTATTTAGTAAAACAGTACTTCAGAACTTTCATTCATCTAAGTTTTCCACAAAAAGCCCCTGGCATTCCTTTAAACAGTATTTTATTGCCAAAACCAGAGTATATTGGCAATAAGTGAAAAGAATAGGTAACTGTGATGCATCTCACAAGATCAGTCACTAATGTTCAAAGCTTGTGGCTTGAAAAGGGAGGCACAAAACTGGGGGAACCAAGCAGCTTCCAAGAAAATATAAAAGTTTTCTTGAATTTAACATCCATCACCTTTCTTACTGTAAACAGACAGCTCAATCCCAGAAATGAAGAAGTGCAACAGTTTTCAGAATTAGGAATAAGATCTCTGTGCAAAAAAATGAAATCCACTCTTCCTGTGAAAAGCTATGGAGAAGAAAAACAGTGAGACTGTCCTTAGACACTGTCCCTCCTTGTTCCATCCATGGAAAATGGGCAGAAATGTCAGGAAATAATGCTCAGACAACAGCAACTATTTAAGTCCCTCCAGTCCCCTGGATGTAATAGAGACAAAGCTGCAGTCACCCACTGACACGTCTCCAGACCATCTCTGTAGGACCTGAGTGCCATCAGGACAAGGATGGGTGGCATTGTCACGAGTGGCCCAGGTCACGCACTGAGCACAGGGCAGCTGGGGATTGATTTGGGCACCGCTGACCGCCCACACCATGTTACCCCTCGTCCCCAGGCCTCCAGAGAGACCTGGGACTAAGAGTGAAAGAGAAAACAGCTGTGAAGTTTTGGCTCCTGCTTGTTTTCAGTTTATGACCAAGATGTCCTGTTCCAGCTTCAGGTCACACAGCACAGGCCTGCCATGCCATGCAGATGGCATCTGTGTGGAAAGCACTGAAAACAGGATAAATTAGCCAGAAAGTGTGTGGTGGCATAACAAGGATGATGAAGTACGATCATGGCTGTGTAAGAATAGTATACGTTCTAATAGGTATAACAATGAATTAAGGCTGCTGTGAAAATACATAAATTCTCCTTATCTCTATTTTTTTAAATTATTATTATTATTATTTTATTTATTTTTATTAACTTCTGCTGGTTTGGGAGCTATTCCTGTGCACACTTCCAAATTCCGTAAAGTGATTTATGGACCACTGGAAATGATTTTAGATATTCAAGCCCATGCTGCAACAAACTTCAAGCTGATGGCTGAAGCATATCTTTGGAATCCAATTTAAATTGGCTATTTTAGCACAAAACTACACACATTTTTTTTTTTATTGCAAATTGCTAAAGGAGACATTCTCTGTTGTGAAACAAATTGTATTTTGTTTATCTAGCCTTTAAATGTCCAGTGCTAAAGCATAAAAAAAAAAAAAAAAAAAAAA
>VXAL01014430.1:133179-192358 GCA_013399475.1 Chauna torquata | reverse complement strand
AAAAAAAAAAAAAAAGCTGCAATAATGAATAAGACAAATTCTAATTCAGTTTGATGCTTTCTTCCAGCACAGTGATTTTCAAACTCTTCTCCATTTTCAGACACCTCCTAGTCTTTCACTGCAAACCACTCCCATTTTAATTCATCTTTCTTAGACCTGGCTGATTAAAACTGGAGAGAGTGTTGCAGATGAGGTCTCAGCAGTACCTTATAAAATGGCATGAACTCTCCCTCATCTCTACTGAAAATACCCTGTCAGAGACATTTTTGGATTGTCATTGCCTTTTCACAGCACTGGTGGCTCTCAGTTGTCCCATGGCCAATACACCCAGATCCATCTCAGCGTCAGTCATCCCTAGCTAATGAGCTCCCAGTATAAAGCAAAAAAGTCATAATAGTCCCCAAGCCCAAGTCCATTTATACTCTTGCTATAAAATTTAATTCTATTTCTAATTACACTTTCCCCTGAGGTCACGCAGTTCTCCCCCCTTGACAGCCTGATCCTCTTTATACTGGTGCCTCCTCACGGTGTCATCAGCAAATTTCATTTCATCTTTCATGTTACTTTGCATCATTTTTGTTACTTTTCAAGCCAACACCACTAAGATAGATATTAACTAAAAATGGTCATGTTGTATATTGCGCTGCTCCGAAAACACCCACGAAGCTACAGTGAGTCCAGTCTTAGATGTACAGCTAAAAAAGTGCTCAGCCAAGAACAGACAACCCCACAAGGACCCCCCCATGCCATTACAGCTCCACCCTTATCAAGGACCATGCCACAAAGCTCCTTTGGAGGCACACTCCTACCAGGTTACTCACTAAACGTGGACTTGCCAGGCAGGAAGCAAAGCATTCAGGAGAAGAGCCATAGGACCTGGCCACTGCCACTGGGGCAACTGTGGTCGTCTCTGCTGCCGCACCAGCCCAGGGGCCAGGACATACCCTTGTGTGCAGCAGCCACTCAGGGCAACCTCACCACTGCTGGGGTCCCTGGGGCAGCAAGGGCTACCAAGAGCAGGGCGAACACACAACTGCCACAGGGTATATGGGAGCAATCAGAGAAAGAAATAAAGGCAGGGCACAGGTCTTCCAGATGGTGAATGCTACAGATGTCTCAAAATTTCATTTTGATAATCTTCAACTCGTATTGCCACTGGCTTTTAGTGCCAGCATGAAGGTGTCACATCTTTGTCCTCCAGCTCTCTCCCTGGTCATGTAATACACACACTTTTATTTGAAGGAAGCCCAAGTAAATGAAACTCTACGGTCTTGACTTTTATTCTCAGCACCCCATGCAGGTTTTCTGAAAAGAACTGTTATAAAGATTTTTCAAAGAAATTGGGGTCACCTGCTGCAGTGAACTGAACATAATTGGGAAGTACAGTAGATATCCTCTGTTTGGAAATGCATTGCGTGTGGATGATGGCTAGTTCAGTTTTGTATGAGTTTCTGGCTTTGCATGCTATTTTTAAGAGCTGTAAATGGAGCAGGTCCTGCCCCCCCCTCCACCCTCTCCTCCTACTCACTGATTTTTCATCTTAAATTAAATTGGCTACAAATACTGTAACAAATAATTTTCTATCTACACTATAAGGAGATAGGCACAGACAGAAGTTCAAGCACATACAACATGTAGCATCTTTACAAGATAAGATCAGCAGTGTGGCTTTCTGTCACAGGGTTTGCCTTTAAAAATTGTAATCAGCAGCTTAGCATGTTTATCATCCTCTAAGAGGGATACACTTACCACAGCCTGTGAAGAGAGATGGCTGTGATAAAAAATCACCTTCATGTTCATCATAACCTTTTAATTGCCCACAACATGTAACCCTTGAAGATCTAAACTGTGGCCCTTACAGGCATTTGCATTGAGAAAGAAAGGTGTCTCTATCCTTTGAAAAGATATTCTCAGTCGTGTTACAATGGAAGCACCTCCTTCAGCCCAAATTTAAAAGGGGAACAGAGAGGTATCTGGCTTCGCCAGCTTCCTTTGACCACACATGTGAGAAGAGTTAGAAAGCAAATATCCCTTTTCCTGCTGGCTGTTGCTGGTTTCTGCTTTTGCACTACAGAAATTAATAGAGCAGCCCTGGCTGCTTCATTTGTTATGCTTGAATCAGGAGGCTGCATGCAATAGACAAAGACTCCCCTCTTATTTCTGCAGCCTTTCATGGCTGCCTGCACCAGAACTGGTCACAGAAGCTGAGAACTAACCCCTACTTACAACTTGCTGATTCAGCCCAAGCTCTAGCTTTTTTGACTTACACCAGATAATGACATTTATAGGGTCAGGTGCCAGCTAGAAATGGGATACTCCAAACCCCACAAATAAATGTGCTCCTTGTGTGGCCTCATACAGCAAAAAGCTGAGCATGAGAGGACTTCCTCTGGAGTACAGAGCTCATGACCTCTTCAGAGCAACATGTTCAACACACAGGTTGAGAAGATTGGGTATTAATGTTGTAAACCAGACCTTCCAGACAGTTGTCAATTTTTTATAGCTCTTCCCTGAATTCCTGTCACTTCATCTTCCTTCTGTCACAGACCTCAGGACCATTGCCCCATTTGGCCCAAGCTCCCAAGAAAAACTTGCAGGGCCTTTCCATCTGTTTCAACCAGGAGGAGAACTTGATGAGGTCATCAGGTAACTTGTAGCTAACTGCGCTCCTTCACAAGAACATGCAAAGTCTCCCTTTTTACCATTTCATGAGGAATTCAAAAACATACACTCACCCCATTGCTTTCAGAATCAAATCTCCTTTGCAGAAGAGCCTCCCATGGACTTTCCTTAGGCCGGACTTGCCAAGACCATCCTCCCAGATGTACTTGGATCATGCCGGAACTATCATCATTGTCTGTCTACAGCATGTGTTTGCATGTCCCCTACACACTCTCGCTCAGTGCAGTATTGAAATGAAAGTCCGTTGTTCTGATCAGTTGGGTTCCAGTTGAAGACATCTTTGTATCAAACAGAGAGAAGGGTTATTTGCCGAGGTTCAGAGATGACCATCTGCTTTCAGGAGCTCTAGAACTTCCTGCAGCCAGCCTGGAGGACTCTGATTTTTTCCAACAACTTGACCCAACCTGCAACAGCATGTCAGCTGCACCTACTCAAAGCCACACAGCAGGGGAACAGTAATCCCTGGCTCTGCATCATGACTCTTCTCCACACTGCAGCCAGCTTGCAAGACACACTCTTAGCAATTTTGCTGTCTACTTCGTTACTTCCAAAAGGTTGACTGATTCTAGGTAACAAGAAGATAATTGTGTATCTAATCCAATTATTTGCTATTTTCCTGAGAAGTAACTGGGCAATTCAACATAAAGGCTCTTGCTGAAATCCCATGCCAATCATTGTAAAAGTGTTCTCAGGAAAAAGCTATTCCTTTGCTTCTTCTGACACAAACTGTGTGCGTACTCACCATCTATCTGCCTTTCTGTTGTTGGCATCCTCTGCTATATCAGCTTGGCAAAATACAGGTGGAACTACAGCAGATGGTGGCTTATACCTGCAAGCTTAATCTAAATAACAGAAGTAACATAAGGTGCAGCTTCTTCAGAAAAAGCAGATTTTTCTTTATGGTGTAGAATATGAAAATGTCTGGATACCAAATGTTATGAATCCAGCAATAATATAACTCCCCTGATAATGACAATGGTTTGAATATTTTTTATTTGAATAGGTCTGCCTGCATTACCAATATCTATGTTGTTGCTTGGTAACTATTTTCTGATACTAGGAGACCGAAAAACACTTTTTCAAAACTAAATTCCCATTCTGATATTATTAAGTCTTGCATTTTAGTGGTTTCTGTCTGTCTTCTGTATTGCTGTCCAGCTACAGCAATATTCTTGTAAATGTTCTTATGTGGCATGAACACTTTTTTTCCTTATTTCATTGACTACATTAGAGAAATTCCAAGTGAGTTTACAAGAAAATATTTTACACTCCTTCCTTGGAAATAGGTTGATGCTGTAAGAAGAGTCAGAGAGTCAGTGACAGTAAAGTGAGAATGCAGGCGATCTCAGACACTAGCTGTATAATTCATGATGAGTTTAATGATGTAAGTAGAAAACAATTTTAAATTATTAGTGGGCAGAAATAAAATTACAACATAAAGTAGAAAAACAAATGACATTAAAGAGTTGCATGATGCAGAAATGAATATGTTTAGATATTAGTCACACTTCTATGTATAAATTCTGTTGGTGGTGTAGTGCCAGAATTCACATATTTTCCAGAAGCTGCATTGTGTGGTCATGAAGATAAAGGAATATAATAATAATAATAGTAATAACAACAATAATAAATGTAACACTGGTGATAGGATCATAATACAGTAATGAATAAAATATCACTGCTTTACTAAATTACTTGTTAAAATTTAACTCAGACAATAAAAAGGATAATTAAAAAGAGGAAGGAACAAAATCCCACTGTGCTATAGTTTTAAAAGTGCATCAGCTTATTCCCTCACATGTTGCAAATTTCTTTTACAAAGCCATTTGTTTTCAATTTTATGGGAATTAACAAGTCCATTTCCACCTTCTGTGCTAGCATCTACAGCACTGCAGAAGGTGGTAGGATGCTTGTAAGTGCTGTGGTTTTGGTGACTTTTGGGTACTTCTACCACTAAAGGAATGTAGCAGTTGTGCAACACAGCCCCTAAAATCTCTCTTTACTCTCTGATAAGTCCAGATTGCACAGGAAGCTGCCTAGGGAGCTGTGTTTGAAAATGAAATTCCCACTTCCCCAAATATATGCGCAGTGACTTTCTGAAACATGACTGGTTTTCACAAGTATCCACTGTTTGTTTTCGTTTGACTGAAGGCATGAAACCAGCAGTTCAGAACTATAAGGGTAGAAGATCAGAAGAAAGTATACAGTATTTATTTAACATCTACTTGCAGTACTAAAATTTTAGCTGATAAGCGGGTAATTGATTATATCATTTCTATTCCAGCTAACTCTTGTTCAAGAAGACAGAGCCTTAAAATCATTTTAGAACTTCCTTTTCCTGACTTAGAGAGAAACAACAAAGTCTGCATAGTAGATGATGAAGCATTTCCGACTCCCGTAAAAGTCCACAGCCTCCAAACACACTTTCTAAAGAAGTCCTTCTCCATTTACGGCTAATCAGACAACGTGATGGAGCCTGGGAGTTGCAACAGTGGCAAGGTTGTAAAAGGTAGAAAATGGACACTGTCTGTAGTAAAAGCAGCTGTCTAAAACTGCCTGTAGCTCTTGAGGTGAAAACTGTCTTCTCAAGATTTCAAAAAGAAAACGGACTGTTTGTTTTGTAGTACTGGTCTTCATATAGTCCCAGGGCACAACTGTACCCTATGCGCTACCTTCCTAGGGAGCCTGTGGCATCTCCAGCACTAGGAGTCCTTAAAAAAAAGGTTAGATTGCTCACAAAACCATACAATCATCTAGGTTGGAAAAGATCTTCAAGACCATCAAGTCTAACCATCAACCTGACCTGCTGAATCCCATCACTAACCCATGTCCCTTAGTGCCACATCCACACGTCTCTTGAATACCTTTTCTTGAATACTGCTTTTCAAATAGCAGTATACTAGAGTAGGTAACGCTGCTGACAAATTCAAAAATAGGTTTTCTTCGTGCTGAGGGGAAAAAGGGCAGGTTGTTGGGGAGTTTGGTATTTCATGACTGTGATACATTAAGAACTCAAAACTTCTCCTGAGCTCTGGGAATTTAGCATTTCAAGGCATCAAGCCCATGCTAAACTAGAAATTACTGTTGCTGTTACTTTGGTGATCTTTTACAATTAGATGTTTTCCTCATGTGTTTTGATGCTTTTGATCACCAATATTGCACTGTTTATTTCTTTCCTTTTATTACTGTCAAGGCTAAAATAATATGTGGGGGAAAAATGCGCTCAGAAAAGACAGATTCTAGTTTTATTCCCACGCCCACACTGCAAAATACAGCATACAATAAATCTGCAAGTGAATCTGAATTCGTGACTTATGTGGGCCATTAATACTTAATATACCCAGTACCTAGACTTTTGCAGGTTTGTCCATATCCTATTCTAACATTCTATAAACAGGCTCCAGATAATTTCTGACATCTCTGGAGCAGGAAACTGCTATGTATACAAAACTCAAACTGTACTGAAGATGAGAAATGATGGGAGAAATAAGTGTTAGAGCCCTTTGATCCCCCCTTCCTCTCTGCAGCAGTAAATATATTCAGAAAGGCAGCACTGTAGATTTATAAATGTTAGCACTCTGAGTGAAGTCAAACTAATTTACTCTATAAACTTCTCTGACATTATGAAAACTTTACAAAGAGATCATTGCATATGAAGTATTAAAATACTATAATTTTAACTTAAAAAAACACTCACCAGACATTTAAGTGCCTTGCCGTATATCTTCTGTGTTTAGAAGTGTTTTAAGAATAAGTGGGAAAACCAAAAAGACGGCCAAATAAATTATGCCTCTTGAAGTTTAGGAGTAACACTAACACAAAATAAAATGGCATGAATCCATTTTTCATAGATTCAGGCTCAAACAGTAGACTCAAGCAGGTAGGGAGAACTGTAAAAGGAGCTTGCTCTGAATGAATAGATGGTGATGAGCCAATGATGCCACTGGAAATGTCTAACACAGTGAAGAAGGGTTTTGCACAGATCTGTTGTGAGGCTGGCTTTGTCTCTCAGGTGATAAGCTAATGCACCATTTGTCCTGTGGGAAAACTATTTTATTGACGTCAGTTCAGGACTCACCTAGTTGCAAATCTGAGAGTGGCTGGATGGGGTGTATGGACATCTCATAGCAAGCACTGGACTGGATCATTTTCAGGATAGATGGCTCAAAGCTGTAAGTTACGGTGCTTTGCCAAGCTGTTCCAGTCCAAAAGGTGCGCACTCAACACCACTGCCTTCAGAAGATCAGCCCATATGGTAGTAAAAACTACAGTTGCATTTCCAGACCTTTTCCTCTGCTTATGCTCCATGCTGAGAGCTGAAACAAAGGAAAAATCTCCAAAGGAGACAAAGCCTGAAGGCTACTAAGTTTGTCATCACATCTGATTGGATGATCAGGTCTGTCAAGAATGTGGATAAATAATGGGTGGAGGAGTACTTTTCCTCCTGATGTGAAGCTCTCTTTCAGCAACAATTGCAGGTACCACTTTCATAGCATCTATAACAGACTGGGAAAACCTTGACACCTGAATTAGTTCAGACAGTGCTCTGGATCTCTTCAGCTGCAACAGATCTTTGTTCCACTCTCTGCAGTAGTTTTCAATAGATTTTCAAATCCGGTCCTACCTCCTGGTTCTCATTTGAGCACATGCCTTGGTGGCTATCTGTGACCCTGAGGCAAAGGTCATGTGTGACATTTACATTTTTCTGGTGTTTGACTAGGGGATCTGACCTCTCCTGGGTACTGGTCAGGTGATGGTTCTCACCACTTTTCAATCCTAAAGGAAGGAAACCAGTGCAATCCTAAACTGCAATGTCTATTTACTTTATAGAGCAGCTTATGAATGTGGCTATACAGATCTCAGCACTGGGGTTAGACTGCTGAGAGCTAGCTCAGATAATTTTCTTCACAGCACCATCTAGTGCTACTTATGCAAGCCACAATTTTCTTTAACCTTGCCTTCTCTCACACAAATACACAATCATATATATGTTTTAAAACAAATACAAAATAAACTCGAGTCATTTTAAAAATAATGTACTTGAATGAATACTGGTAGTGTTTGTTTTTTGTTTGTTTGTTTTCCCACTGGGGAAATGAGAGAAAAAGAATCACAGCAATAGATATGTAGTGCCTTACTGCACTCTAGAAACAATACTGATGAAGACATTACAAGAACCTGAACAAAGCTGGATAAAATGAAATAGAAAACTGGATATTTAAAACTGTTTTGTCTGGACTAAGGGAGTGCTTGTGGTTAGGCGTGGGTTTGCTAAGATGAGAGCCCTTGCCCTACTTTTTCTAACCTCAGATAAACTCTTTTGCTTGACATTGCTAAAACTTGTTTAACTTAAGTGAATAATAAATGATGAAGATAAATAGTGTCTTTGCCAATAGCTCAACAAACACCAATTACAGTGTAAGATCGCACAGTAAACATTCCCTGAGTCTCCATGATGATCATTGCCAGAAGAGGCAGAAAAGACACCACAACTTGGTTTGTGTTTTGCTGTGGTACATTTGAAAATAATAATAAAAAAATAAATTAGAAAAAGAAACAAAAAAAGGGGAAGGGAAAGGGGAGGGGAAGGGAGGGGAGGGCAGGGGAAAGGCAGGGAAGGGAAGGGAAGGGAAGGGAAACACAGCCAAGAAAAATGTTTCTTTACTTTTATTTTTTAAAATGTTGATTATAAGTAAATACTTAAACTTTCCCAATCATCCTGAAAATTAGCAACATACAGGGGAGGAAGCTATGTTAGTAAACAGAGGTTGCCTAGGAATTTTTCACATGATCATCTTATATTGCAGTTTATTCTTACACAATATTCTGGACCTCGCAGTGGGAACCACCTGCTATCTAGACCTGGCAGTATCTATTTTTTAAATAGCTAAATACACTTAGGTGATTTGCCATCGAGTCCTTATTCACATGATTTTTAAAGCTAAGTACACATGAAGTCTTTTCAAAATAATACAGTTTAAATAGTGAATAATGAAAAATGGTTTTCTATGCACAGAAGTCATAGTGTCAAGTGTTCTCAGAACCTTCTATGCATTAGTTACATATGTTATTCTTTTATCTTGGCTAGGATGTTAAGTGGACAAACCAGGTAGGATAATGAGCCATTTGGCAATAAGCTGGTCAAAGCAGAGACACAGAGAATAAGAGTAGATATCAGAACACTGTATATTAATAAACTTTAGATGTACGAGTATACCCCCTCCACAAAATAATGTCTAGTCTAGTCTCATATCCATTGATTATAACCTTGTAATTTGACATTGATAGCTTGTGAGTTTTCACAACACTATTCTTAAAAGCAATTCTGGCAGGTTGTGCTTTCAAAACACTGGTTTCATGGTTGAACTTTATAGGGAAAGGTACATGTTTTAAATAACTTTTGTGTAAAAATCCCACAGGGTATGCCAAAGGCAAACTAATGGCTACTGGTGAAGCCACAAATGGAGCTGGGTAATACATTGATATGAGCAGCAAACAGTATTTGATTTTAACACCAGCTAGTATAGAATAACATGTCTAATTTAATTTATGAATCTAATTTAAATGTTGGAGAGACTTGAGAGAGAAAAGCTTGTTCTTGTGTTGTTTCTGTATTTTTATTTGCTGCCCATCAGAAAATGGGGAGGACATTATGGTGTTTGATGTTAATTTGTTCATCTGCTTATGCTGTTGGAATTTCTTGCCTGCTTGTGGCATTTCTGCAAGTAATTCTAGTTGTTCTTAATCCTGAATCAAAGAAACAATTGATTTTCTTGTTATGATTTATTATCATTGATCAGTCTGCAAATAACACATTTTTGCTTTTGGCACATTGTACAGCCACAGCTAAGGTTACCGACCTTTTTCTATTTCCCCTGTAGGAAGAAGTAACTTGGGCTCCAGACTTGCAAATGCACTTTTTCTGTGAGCAGTTTTGTGCACGTGAATAAATCCTGGTGAGCTCACTAGGATAACTCATGTGCACAATGCTGCACTGGTCAGGACCATGACACTTGGGTTTAGCTCAGCTGGAAATCCTCTTATTCTTCCTGTCTTTATGACACACATTTTTCAAGACTTCCAAACTGATTATATTAACAACCATGAATGCTGAGAGTCTGAGCCTGCATGGTTTGTAGTTCTAGTGTAACATTGAGGACATCAGAGGTTCTTTACATTGAACAAACAAATGGCTTTTTTTTTTTTTTTTTTTTTTTTTTTTTTTTTTTTTTTTTGGTATTTGAAAGTTGGCCTTAAGAAGTATACTGAAATGAAAGAAAGAAACTTGCTAGTAAGTTCTTTGCACAACATAAAATAAGCTTTGTTAACTTTTAGCTCTGTCTCATTTTCAAATTTCATAGGCCTGTCTTGTTTCACTCTTACTTTCACTAAATAAAAATGATCATTATCTTGCTGTAAAACATAGCTAAAAGGGAAAGATTTCACTCTGGCTACAGCGGAAAGATAAAATTTACCATAAAACATACTCATATATGTCCTAGAAGATACCCTTTAATAACTACCAAGAAAAATATTTCTGACCTTCACAGGGAGAACTATATTTACACTTTTTAATATTCCCTTTTGCTGGTGAATAACATGGCTTTCACTAGACTTTTGGTATCAAAGTTCTGCAAGAACTCTCCACCCTGGAGGGTGTAATGGAGGAGGAATTTGACCTTCTGTGCCCCCCTGAACAGTGGACTAATCATGTTTTCTACTTTTCAAGAGCGGACCCTTCCTCTTAGACAAGTAATGGATGATTTGTTGGAATCACANTCCCCCCCCAGCCACTGAGGGTGTAATGGAGGAGGAATTTGACCTTCTGTGCCCCCCTGAACAGTGGACTAATCATGTTTTCTACTTTTCAAGAGCGGACCCTTCCTCTTAGACAAGTAATGGATGATTTGTTGGAATCACAGATGTGGGTCAAGATGATGATGATAGAGAAAGCGCCACTGGGACACAATCTCAGCACTGCATCATCTACCCCTCTTGCATTCTTAGTGTGATACATTTTTTTTTAATATGTCTTTTTGTGTGTGTGTGTGGCTGGATATCTACAAAGCAAAGCATACCAATACATTGCAAAGCAACGCCAGAGTATTTCTAAGCTTCAGTAAAGTTGCTTTTAACAGAACTTTTTCAGCAAAAGGTAGATTTGCTGAAATCAGCAATGGATAACCAGCATCTTGATAACTGTTTGGCTCTAAATATAGCAGGATCCAGCACAGCAAAGGGAATTCTCCTGCAAGGGTTAATTTACAGGAGGAGAGCTTCCTCATGCATGCTCACACAAACACACAGAAAGATTGGGGAAATAATTTTATAGCTCACCTGTTTTTGCTTTCCAAACTGTACTTAACAAGAAACTTGGTTTTTCCACTTCTGAAACAGGAACTTTTGATATTGAGAGGCTTTTACCTTCACAAATTTACACTCTGTGAATGACTATCCAACTAATGTTTTAAGTACAGTCTGAGGTAACACTTAAAACCACAGGTATTGCAGGCTTAGTAGCAGAAAAAAAAAAATCAATTTTTAAATTTTTACTCTGAATCATCAATACCTAAATAGCTGAAAGTAGAAATTTTTGTGTGTGTGTGCAGAGGAAAAATAGATTTGGAGTGGAAACTTTTTTGGCAAGTATGAGTCTAATAGTATTTGAAGTAGATGAGATATTGATCCCTAAAATAAATAAATAAATACAAATGCCCAAACCTTTTAGACTTCAAGTATCTGCAAAGTTAACAACCTCACTTTCAGAAAACTGATTAAAAAAAAAATCAATCCCTTTCTACGAAATTGCCATGAAACAAGACTTCTCTTGCCTTTCCATTCTGAGGACAACAGCATACTTGTATTTGCATGTGGCAGGAGGAAAAGTACACAACTCCAAGAGTGAAAAACCTTGTGGTCCAGGCCAGTCTGATTTGATAAACAGAGATGTTAAAAAATTACAGCCAATTTCCAGACTGGTTATAAAAATAGCAACAGCAGCACAAAACCTTAACCTTCCAGCAAGACTCATTCAGGTTTGCAGTTCCATCTTTTTCCTTGGACTGTTCCTAGGACCTGAATGTTGTTAATTTGGCAGCACACACTTCACGAGAGCTACAGAGAGAGATCTTCAGACTAAAAGTAGATGTAAACAGTGCTGTACACTCCCAGCCCTCCAGGTGTGAGCTAGCTCCAGTCCACGAGCTATACAAACATCACTCCAAGCCCTAAGCAAGAGTACCTTGCCTTTCAGCTGCACTTTTTATCTTATATCAAGTTTCACGTTCTCATGTTACGAGGCTCAAATGAAGCTGTTACTACCCTGCTGCCCTGGCTTGTGGCAACAGCATTTTCATTAGCATTTTTAATTATTCCCCGGGAAGCCCCTGCTGTTCACATGGAGGCTACCCTGTCTGAGAGGACAAAGCAACAGCTCTGCTTGCAGCTGACAGCAGCAGCACTGATTTGAAACCTGTGAGCTGACAGTACTGTAGGTCATGGCTGGGCCACCATCGGAGGCGCACCCCAGCTCTGTGAGGCACAGCATCACTTACTACCTCCCCGAAGGGCTCAGCATGCTCTAAGCACAACTGCAGAAATAACTCTAGATACGTACCACTTTTTAGATAAGAGTTGAGGGCTGGGATGAAAAAAAGAGAGAGAGAAAGAAAGTGCGTGTGATGCTAAGTAACCTGAGAGGGACATATTGTGTAGCTAAGTCAAAAGGGTAAATTCATTCTCCCAAGCTTATTTTGTCACTAAAAGACTGCAAGATGATTTCAGCTGCAACAGCAGCAAGCACAGCATGAGAGCTCAGCTCTTTGTAAATCCTCTCCTGTAAAGCCCTCTGCTGCCCAGCACTAGCATTGCAATACCACGAAAAATTTTGCGAGGCTTTCTGGGGCTTCTGCTGCAGCCTTGGGTCTCAGCTGTTTTTCAGTGGCGTCAGGCAAAGCACCTCAAAACTCAGGACTCGCATATGCTTTCTGCCTGTCTCTCCCCAGGCTGGATTAGAAGTATGGGCCCTGCTTATTGTTCTTCTCATTTACGAACATCAGGAGGCTTACACATTTTTCAAGCTTTTCATCTGAAATGGTAACAAATTTCCTTTTTACAAAAATGAAAAATGAAGACTTTACAAGAAGTAGGTTGAACATAAACAAAAGGCATCACAAAACAGGTGATAAAATTTTAGGAGATGGCAGCACTGGAACGTGACTTTGTTACAAAACTTGAATAAAATAGACTACGTCACTAATTTATCTCCCAATAGGGAAGCAGCTCACCTTTGGGTCTTAAAACCTCCTTAAAGCTTGACATCACAAATGCCTGTGGAACAAAAACTTTTGCCTATAATCAAGAATCACTGAATCAGGAATGTTTTTTAATTTTGTGCCTGTATGACAAAACTAAATTTGGTCCTGACGGAATTAGTTTATCTGTTAACACATAACTTTTAGATTAGGCTATCCAGTTCATTTATTTAATAAACCTGAACATGGTTTCTCTTTCATACAATGAAAGAGAAAGCAGTCTTGGGTCTTAAAAACTTCATTTCTTCCAAAATAGAAGCTTAGCTCCAGCCTACACACAAGTACAAGATGCCACTGAAAGACAAGCAGTTATTATGAAGAGGTATATCTGCATACAAATACAGTTCAAAGTTATGGAAAAACAAGAATAAATCAAATAAAATCCCTTTCAAAGATAGACCATCTCTACTTTCCAGCTTGGGGAAGCGGGAGCGGGGGAGAGCTTTAAAATCTAAGCAACCTCTAAATTCTTTCTTGCAGCCTGCTCCTCCACCTCTTATGGATATCTGGTATCGATTTCCCAGTCTTAATAGACCATTATGGATGAAGCACTGCTGTGTTCTGACATGCTCGTTGGTAGGAATGTGCAGTGGCTTGTGAACATACATTTGAAATTTTGCTACCAGATGGCTGCAGCTTTGCAAACCACCTGCCACAAGACTGAGCCATTCTGGCTCTGGTTTGAGCTGGAGCAGTGACTGTTCCAGCTTCCCTTTCTGACTGCACCAAGAGAGCATGAGATTGCAGATAAAGATGGGAGGGTGCAGAATGTAGAGCGTCTCCAGTAGGGACATATCTTGGAATATCTTCAGTCTCTGCAACCAGCATCTTCCTAGACTTAAGGAGGGGAGGGGAAAGGGAAAAAAAGAGATCAGCTAGTGGGTACAGATGAAGTTATAGCCGTGCCAAACCTCAAAATGACAGATACATAAAAGCAGCATCCATCTCTAAAATCTAATTTATTATAAAAAATGGTCAAGTACAAAAATCAGTATAAAACCACTGACTACACTGCACTCTGTCCTCTACATTTAGTCTATTATTTACTGACTGTATATCTCTATTTTTCATTTGTCCTACCTAAGCAATAGGTGAAATATTTAATCTCAAGATTCTGACTATGTTTTTTTCTCTATAAGAATCCAGGAGTAATCAAAACATATTACACTCTACCACTTACCCTGAAAACTCATGTTAGGAACTTCTGGATTTAGCTTACCAATGGTATAGTAGTGCTTTGTCATATCCAGAGACTTGTTTAAATTGTGTATGACAGATGTGTAGAATATTGAGTTTACATTTTAAAACTTGGGTAAAACAAAAAGTGGGAGTTTCAACAGTGGCTAAGGGTTGCTATGGAGCCCTGTCAGGAGTCTGCGGGCAAGGTGAAAATCCCACTGAGTATGCAATTACGTGCTTAATAAGCAGTAAAGTCAAGCAAATAGTAAGGTACCTGATGAATCGTGGCCTCAGAATAAAAGGGCTTTCAGTTGGCATTTTTGTTCTTTCAGTTTCAAAAAATGAAGTCTTCCTATCTCAAGTTTTGAAATGTGGTCTGCCCAGAAATATATTTTATATATCTCAAAAAGATAATTAAGCCAAGCAAGCATTTAAACTATTCTTCTTCAACAAACAAAAAGAAAACAAAACAAAAAAACCACACTTTTTCTGTCACTAACTGACTGTAAAGCAAGCAGGAATTTCAACTGCAGACTTACTGTAGCCAGTATGCCTCAAGCATAAGTTCATATTGACTTGTCCTGAGTGGATAATTAAACAGTTACACTGAAAAAAGGAAAATATCCCTCCACAACACATCGGAAGTCCCTCTTCAGCATATGAGAGCTACTACGTGATAGATTGCGATTCCCTGTGAGTAGGCTGGCAAAGGGTATATGTACATAAAATAAAATGTAGATTATATGAAAGTACAGTAGGTGATCCAAAACATGCAGCAAGTAGTATGTTTCTTCTACACGAGAATGAGGGCTTTAAAAAGAGGTCAAGTAAACCACTCTTTGTGTTAGATCCTTAATCTGACACATTTAGAGTTGCTAAAGTTTCAGTTTTCTTGAAGAGCTGGGTTCTCCCTCCCTTGCTTGTTAGCTGCATATTGCTACAAGGTATAATCTTTTAATTCCAGGGTCACTCTGCCAGCACAATTCTGATGTATTTCAAAAGGTTTTCAATGCCTTTGAGATGTTGGTACTTAGCAACATATCCACTAGATGTCACTCCCTAGTCATAATACTTTACACGCACACACCATAAAAAGAACAACTAACTATAAGTTGATTTGTTTTTTCTTCAGAGTCAAAATAATGTTCTAATAGTTTGATAGTCACTGTTTGAAGTTCAGATGTGATGTCTGAAAGGTTATTATCACTCTAAAAATTACAACTTTAAGCTTGTGTGCCAACTCCATTTAGAAGGCCTAGTTGCCATCTGGAAGATATGTATTTCTTCTAAAAATCTTAAAAAACAAAACAAAACAAAACAAACCACCACACATTTGTAGGCTGATGGACTTGATGCCTTGATGTTAATAGGTAATTGTGCCGCTGGACCATGAACACACTGTTCAACATTTTGATCTGCATGATGCTTAATGATATCAATCTTCAGTGAAGTTGTTTTTAGCTTATATGTTCATGCCTTCTGGGTTTTTGCCTGTCAGAGCTGCTTTGAATTCACATCCTGCAAAAAATCATCCATTTACTAGCATGGATGGAGTCTCTGTTACACTGCCTGCAATGGTGTGTTTCTACCTAGAACTTCTCTAGCTCCCACTTCCAGACATTTGTTTTCACATGGCTTTCATGTACTGTACCACTATGCAGTTGGCTTTTTTGGAAACTAAATGATTTTTTTTTTTTCCTCCAGCCTTCAAATGATTTTGTTGGCTTTCTCCTCTGGCTTCCAAATAGCCTTTCAAAATATTGGTAGTGAAACTGTTCTTATCGTTGTAACACTGGCACCACTGCATTAGGGTGTATTGGGTTTACGTGCCAAGGTTTTGGTAGCAGGGTGCTGCAGGGGTGGCCTCTGTGAGCAGAGCCCAGAAGCTGCCCCATGTCAGATCAGAGCCAGCTCCAGCCGGCTCCATAGGGGACCCGCCGCTGGCCAGAGCTGGGCCAGTGAGTGACGCTGGTTGTGCCTCTGGGAAAGCAGACTTAAGAAAGGAAAAAAACTGCTGCACAGCAGCATCTGGGACAGAGAAGTGAGAAAATGTGAGAGAAACAAGCCTGCAGACACCAAGGTCAGTGAAGAAGGAGGGCAGGAGGTGCTCCAGGTGCCACAGCAGAAGTTCCCCTTCGGCCCGTGGTGAGGCCCATGGTGGAGCAGGCTGTCCCCCTGCAGCCCATGGGGTACCACATGGAGCAGATCTCCACGCTGCAGCCCGTGGAGGAGCCCACGGAGGAGCAGGTGGATGTGGCCTGAAGGAGGCTGCAGCCCATGGAGAGCCCACGCAGGAGCAGGCTCCGGGCCGGAGCTGCAGCCCGTGGAGAGGAGCCCACGCAGGAGCAGGTGATCCGGTGGGAGCTGCCACCCGTGGGGGACCCGTGCTGGAGCAGTTTGCTCCTGAAGGATGGACCCCGTGGTACGGACCCATGTTGGAGCAGCTCTTGAAGAGCTGCAGCCTGTGGGAAGCCCACACAGGACCCGTTCGGGCAGGACGGCATCCCGTGGGGGGACCCCACGCTGGAGCAGGGGCAGAGTGACCATGAAGGAGCGGCGGAGACGCAGCGATATGGGCTGACTGCAGCCCCCATTCCCCGTTCCCCTGCGCTGCTCTGGGGGAGGAGGTAGAAGAGGGTGGATGGGGGGAAGGTGTTTGTAGTTTGCTTTTAGTTTCTCACTGCTCTAGTCTGTCATTAGCAAAAGGCAATAAATTATATTAATCTCCCTTATGCTGACTCTGTTTTGCTTGTGAGAGTAATTGGTGAGAGATCTCCCTGTCTTTTTCTCAACCCATGAGCCTTTTTTCATCAAATTTTCTCCCTCTGTTCTTTTGAGGAGGGGGAGTGAGAGAGTGATGTGATAGAGCTTAGATGCCCGTCAGCGCGAAACCACCATGAAGGGGAGAAAACAGTTTAATGCACCTGCTTATTACAGATTTATATAATTTTCATCCAGAAAAAATGCCTAAAACATTGTTATACCTGGTTCCTAAATGATTTCAGGGATCTTGCTCTCCCACCTTCCACTAGATTTGTATTTTCCCTGATGTGACTAGAGTCCCTCATGAATTCATATGTTCAGTATATATTTATAGTTCACTTATTCCCCCAAATCCCAGAGGAATCATTTATCTCTGAGGAAGCCGTAAACCTTTATCATCCCTTACCCTAATCACTAGCAATGGTGACATTTTCAAATATGCATTGAAATGACACATACCAAATTCTGCTCAGCTCACTCAGAACAAGGAATGCTAAAAACACTTATGTACTATTCTATGCAAATTACTCCTTACAAGCAAATTAAACTTGTTATAAAATTTGTATAAAAAGTCTTTGTGAAATGATGAGCTCACTGTCACTCCAGAATGGGCTGAAAGGTTCATAAGAAAACAACCCCTTCCAGCTTCTGCAGAAAAGCCTCCTCTCACTTTTGAAAAGAACCTGGTTATGGTAAGACAGTCATAGGCTAACAGCTCACTCTCTGAGAAGCTGCACCTCAAAGGCAGATGCAGTTGCTGTAGCTAAGGACACAGGTCATGCCTAAAGGCCACAGCCAGATGGGCTTCACTGTGCCGGGACTATTCAAATGTAATGAATGACACTTTTGGGCCAATTCACATTTTACCAAATGTGAGCTGATGCTGGTTTACTCACAAGCATCAGAGCTGAATCAATCTTTGTTCATTATAAAACTTGCAGTGGCTATAAGGCCCACAGTCTCCCTTTTCTTTCTTTCCCACAGGCTTAGAGAAACAGATGACATTAATCTCAACAGATTTCTTTTGAAAACATCTTCTTAAATGCATTTAGAGACCTTAATGGATATAGACTCATGCTATGAGATGGAGTCTAAAAATTATTAAGTGCTCTGCATCATTGTAATGGGCCCCAGAATTACCTGTCCTTTCCCAAATTCATTTCCAAAAGCCCAACAGATACATATATTTACATTGCTTTTTATGACAATCCTGCTGAGGGAAGGTAGGTAGCATGTTTTGTAGCAAAAAATACCCCCTATATATAATAGGATTTTCATTTCAATGCTTATTTTCCTATCATTTGTCTAGTGCTGGGTTGGAGACTTTTTTTGTTAAACCTAGATCTAACCTCTGCTTTGTTATGTTCAGCTGTAGAAATGGGCCAAGAGAGTCAAACATCTTGTTATTGTTATGTTATTGCTATGTGATCTTGTTACTGGACAATATTGGACAATATTAAACTCTTTCATTGGTCCAGGATTCCAAAAGCAAAGATTTTAGCTTTCTTAATCGTAATTCAAACAATCATAGAATAATAATCTTTATAACTGATTACTACAAGGGCATGAAAAAGAAAAGAAGGAAAAGCAGATGAAAGTTACAGAATTAAATAGAGCTTTGATTTTTTTTTTTTTCCCCCACTCTGTTATTCTCTTTCTCTTTGGCCACCAGAGTTTTAACACACAACACGTACTGTTTTGCAAATCTATCAGAGGGTGCTAACAAGGGAAATAACAGGCCTTTTGATGGCAAAGAAAAACAGATGTTGAAGTGAGCTGGAATTACTGTTGTTACTGCTGTTTCTGTTGTAGCTTGATCCTGCTTCCTCAAAGACAAAGCAAGCTGCAAAAGGGCAGAAAACAAAAAGAACCACGGAGATAAAAAATGCAGCTTCTGTTTCTGAGGCTGTCTCTTACTTGCTATCAGAGAGTGGCAAGTCCCCAGCACAAGGTCTTTACCTGTCAAGCTGAGATCTGACAAACCTCAACAAGTCAGGCTATTTAAAACATTGCATGAGCAGCTTTTGTAAAGACAGACTCTCTAATGCACTGCAAAACAATCCTAGCTGCCAAAGCCTGACTCTCGAACAAAAGCAAAAGGAAGGGAAGAAATATAAAATGCATGAAAAAAGTTAGGGAAAAGTGATATCAGGACTTCACGTCTCATTGTCTGGCATTGATTAGGCTTTTGTTGGAGCCAATGGAGATAGTGATGACCCGAGACCCTTTCAGATGCCCAGAGCTGTGAGGGCATGGTTTGAGAAAAGGATGCTAACACCAGTGGTTTTGTATTTCTGATGCAAGACTTGCATCTTGGGACAGTTCAGCCTGGAAAAGAGGAGGCTCAGGGAAGATTATCAATGCTTATATATATCTGAAGGGATTGTGCAAAGAAGATGGAGCCAGGCTCTTTTCAGAGGTGCCTAGTGCCAGGACAAGAGGCAACGGACACAAACTGGAACACAAGAGGTTTTGTCTAAACATCAGGAAGCACTTTCCTGTGCAGGTGACAAGAGAGCTGGAATAGGTTGCCCAGAAAGGTTGTAGAGTCTCCCTCCTTGGAGATGTTCACCTGTAGAAGGTCCTGGGCAACCTGCTGTAGGTGTCCCTGCTTGAGCAGAGAGGTTGGACCAGACGACTTCCAGAGGTCCCTTCCAACATTAACTATTCTATGATTCTGTGAAGAGCTCACTGTCCTGTTGTGCTCTCCAGAAGCACTGTTGCTTTATGGATGTGAAGAAGGGATGATGGACTGAATAGCTTAAACTTTCATTACTCTGATTACTAATCTAAGTGAACAGGTGGAAGCCACAGGGCTCCACAACTTTGTTTTTAAATGAGGAATATTTAAAAGTTACCTGGAGACTCCAAGCAAAGCAAAGATCGTACAAACAAGTACAGAAATGGTTTCTCCTCCACAGAGTTCCTATGGCACAGAGGGAGGTACATAGTCAAGAAACAGGAGGAGAAACAATCCAAGCTGTCCAAGGCCAGCCAGCAGCTTGATAGATTTCTGTCTTCAATGCTTTAGTCATCTTATATAGATAAGAAGAGTATTGAGGGCTATCTTACAGCTCTTGGAAATAACGGAGATACACTTTTATAGTAGTTTATTCAATGCAGAATATATTTTCTCAACAGCAGTAAATGTGTCATCTGGCTTCCCTTGGTGATGTATTTGATCAGATACATACATACTAATTTGTACTAAGAGAGATAGAGTACACATCTCAGCATGGCAGGGAAAATTACTGCACTTATAAAAAAAATAAGTATATGTCAAGGAAAAAGTGAAAAAACAATGACTTGAGCCTACTATAATTTCTTTGTCACTACAGTGCAAGAATGGGAATAACATTTGATGATGTGAAAGCCAGCATATAAAAATAATTATCGAATGAGTCCATGTCTGAGATGAAGGAAATAACAGAGTGAAAACTCCTTCCAGTGAAGCAGCTGTTAATTGTGCTCATCAGTCTAGTGAATGTAGAGGAAAATAAAACGAACTCCTGACTGCTCTTTGGAGAATTTTTTCTTCCACTCTCATTCACTGCACCAGTTCAGGGTGTCTGCACTGAAACGGCATGCTTGTTGCAGGCTCTGAGCCATTAATATTGTTATTACTTTTGGACCTGCATAAGCTTTTGAACACATCATCTACACAGGATTTGGGATAAAGGGAAAAAAATCCCGCAGCAAGACATAAGCCTCCTGTCTCTTGAAAATAATGGCTCATGCCTTCTCTGAGAGCACAGAAAGAACTCCAAGGGCTGAGACCAACAACTCAGAGAATCTCTGGGCTTGTGCTGAAGGAAATAACTCAGCCTCCTACTCTGTCCTGTCTCTATTCCAAACGGAGAGGGTACAGAGGAGAGAGAGAGCTGATTTACGAAGCACTCCAAGGGAGTTATGTGGTTTATGGTAAATCCTTTTTCCCAGATACTGTTATTCTTTTTAAAACAAAAAACAAAAAACAAACAACAACAACAACAACAAACAAACAAAAAAACCACAACCAGCAATATTCCTGTATTGTTGTTTCTGGTGTGTTGTTCCTTTGCAAAGTTTTTTTTTTTTTTTTTTTTTTTTTTTTTTTTNTTTTGCTTTGTTTGTTTTTCTGTTTCTTCTTTTTCTGTTATTCTTTTAGTTTTCTTTAATCTTCCTGGAATAAGGACTTTACAGCCCTTCCTTAAACATATCAAGACCTGCCATGTTTCCCTTATATACCACACAGATATGAAGACCTTCAGATTAAGAATAAGAGAACCTCTAGACAAGATTCAACCACCAGCACCAGGGGACACTGAAAGCTTACACCTGGATTCAACCAGGATGCTCCTTGTGCAGCATATGAGACACTTATGTCCCACCTCTCTGGATCTGGTACCAGGCACACTCAAGTAAGCTATGCACAGGTAGTCTATCACCTGTCCAAGGGGACCAAAGGGGAAGGATGGAATGGAAATGTTTGCAGATGCAGTTGTTCTGGAAACCTTATTTTATTTTGTTCCCATCTTCACAGCAGTATGGCACAGCCAGTCTATGTGAAATAATTATTTGACAGTGGAAAGTATCTCATACCAGAGAGACAGCTTAAATAATGTTTGCAGAAAAGTAGCTATAGCTAGTCTTAAAGGCTATACAAGTGAAGCATCAGATTTCCATGTTTTCACTGTAGTCAGAGACCATTAAAGGAATAGGTGGGGAAAAAAAAATCATCACAAGTCTCTTAAACATACAACTGCTTTTAAAAGCTTTAAAAATATGTACAGAAGAGAAAGGGAGTCAGCCTGTAAATAAACTCAAAGCCCTACAATAGCTACATGAAAGGGACTACGGTGTTCTGAAAACCCAATCTGTCTTCTTAAGAACTGCAAAACTGGTTATAAAGGAGACCCTGTCAAAAGGACAAATATATTCAAGCTAAGCCTTTCTTTGGAAAGACAACAGGTTGGTTACTACAAAAACAAAGGAACTTTTAAGGAGCACTCTGAAACCCTTACTCCACTGAACTTTGTTCAAGGGCAACACAGGTGCATGCAATTGGGTACTAACTAAGGTATTCAAATGACAGTTTTAAAATTTAGATTTACAGATGATTTCATTAGCTGCTCACTGAGCAAGGTATACAGAGGATTTTTAAAGGCTCTCTGTAATAGAGCTACAAAAGAAAATCTCTTAATGCTTCTTGTGGCTAGGCAAACGTGTATCTTCTCCATACTCTGCAGCAATAAATTGTAAGGGTAATTAAGTAGTAGTTAGGAATCTGCTGAGTGTTGCATGTCCTTAATGTGCTTTAAGGAAATTCTAGCATTAGAGATGCATGGCATTCCTATTACTTGGTAATTGCATTTTAAAGTTTGGCATTTTAATTATACCAATACACATGGGGTCATATTTTAAATTTAGTACCTTATTTTATGTAGCGAGTACTAGAAGTTCTTGCTCCTAGATTAGTAAAATTTCATGGAAATCTGGACAATAACATCCCATCACTTTATCCTCATATTCTAATTAAATGCTGACATTGTTTAAATGAGTTTGAGTATATTTTGTTGTTGTTGTTGGGGTTTTTTTTTGTTCATTTGTTTTCAATTCAAAACAAATTTAAATTAAGGGTCTTTATGAGAGTTTTCTGCTCCTTCTGGCATTATTATACCATAATGGACATAATTTAGAAGATTATGTCACTCCCTAAGTCATTCTCCTGGTTATTTAGGTGATCAGTTTGGGCGTATCAATACAGGTTGAATATTTTGTCACTTGTCTTAAGTGTGAAAGTAACTGGGTAGTTTAACTTTCAGTGAATCACTTCTGAAATTTGAACAGAGACAACAGCAGAATGCTATGGTGAGGCCTATATTTTTATAAGGGACCAGTGATCTAAATACAAACAACATTTTTGAAACATTTGCCTTAAGACATTTTCAACAAACCTCATTTTAAGAATACAGGTTCTTCACACTTTCTGGAAAAGCAGAATTCTCTTAAGTTTCTCAAGTCTGGCAAGCAAAATAATTAGCTGTTTTGAAAGCTTAGGCTAAGAAGTAATTAAAACAGAAATTCTCAGAACTGATTATCCTTCTTAAAATGGCTTACATGCTTACAAGCACTGGCTCTAGGCTGTTCTGCACTCTATATGTTTAAAGTCTGTCTATAACCTGTAGCTGCAAAAATAAATAAGGACAATCAGTCCTGTCCTATTTTATTTTTGTAATTGCATCAAAACAAATGAACAAGTGTGTGTTAAACATGATTTGGCAACAAGACTATGGCACCATTCTAATGACTCTGGAACCTTCAAAGGGGAGAGGAAGTGCAAGAGAAGCGGGACTCACCCTTTGAATGTGATATGCAAAATTCTGTAAATCTGAGGTAGTTTTAGTAACACTAAAAAAAAAAAAAAAAGGATTAGGCCACCTGGGCAGGAAGATGTTGAGAGAAACTAAATGAAAATACAAGGGAAACATGACTAGAAGGGGGGATAGTGAAAACTAAAAAATACTCTGAATTGCAAAAATAGCATCAACCATAGTGACAGATTAATTAGAATATGATGCTGAATTAGAACAAACAAACAAGAAAAAAAGCTATCCTGAGCTGAAGTAGATTTTGAAGTTTCAGGTACATTTATGCAAACTAATCATCAGCTCTCAAGACCACTTAATGTCTAGAAGACTGCACCACACTTGAGATTTCATTAGAATGATGAAGAGATCTCACTGTTGCTTGACACAGTCTCTATTTATTTACTTGTACTTTCATTTGTCCAACATTTACTCTTGACTTTGTTTCATTGATAAGGTTATCTAGTGGTAGGGGAACATAATGAATAAAGGTAAAACTGAGAGAGTCCACTACCACCAGGTAAACTTGAGATGAATATGCAGTTGAGCACAGCCATAGCTTCCAGTCCCACGCAAATCTTAGAAGCTGGGAAATATAACTGACAGTTTACAGAGCGCTGTCACAGGGACTTATGTCCTTCATTTTTGGGGGTAGAAGGACACAAGGAAGGATAGAAAAAAAGAGAAGACAGTCAAGAGACACCTGATGGTTATAAGTAAATCAAAGTGAAGTCCTTACGGGGGAGACGTTGGCATGTATACAAATAGACTAGAAAGCACCTGCTTCATGAATAAGCCTGAAAGGTATTGCACCTGATAACCCACTGTGCTTCCTCTCTGGAAATCAAAAGATAATCACTATGCTCCCGGGGTGATTAGGATTATTTTTAAATTCTATTTGCAATTGCTTGTCTTCAGGAGGAATGTTTAAGCAAATTAAGGCAAATGAACTGCTGGCAAGAAGTCAATGTCTGCACTCCCCTACCATCTCCTAATTTCTGATCCTTGTTACTGATCTGCATTACCGAAATGAAAGGAACCAGGGGAATAAATTGAAACTTTCCACGTGTCCAGTACCAGGACACTTCTAATTCCCACTTGCACAGGGTCTCAGCCATGCCTTGCTCAGCAATTTGCCTTCTGCCCAGCAAAAGAGCTGAAAAAAGAAACTTGTAGCCTCCCTCAAATATGAAAAAGTAGAGGAACAAAGATTCCTCAACCAGTTTCTTGGTTTTTAAGACTATCTGACTCAAGGTATTCTAACTGTTACAAGATTACATTTGTGTTTAGGGCATATTTCCTGTTCTCCATGCTGCCAAAAACCTTCAGCACCTCCAAGAATTACTCTCTAAGGAGTTTCATCCTGTCATCTCAGCATTTCATAGTGGTGGGGAGAATGCAGAACCAGGAATGGCTGTGCCATTCCTCCAAAGGATTTCTCACAAAAAGCCTTACGAAGTAGAACTAAGAATGGGAATGTTTAGAATCATTAAGTCATATTACTTTGCCTTTTCAAAATGAGGAAACTGCAGCCAAAGTTGTGATGCCTTTATAGAGGCAGAACTGAGTTTGCCTTCCACCTGACACCCAGGTAAGCCAAAGGATGGTCATTTTTTCTAGCACAGAGCAGAGCCATTCACCTCCTGACTGCTCTGAATAAGAAGGTACCAGCATCTGATTTCCACAAAGAGACATTAGCTCTACTGTCATTAACAGCAAATCAGTCTGGTCAGTCAAGACAGACTTGCAGTATCTGGATGCAAAAGCAATTAGTCCTAGTGACCAGCTTTTATCTGTTATCTTCGGAAACTGTAAGAGGTCTTATCCTTATTGCTCTTCAGCACTTGGTTTTTCCCACTAGACAACAGCCAGTTCAAACCAGATCATCCTATGTGTTTGTGAAAAAGATCGCATATACTCGTATAGTTAATACAGGCTAAGTAGGGACAAAGTGGAACAAATGAATACGCCAAAGCAAACTTAATTCTAGCATTTTCTAGTTTTTGAATATTTGGCAAACACCTTTAATCCAGTATGTGATTATATAGATTACAAATAGTATATTAGAAATACCTGTGTCCTAAGCTCCTGGGAGAATGCAGTCTGGACTCAACTGACGGCCACCATTTGTGCAAAGGCTCCCAGTTACTTGTGGGGTCACTTTATCCCTGAGGATACAGAGTGTGTCCTCCACACATTAATGATGGCAAGAGTTGCAGTACTTGTTGCATGGCCCTACTGGGGATAAAAAAATCTTTTTACGCTTTCCTTCTCTTACGCAACCACAACAGGGCCAGACATTCTGTGGCCTTCTGTGAGTCAAGTTGAAATTTTATTCTATTTCAGACTCCATAAGCAGTGAAACTGTCTAGTTATCTGTGTCTGTGAGTACCAACATTCATGCATCTTGCCTAATGCAGCTATTACATTAAAAGATCCTACTGGTTCTAATTGGTCTTCCTGAGTCAAAGCGTTTTATCCATACCACTTTAGGTAAAGCTCTATAGAGAGTCTATTTATAAATGTTGCCAACATGTGGTTAATGCTTTTGACCTTTGATGGTAAGCGATTCTAATGGTTATGTAACACAGCAGCAACATTTTTCGTTACCATTCTGGATGTTCTTGTTTGGGAACAGTCTGATGGCCTCTGTTTTCCCTCTCTCTCTCTCTCTTTTTCTTTCTCTATTTTTTAAAGCCTGCCAAATAAAAGGAATTATTTGCTCAGAGTGCAAACCAACTGAATTTTGCAGCAGCTCATGAGCAATAAACCACAGAACAGCGCACATGTCAGCTTCAGAGAAAAATATTGACAGCTACCCCATCAAAAGGCCCAGTCCTTGTGCCAAGATTTTTATGATATTAGAGCCAAAATAAACATGAGGGGAGGAGGTACCTGCACTTGTGTTCATGGGATAAAGTATCTGCAGTAGCATCTTCCTCATATGAACAATACAATTACTTCCTGGATTCTAAGTTAGGGAAGCTGAGGGGAAATTCAGGAGAGGCAAATTAAAATATTTAAGTTAATTGCTTAAAATGTAAAGGAGAAGTGGGTCTGCTCCAGAGAAATGACAAGTCAAACTTTGAGAAACTTATGAAGTTGTTCTTCTTTGTTTTCATCAACAGTAGTATTTATTTTAATTCACTGCTTTAGAGGTGTCCTACAACTCTACCCTAGCTCTTTTTAATATGTGATGGACAGACTGGTGCATGCATGGTTTCAAAGTGATAAGTAGTTATGGCAGCAGATCCTAATCCTGACTGTTTGGAGATCCTTACTTAAACAACAGCTGTTGCTGTTATGGGAGGTATTTGTCTTCAAGCTCTTACCTTCACAGCTCAGCTGCATGCTTCTACCCAAATGGTTTGTAGGTAGCTACCTATTGGAAGGCTACTTGAGCCATAGGTTCAGCATCTCCACAGAAAATACTACTACTCATATTTGTGTATAGCCGAGCTCCTTATTCCCCAGTTTTTTGCAGTAAACAGGAAGCTGGAGGAACACAGTCAATGATGACCCACAATTTCTAAGCCAGGTATTAGATCAGGAGCAAGGAAGCATAGGGCTGGTAAAAAGCAGGTACTACAAGTGATCAGGAATGCAGGGGAGAAATCACACTTTGGGTGGGGAGGATGAGTAAGGCAGATGGCGCATAACAGTAGAGCTGTAGTATGTATCTTGGCAGAGGAAGCCTTGGACTGTGGAGATGAGAGGTTTGGCTGAATGAAGTTGTAGAGTTTGAATCCTACCCAGATAGGTAAGCACATGTGGGATGTGCTGCAGCAGAGCTGGAGACAGGGGAATAGAGGGATTCCTCCTCCCACATGTGCAGGCAGTATGGCACAGAGCCACTGCCTTCAGTGCCCTCTGGAGTAACAAGAAAACTGAGTTCACAATCTCCTGCTTTCCTGAACTGCTGTTTAAAATTTTCTGGTTTAGCAGTGTAGAAATTAGATTTTAAACTTCTGGTTTACAATGCTAGAGAGGGAGTCTGTTAAGAAAGAAATATTGGCAGTGTTTCTTCATCCTTTTTGAGCTGTTGGAGTGGAACAGGATATACCCCGTAACTGTTGAGTTCTCAGCAAAGAAACAGAATTCCCAGCATGCATACAGGTCTGGGAAAAGGCCAGGGCCAGTAGTACCATGCCAACATATTGTCATCATTTACTGGGAATCTGCCACAACAGAAACTGCACAATTGAAAACAGTTTGGTTACACCAGTGGTTCAGATTTTCTTGCTGGAAGGATGTTCATCTCCTATTGAACATTAAGAAAACTATAGCAACTCTGAACCCTNGGGGGGGATGATGATCTGTTCCTCCATATAATTTTGATATCCCAATCAGCTCCCAGGATCCTGGAGAGGACAACGAAAGAATGTCATTGTGTGTACACTCTACAGACAAGTGAACCAAAGCATAAAGCTTGTAAGGACCACATCCCGGAGAAGCACTGATGTACTGAAAATGCCATGTATTCTAAGTGATTCCAGTGTGAAATCCAGACGTAGTTTAAATGCTGAAGAACCTAAGGTACTGTAAGCATCTATTTGCAGTGGTGGAGTCATGCAGCCATCTTATCTCCTACCTAGGGCGCTGTCTGATGGGTACACTTTGCTTCTAAGCTGTGCCAACATCAGCATTTTAGTCCAGACCAGAAATGACTTTTAAATGATCCCCACTTACGGCACTTCAGTTCACATTGTGTACTGGTCACAGAGTGCATGCACACACACTGGATGGCCTTCAGATGAATCTGTCTCAAAAGATGAGGACCATGTACACATCTGATGCTCTCCAGCTGCTCATGAGCTCTCTGCACACAGGCCCAGATTGGTGCTAGTATCTGAGTAAATGCCCCCCCAGACACCTGCTATGTGACTGCTAGCTCCTCAGCACCAACTATTTTGGCTCTACAGATCTGCTCTGCTTGGGCTACTACTTGCTAAGAGCCACTGAAACACAACTTCACAGCAGCTACAGGTACCTCTCTGTTAAAAAGAAACATTGGAGGCCTCACCTCTTATAATCCTGAATTCTCTGACATCCTCAGCCCAGGGGAAGTTCACAGCCAGCTGCCTCCCTGGAGAAGGGCTTAGCAACAAGCCCTCCTGAAGCACTGGTGCCTTGTGGAGCTGAATATTCACTGCGTAAACAGCCAGGAATATCACATGGTAGCCTAGTGTTCCAGGCATTTATCTGATGAGAGGCACTGCCCTCACCCTTGGGGGTAACTTACCACATGGAGTCACGGAACAGAAGACATTAACCACCTCGGTGTTAGAAACCAAATCCCAGCCTCAGCACCCACAGGCCACCTGCCCGAGATGCTGTTTTGGCAACGTATCCAGTGACTCTTCAATGCAAATAAATCTATATAAGCAGATATTGCACAAGGGCTGTGTTTCCTGTGGTTGCAAGCTACACAGTCGGCCTCTCCTGTGCTTCCTGTGGGCTGGCTGAAGCACGTCCTCTGGTTAGAGAGCTGGCTACCATAGTTTTTGGGACGAGTACCTCCCTCAATGCACCGTGCAGGCAGTTTCAGCGCCTGGCTGAGGTTTGTGAATTCCTCTCCTGGAAGCAGCTGTCTTTTAATTAAGTGTAACAATGCTCAACACAACTACTCTTACATTCGCCAGTGGATCTGGGCCAAATTGTCAGGTCCAGGGCTAGTGACAAACTAGGAATGAAACTCAGGCATTTCTTTTGCTTATTTTGACCATCTAAATTACATTCGCAGGTACACAAGTCACAGAACATGGTGAGTGTAACGGATACATACTAACACCTTTTCATTGGCACCCAAAAATGGGATTTTTAAGAAGTTAGCTCCTTCAGACTATTATTTGTTTGTTCTTGTTGCTTATTGCCACTGCAATGACATCGTTCAATTCTGTGCTAATTTGAGTTAGTAAGAGATTACCTATGCTGGCAGAGAAGCATACAGATTGTGATAGTTATTCTTGACACACTGCTTGCAATATATAGCCTCCAAGGACACTTCTAACCAATGTCCTTTAACCTACTTTAGTTGTGAATTACTGTCTAGGAATTTCATTACATGTTCATCTTTAAGGTTGCATATGGCAGAGTGACTTACTCCACATGCCCCAGTAGTGGGACTGTGAGAGTAATTAGAGTAATGTGTTAATGTATAGCCCTTGGAGGACTTGCTTGTCAAAAAAAAAAAAAAAAAAAAAAAAAAAAAAAAAAAAAAAAAAAGGAAAGAAAAAAAAAAGAGAGAGACTCATGGAAAAATGAGTAATTGACAGCATTTTTTCACACCCCTAGCCAGACAACATCTGTTCAAATTAGACTTTGTGAATTTGATACTATCTGAACAGCAGGTCTGGTCCAAAAGCCACCAATAACTCCTTTTCCTTCCTTCTCCCTTTTCTACAGAAATAATCAGCTCTAAAAACAGATTCCTTGGAAAGGGATTTGTGCAAACAGGTTTTCTTATGCCAAACAGAGCTTTATTAACATCAGTAAAATCAGCATAGGTATAAGGGATTGCTCATTAAAAGGTGGAATCTCCATATTCTGCTCTTCCAAGAACCAAAATATTTTAAAGACAAACATATTTCTTATTCATCTTTTCTCCCTGGTGACAAGTTGCTATTGGACACCTTATAAATAGATAACACAGACACTCCCTGCAAAGAAGAGTGAGAAAATTTATCTCATTTGAAAATGGGTTTGTGTTGAGTGGGAAAATCCACAGATCCAGCTCGCTTGGCAGGAGGATTACCATTCTGAGGGCAAGCTTAAACTGTCACATCCATCCACACTTTTTTTTTTTTTTTTTTTGGACAGAATGTTTAGAAATGGAGAGGGGGGAAGGGGGACCCTATAGTTAAAGCCTCCCAAAAACTGCAATTCTTCTGCCAGATGTATTAGATCTATGGAGCCAGCTATTATAATAGAGGAAATTTAAAGTAAGAAAAAAAATTCCCTGTTTAATTTTACTACCAGAATTATTCACTTAATACAACTTTCAATGCAGAAGAATTCCTGCAGACAAAACTGTAAAATCTTATGCATAAGTATTTGAATCAGAAATGCTGGCACATTCATCTAGCCACTGTACAATGCACAGTGTTCACAGCCATCCAAGAATAGCAGAACGGTCATACTAGGCCAGACCAAATATCAGTCCACTCAGCATGCAGTCTCTGATAGTGATGAGTAGTGGATATCTAGGATAACACACAGAGTAACCCTTCCCCAGGACTGTCTTTGAAAATCAGCAGACTAAGGGCAGTTATAATAATTTATGAACTATTTATCAGATGCTGTTAACAACAAAATTAAATTAAGCTGTGATCTGGCCATTTGCATTCCACAATCAGAAAAATAAAAGCCAAAATCAGTCATTACTCATCCTAAGATATTTGGTCACATCTAAAACTATTTCAACATATGATATTATTTACAGATGTTTTTCTTTAGCTAATAATTACACTTCACACAAAGTAAATTATTTGTTTAACGTTTAGCTACAAGTTAGAAAACTTCTGGAACATCTACAATCTTAGATCAGCTTTTAAAGACAAGGATAGATACTTTTAACAGCTTTCACAGGAATTATTTTCCCTTCCAGGCTGCATCCAGAACAGCAAATCAATACCACAAAGGTTATGTTATGCCTCTGTTTGCTGCAGAACAGCAAGCTGTTGGTGATTTGCTTTTTGTAAATGGCTCATTATATTAGCAGAGAAGGCGTGCATTGTCTGTTTCTGAAATTACTATGCCTTTAGGATTTTTCTCCGTTAATGAAGTATAGTGGCTGTTGAAGCTAGTGCTTAGAAGAGAGTTTATGGAAAAAAAATCTGAAAATTTACACATGATTTCATATATGTGGCATCTTTGTCATGTTAGGATCGAAAATACTCCCCCACAGCTACTGATGAGACTTCTCAGCTTTTTTTAATGCTGTTCAGTTATTCACTTTTTATGCTAAATAAGGAATGTCATATAACAATAAAATTAAGCTGCTTACTGGAAATGTGCAATAATCCATCCTCACTCAAGATAGCTAATGAAAACTGGGATTCATCAAATTCTGCTGATATATGAGACTAACAGCATCCAGAACACATTTATATAACATTCTGGCAACAGATAAATATATAGTCTCTCTTTTAATTAGAAAATCTGTCTCTCTCAGTTTGATTGTATGAGGCATAAGCATGAATAAAATGAGGCTGCATGCTGCATGTACAGACTTACAACTTCACTAAACAGAAAAGACGTTTCCAAGCTTGTTTTAGCTTGCGATTGAGAAGTTTGTGCTACAAGCCATCCAAATGGGGAAATCATAACCAAGCACACACTTAAAAGGACAAAGTAATCTGACTTCTTTTTCTGCTGGTCACATCCACAAACCATCATCCGGGAAGAGAAGCATGTACTTTAAGGGGACATCAAAAATGTAGGCATAAAGCCAACCAGCTGCTGCTATGCAAAAGAGGATCAGAGAAGTGAAGATAACAACTGCTGCAGGTGAAAGGCTTGAAAGGGAGAAATCATCTGAAAGTGCCTGGGAGAGAGGAAGGCTTCCTCCCTTCTAACACTGCTGCACTGCTCTAACCAGCCCTGCCCAGTGCTCCAAAGCTGTGACAAGGTCTCTAGTTGATGGTACACATAACCCCTTTCACCAAACCACTAATTTTACCACTAGAACAAAGCATTCATAACTGCTCAGCACAGAACAACCAGCTAGACACCTCTGTCAATCTAAACTTTGACAGTAAGTTAGCCTGAACAGGAGCTCAAGTTATCAACAAGCCTACAATGATTCAGATATACAGAAACAGAGCACTTGCAATGGCTGTGGATAGCCTGGAGCTTTCACCCCACTCTGCCCTTCCAACCAGTCATGCACAGACTCAAGTCCAAAGCTTAGATGGATGTCATTGATGGCACACTCTGCCCAGCCAAGGCAGATGGGCTGCCCAAGCATGCCCTGCTGTGTTCTGACCTGTGGCGCCCAGGCCATGCCCCAGGTGGTGGCAGGGTGTTCAAACCATAGCTATTAAGGAGCAGGGACCGTGTTGCTGTCTCTTTGCCACTGCGAGCTGTGGCATTTTCTCTTGCAATCAGGAAGGAATAATGGGAGTCAGGTGGAGTTGGCTCTTATCCACTGGCTCTTCTCTCTCTTTTTTGCTTCTCTGTATTTATCTATCCTTTCCTCCCTCTTCTGCTCCTATAAGTCTTAGTTCTTGGCTCTATCCATAGTACAGCAAGATTATTTTTCATTAAATTGTACTGAAAAGACAGGATATTTGTATTGGTCAGGCTCAGGTGGGGATGAAAGAATGAATGAGGTTGAAGGCTGTGTGCTCAACAACTTGATAATTTCTATTATAGACCTTATTGTTATGAACAATAAAAAGAAACTCTTTTTGTCCTTAATGAAGAAAAAAAAAAAAAGGAAGTCAGAGGCATATTACACTTTAAATTTGCAGCAAGTAGACTAGGAAAAGGGAACATTTAAACAAATAATGGAAAATATAAACAAAAAGGGATTTTGCTCTTTCGCCATCCATGACAAATCTATCCCTGCTCTTTTATTTTATTTGCAGACTCTGGGGGGGGTACTTATTGAAAGGTAAGTTATGACACAGAAGTAACAGACCAAATGCACACCAAAGCACAGCTAGGGGATGTGGTGGAGGGCCACAGGGTGGTGCAGTGCCTCCCCAAGTGACCTGACCCATCCCACAGCCCCAGCAAGGTGAGCGGGGCTGGGGACAGTGACCAGGGTCAGCCACAGCCCACCATCCCCAGGTGTGACTGCAGGGCCAGGCCTAGGCCTGGCCAGATAGCCTGTCCCCAGGACAGCCATGATGGGGCTGGCTGGCTGGGCTGCCCAGGCCCTGAGGGCAAGGGCCCACCTTAACAGTAGTTTAACCTCTGCTTGCTGTCTTCTCCCACCCCTGTTAATGTGCTTTGGTTTTCATGGTGCTGGCATGGAAGAACCACCGCAGAGAAAGTTCAGCCATACTACCCTTCCTTAAGCTACCCCCAGAGCAGCCACGACCTGAAAGATGCTGGGCAAGACGTGAATTGTGGCTTCCACATCTAACACCTAATAAGCCACATCCTTCTGCTTACTGATTTAACCCTTCTCTCTCAGTGGTCACCCTGATCCATCTCATCCTCCTCATGTTTTGATTTTGAAACTGGGGCTTGGGATAGCTTTGCACATCCCGTAGCACTGCACAGCTCAATCTGGTGATCTCTCAAATGTTAGCTGCATATGAATAAACAATATACTGTCTTTTTCCTTCTCCACCTGCATTGCTACATCTGCAGTAACAGACAGCTCGGCAGCCCTCCACGGCTACAGTCCCTTCCACAGGACCAGCAGGCATGGGCCTGGAGGCTGAAGAGCAGCTGTGTGGATCGCAGCATTTCAGCACACACTATGCAAGATCAACATTTCAAAGACAAATTTAACTCTGCACCGCCACATGTAAATGGCCTCTCATTCAATATTGCTCTTTTTATTTCCCTCAGAAATATTCCCTAGTGGTTTATGTTTATAGCGAGGCTTTTCAAGCTGCCTTTACCAGTCTTCTGCCAGGACAAGGGCTGTTGCTCTGACAAGGCTGACGAAGGCAGGGAGGTGAAGCCCACAGCATGGGAGGGAAAAGTGGAAAAGTCTGGTGCCACACACTTGGACACAGGCTGCTACCAAGCCAATGCCTGGGCTGTGGCAGGTAGCTGGCCACTATGGTGGTGCTCGGATAAATTATGTTTGAGAACACCTGCTCTGGATGACTTCCAGAAAAGCAGCAGTAAAATATAGCTGGTATGGTAAGAATGATAGAAATGAACTTATGATTTCTGGCTTTTAAGAGTCTCTTCCTTTTATACGTACCAGAGTCTTTTGAATGCAGAGTTCTTGTGCACCCACACATGCACAGAGAGGGGCTGGTTTCCTATAGCAAACTGCCTCTTTCCAAGCAGTCTCCTTAACAGGTGCTTGTAACATGCTGATACAGAGGGAGGAAAGGTGTAGTGCGGTTTGTGCTTGTACTCTTCTTTCCTTTCAACTGAGGTGCTTTTTCTCTTTCCCTTCCATTGATCCTCTTTGCAAAGAAAACATTCAGCTTCATTGCAGCTACATTTTTAATGCACGTTAGACAAAGGTATACTAAGGAGCATAAGAAATTTGTGTATTTTACTTGCAACCCAGTGGGTTTTGACAGCCAAGATATCTTAGAGTTCAACCTCAGATAAAATTTATACAATATAAGTACACTACACTAAAGCAATACAGACCCCATAATGTTGTTATTCTGATACAAATATATCTCTTTATCAATACACACACCAAAAAAAAAAAAAAAAAACCAAACCCTGTAACCAATTGACAGTACCAGTAAACATATAAATATGGAACAGCTCCAATCCAGACTCAAACTCCTTTGAAATTCTTTTAAACAAAGCTATATACTTTGATAACCAATGCAACATATCACTTTGGCATTAATCTCCATAGGAAATGTGTAAATATCCTAGTATTCACCTAGTATTCACAAAGTCCTAATCTGGACTGCTGTCTCATTTGAACACTATGTGCTTTTTGTTGACTTGCATATCAGAGCGTTTTTAAAGAAATATATCTTGGTTTCTATGCTTTCAATACCAATGAAGAGCTGCAAATCTCACTTCTCATAACATTGATTTCAAGCAACTCTTGCTAGGACATAAGGTCCAATAAAATATTTGAAATACTCAACTGTACATAACATTTTCCCTATTTCCCTTTTTACTGACTAATATAAACTTTATGTAGTGATAGGATAATGCCACAAATACCATGGCATTATGCCACATGTTAAAAGAGCACATGTGCTCTCTCATGACACTTTAGCTCTGCACCTGTAGACTTCTGGGATACAAATCACCAAAGCAATACATTTCATATGAGGTGAGAAAACTTAAATTCTGGAAGATGGAAGTAAGGATATGGGCCTCAGTGGAAACTGGAACCATTTCTGAAGTCCCAGTTTCTTAAATGCAGCTCAGCAACTTAAGTTTTAAGCATGAAGCCTGCAGATATTTGGAACGCAGACTCTGAAGGAGAGAGGCAGGCACAGTGGTGGTGTATACTGTTTTCACATCACGTCTTTGCAGATTGGCAGGGAGCCAGCACAAAAGTGTTTGTTTGTTTGTTTTTTTTAACCAAAGAGAAAAGTGACTTTCACTTGATAAAAATGTTAATGCAAAAACGTCCAGTAATCCTGCATATTTCAAATACCTGGTCTCTTTGTTTCTGCATTACCACTACAAAAGGCTTAACTTTAAGAGTACATAAACCAAAAGAACTCTTCTGCACAATGCAATACCACTTTTTATAGAAAAAAAATATTCTATATCACGGAGAGGAGAAAAGAAAAAAAAAAAGCATTTTTAAAAAGAACTGCAAAGATTTCAAGGTACCTCTCAGATCCTCAGGTGCAGTTTTGCCCCTCTGACTGCATAGCCTGACAAGGGCTCCTAAGATCAGCCAGATTACAATATACTGTTAAATCCTCCAATTCATTTGGCATTAATCACTTAAATTAATATTACAACTCTTAACCTAAGCTTACCCATGTAGAGAGAATTGTAGATTTTAAATCTACAACTTGAATTTTGAATTATGGAACTGAAGATTTCTCAGCACAGTACTTCCAGGAAAAAGCTCCACCAAAGCCAGAATAGGATCTTTTCTCTTGTCTATGTTGATGCTTGCTTCACTCAAATGCTAACCTTAGGAAGAAGAAAAGCTTGTTAAAGAATGTTGTGCCAAGGTACATGCTGTAACACTGTATTTGAGCTTTCTCGTGGCAGATAGGACGGTTCTGATGCTGAAACATCAGGCTAGAAATCAAGATCTGAGATCAGTTTTCAGCACAGTCAGACTCCTTTCTGATTTTGTGACAGCTGCTACTGTTTCTATGCTTTTTTTTTTCTGCCACTCTCTCTCTCTATCTCCTGATCAGAAAAAAACCAGACTCAATACTTCTGTTTGTGTTTCTAAGTTGGTTTTCTTCTAGAAGTGCTTTATAAAGGCAATAGTTTCTGTTTAGCATGACTCCTCACGTTTGTTTCGCGTTGTGGTGTGTTTTCATTACCTGTCCTATAAAACCGTGGGTCAAACTCCCTCTTCTAAGAGAGTCCTCAACACCAAAGCTTGTTAACCAATCTGTTGAGGCATAAGAAGTGGAAAGTAGTACCCAAAGTGATATTTCTGAAACTGCAGAATACCTCCCAGCTGGCTGATCATAAAGGGGCAGTTGCTCCACATGTACAACTGTTACATGCTATAGAAACTGGAAGAATGTGAAGTCACATCCCTAAAGAGGTATATAGGAAAAAAAGGTTATTTCCCTCCTCTGCTTACTGAAAGAGAAACTAAAATTTTAGGTTAACTCAAAACCAGACACAGTTTTGTTCCAGCTCTTTAAAAATCTTTGGGAAGATGCGTTGTAACATTTCACTTTGGCAGTATCACAAAGATAATTTCTACCTTTTCTTTAGCAGTGGAGTGTTGTCCAAGTTTAATCTGAATTGACATAGTACTTAATTCCTCCAAGAACAGCAATTTTAGGAGCAAAATCTACCATTTCTATGTAGCCCGGCTTCTACTATTCCATTTCCATGTCAGCGGTGAGAAGATACATTGGCCTAAAAGTATGTTGACTGCTCTATCTGTAGGTCCAAAGCAAAGAAAATCTATTACTGGGACACAGGACCAAGGAAAGCTATACACTGGTGTCTGGCTATTTTTCTCTCAAATAGAGTACAGTTCAAATACAAATTACAAGCTTAGTGAAGGAATTATAAGATAACATGTTATGGCTTGAGTTATACAGGAGAAAAGACAGTTATATTGGTTCCTTTCAGTGTTTCCAGCTCAAAGTTGCTGTTAATTGAGTAGTTCACAAAAGGCAATGCCATAACCAATGAAAATGAAGAATATCCATGCTAGGGAAATATTCTAGAAGATGATAAAGAAAGCCACTTATCATTTTACTAGCTAGTGGCAGGCAAGTACTAGTACATATGATTTTTAAACTGCATGGAAACATACTGGTGAATATGAAAGCCCTTTGGCAGGCATGAACCAACATGCTGTCCTTCTGAAATATAACAGCACTAAAGACACACACTGAGAAAATTAAGTCAACCTAAACCACCATGCTAAGAACTTTTAAACTTAAAAATAAAATGTATATAGTAATCCAAGGAAAGAAATTCACTAGAGTAGATTCAAAACAGCAATAGGATTGGCACATTCAGAGGCATATGGTATAGTGTTTGTTTATTTACTGTTGTGACTTCAGAACATAGAGCATCACTGATGATGTCAGTCACAAATCATGTCAGTGGAAGTGTTTATGGCTGCTCAGGTTGCTTAGGAGAAAAATTAAGTTGCTTTTTACAGCTGGCAGAGAACTAAACACTCTTCTTGCATGCCACTTGAGGAACCAGCATTCAAATGTGGTGGTCAGATTTAAAGTGGAAAGTATATCTGCATCTAAGTGCATGTGAGCATCGCAAACTGCAAGGCTAGGTCTGTAATGACTGTCATTAAATCCATGCAGCCATTTACCCCTCCTCAGCACTTTTTGTTTACTTTAGAGCAATTTACCATAACACTTAGCCATTAAAAACAGCTGTGCCTAATGTTAGGGCAAGAATGGCCTATGATGTGTTTCAAAATCTAAGCAGCCACATGTTCAAGATTTTTATTACAAAGGCTGCTCAAGGTCTATAACTCTGCTGTCCTACTTTGGTATTAGCAAAAGGCAGCACTATCTTGGCTAGATAATTTGTTATTTAGGACTCAAAAGGTTTATGCTGAGGGATTGGATTTTACTTTCACATGAGTAAAAACATTTCATTTTTCTTTTTGCTGTTTAATTCTGGGGTTTGAGAGAAGCTTTCTGAGGAAGAAATTTAATTTATAGAATCCTACTTACTAGTGTATCGTTGAAAAGTTGCTAACAGGGAGATCGTTTCACATCTAAATGACAGATAAGTGTGGATGCTACTTTTCCTCAGGTTTTGATTTTTCGGCTGAGTGGAAAAAAAATTTACAATTTTGTCCACGAGGTGGCAGGACAAGGTAACTAAAGCTGCGTTGGTCCCTTCGTGTCGAGTTATAATGCAGGGACAGGAACAGCTTTCACCAATTAACAGAGCCATGACGAGCTGGGGAGCACAAGAGTTACTGTAAGTAAAGGTGACAAAGGCTGGATTATGCACGGGTTGCTGAAAAATAGGAAGTCCTCTCTCAGAATACTTGCTTTTTTTTCTTTTTTTTCTTTTTTTTTTTCTTTTTCTTTTTAATCTTATCTATGAGAGTGCAATATGTACAGTAATAAACTGAGAAAACCCAATCTGATCTGCAACAGCATTCCAGCACTGTAATTAATAGCTAGTGTCTAATTTCAGTTTTTTCTTCCAATTTTGTTTCAGCTTTACTTTATACAAAGTAGTTTTGCAATACTCAAATTATCCAAAAAGCAACAATTTTAAAAAATCCAGTAGCAAAAAAAAAAATAATAATAATAATAAAAAAATAATAATAAAAAAAAATCAGTGACCCAGTTGAAAACTATCCGTCACTGATGTTCACACTTTGTAACTGGAACATTGGAATACCAAGGATTTTTACTGAGAAATCTCATTAGTACTTTCATATTTATCCATATTGTAACAACAAGAGAGCCCAGGCCACAATACTAGAATTTGTACAGAAAAAGTTGGTCTTTGAGTTAAAAATAAAAAGAATGAGTAATGAAAAAATCAGCCTCTGCCCATGTTTCCTAGAATTGGTGCTTTGTTCATCCCCTTTTAATTATTTCATACTCTGTTTGTCACTCAGTATGTTTTCCTTTCTTTCACAACCACTGTTCACAGCAAAAAGGATCGGTCTCTCAGGAATTACACATTGATTAGGCACTAGCCATTAATCAAATTTAGTAGAAATTGTCTGTTGCTATAATTATTAAATGGTAATCACTTAATTTTGCCTCAGTAGAACACAAAATAAATTTAGATACATTGTTTAATTTTGGCCAAAATATCAGGCTTGAGAAAAAATATCCAGAAAAAATGTTTTTAATAAGTCCGTAATTCTTGTAAATGGAGAGTGTGGGGACAGACCGCCTAATACCATTACTTATTCAGATGTTTAAGCGATAATTTCTTGTTTCCAGAAGCACAACTACCAGCACTGTTTGCAAGTTACATCTGGAGAAAAGGCATGAAGTAAACAAGCTCTCTCTTGTTATATGCAGCACAGAAAATAGCTACCCCCAACATACATTAAGTGGTTTATGAAGCCAAAAATCTTTGCAAGGATCAACTTCAATAATAGCAGATCAAGCCATCCCACAGGCAGCCTATGACAGAGCTCTGGTGCAGATCCCTGAGTGCTCTGCTAATAAGAGAGCTGTGAGATAGTGGACTCTTAGTAATTAGGAACTTTCACCCAAGTTAAATGACTGTGCTAAGTGCAATGGAGAATTAGTCTGGACTATGGTTTCTCATACTGTTTGTTCACTTTTTAAGCTTTTAAGCTTGGGGGAAAAAAAAAAAAAAGCAGGATTTTTTTTGCAGAAACATAAGATCATGTGGGGAAGACCTCAGGACTTTTCTGGATGATCTGGGTTCTCTCTAGTATAGTCTCCCAACTTTGCCAAATCTTCCACTAACCGGTTAGACAAACAGTCATACCTCTCATTGCAGAAGGGCTGTAAGATGTCATAAAGTGTTAGAGACCATACCAATATAAGTGACTACAGAAAGTCAGTTTTCTCCATGAAACAACAGAAAGTCAATAGGCAAAAGGCAACTTTAACAACATCAAGGCAGTGGTGGGCACAACAGCCCTGAAATCAGGCTTGATCTCATTCAACATTGACAATGGGAGAAGGAGAAAATACCTGCTGGGTCAGGGTCATCATATATGCATACATGGACAGAGGCATTCAGTGTGACAAGGACGCGAAGGCAGGAGGCACAACTCTAACCAAAGGAGAGCACTCTGACATCTTCCCTGTTCCTCAACTCTGTGAATGTTTCACTTTCAGAGAGAAAACTCAATTTGTGTGAGAGCTAAAAAAGCAGAGGCAGGCGAGCTGAAGATGGCGGCAAGTCTGACAAGATGTGACAGTTTCCTTCCCCAATCCACCCCCATTTCCAGATCATCAGATGCTCACCAGCACTTGCATTACATCATTCATACTTTGCTTCTAATCACATGGACTTAATTCTCTCATTAGCACTACTTCAATGAGTACTGCTATAAAGCATTGGAAGTGCCAGATTTGCAGTTACAGGGTAATGCACAAAGGCGTGTTTGCCATTTACTGATTGCTTCCAATGTGGACCTTTGAACCTAACTGGAGACAAACCCATCAATTCTGTAAATCTAAGGATCTTGAGTTTTTTGCTTTCATGGATTTACGGAGGATCCTTAGCAAGGCGGCAGCTCAGCCTCACACTATACTGCTTTGGTCTCCCTAAGGGGACCAATAGCCTAAATACAGTTCCAAGGAGAAAGAAAGTCATGAAATATTGACTTATTTTTCAAAAACAAAATGAAAATGCTGTCTTTTAAAGATCTTCTTCACTTGCATCAGAATTGAGTACTGAAGGGTAAACTGTGTTGCTTTGCCATTAACTTTAAAAGCATGCAATTTTAGTACTTAGTACTCCACTGCAGCAGAGAGGATCTAAATTAGCTTGTGTTCAGCAGGGGAGTGGTGGCCTCATCTGAAGGTCTCCTGGCTCCCACGTTCATTAGCTACCTCTCTGCAGGTGCTCCTTGGGTACAGAACAAACCATATCAACCTCATCTAATTTCCCTCTCTGACAAGGTAATAAGCCTTGAGACTAAGAAAGAAGTAAACTTGTTATCTTCATGTTAGTAAGACATGACAGTGTCCTGGGTGACATTTTTATTAGGAAGGAGGGCTGCATGACAGGTTCAATATATATATATAAAGTCAGTTACAGGAGTGATCAGTGATTTGTTTTCTAAATGGAAGGAAAGGGAGGAGCATTGTCCAGGGAAGTGTTTTGGATTTGGTACCGTTAGAAGTTTTCTATAGAGTCCTGAATGAGGGGAGAGAGTGTCTTTAGTCAGTTTGGAAACAGGACCAGGCTGGCAAGGACTTCAAATACAAAAAGATACAAGTAGCACTCAGAAGGATTATGCAAACTGCAGAAAGTAGTCTGAGAAAAAACCTTCAAGATACGGTGCAAAAATTCCTTCTAAAGAAAAACACAAGGCTTTGTGTTTGGGCAAGGATAAGCAAGTGAACAAGACAGGATGGGAAACTGGCCACGGAGCAACTTTGCTGAAGATGACCTGGGATTAGAGCAGATTACATGATGAAAAACAAAAACAAAATCCTGTAAACAGGAAGCTTGATAAATTCTAACTGCAATCCTACCATTTTATTCTGAACTGGTAAATTCTATGTTGGAATATATAGTTTTCAGCATCACACTACAAGAAATAAAGGCAGAGGTCTGAAAATTATTACTGGTACAAAATACATTATTTATGAAGAAAAACAATCGCTTGTCCTTACCTCTCACCCTTATGAGCAATTAATTAAACCTTCAGATACAGAAGGGCTTTAGCAATGCAATTTTGCCACAGTGAGGCTTCCTGAGAACAAGGAGTCATAAAAGTATGGATCCCTTATTCGAGGTCAGAAATGCTTTAGACATCTGAGACAGTATCGTGGATAACAGTCTACTGCAAACTTCCCACAAAATTAGAGGGAGATATGAATAAAAAACTTCTGAGACAAATGTTAAAATTCTGTAATTAAAAGACATTAGCTTCCTCTATGTAGAATGGAGAGCGAATGTAAATAATAAAATGCTCAGAAACCCTTGAGTGTAATAGAGAGTTATCTTTGGACATTCACTAAGGCAACAATATTTTAGGTTAAGATAATGCTATTTTAGACACAATTTTGAAAGGTAGCATGGACCTTAGAGAAAAAATTATCATAAAAATGGTCCCAAATAGAGCTATCTTAAGTTAATAGCATGAGATGCGCAAATAAAGCTTGTATTTCAAAAAGGAAAATCTAGAAAGTCAGAGCATTCAACTGGACTGAAAACTCACAGAATCACAAGGTTGGAAAGGACCTTCAAGATCATCTAGTCCAACCGTCATCCTATCACCAATACTACCCACTAAGCTACTAAACCATATCTTGTAGCACCTTGTCCAGGCGCCTCTTAAAAACCGCAAGGGTCGGTGACTCCACCACCTCCCTGGTCAGGCCGTTCCAGTGCTTGACCACTCTCTGAGAGAAAAAGTTCTTCCTGATATCTAGTCTAAATTTCCCTGTGCGTAACTTGTGGCCGTTACCTTGAGTCCTATCATTAGTTATGTGGAAGAAGAGGCCAACCCCCTCCTCATCACAACCTCCCTTCAGGAAGTTGTAGAGTGCAATGAGGTCTCCCCTGAGCCTCCTCTTCTCCAGACTAAACAATCCCAGCTCCCTCAGCCGCTCCTCACAAGACTTGTGTTCCATACCCCTCACCAGTTTCGTTGCCCTTCTCTGGACACGTTCCAGGGCGTCGATGTCTTTCTTGTAGTGAGGGGCCCAAAACTGAACACAGTACTCGAGGTGCGGCCTCACCAAAGCTGAGTACAGGGGGATGATCACCTCCCTGCTCCTGCTGGCCACACTGTTTCTAATACAGGCCAGGATGCCATTGGCCTTCTTGGCCACCTGAGCACACTGCCGGCTCATGTTCAGCCTTGCATCGATCAACACTCCCAGGTCCCTTTCCTCATCACTGTCTTCTAGCCACTCAGCCCCAAGCCTATAGCGTTGCATGGGGTTATTGTGGCCAAAGTGCAGGACCCGGCACTTGGCCTTGTTAAACCTCATCCCGTTCACCTCAGCCCAGCAGTCCAGCCTATCCAGATCCCTCTGAAGGGCCATCCGACCCTCAGGCAGATCGACACTACCTCCCAACTTGGTGTCGTCTGCAAACTTACTGAGGGTGCACTCAATCCCCTCATCTAGGTCATCAATAAAGATATTAAACAAGATAGGCCTCAGTACCGACCCCTGGGGGACACCACTTGTAACGGGACGCCAGCTGGACTTAACTCCATTGACCACAACCCGCTGGGCACGGCCCTCCAGCCAGTTCTTTACCCAGAGAAGAGTATACCTGTCCAGGCCACGGGCAGACAGTTTCCCCGGGAGAATACTGTGGGAGACCGTGTCAAAGGCTTTACTGAAATCTAAGTAGACCACATCAACAGCCCTTCCCTCATCTACCAGTCTGGTCACCCGATCGTAGAAGGAGATGAGGTTGGACATGCACGACCTGCCTTTCCTGAACCCGTGCTGGCTGGGCCTGATCCCCTGGATGCCACGCAAGTGCCGTGTGATCTCATCCAAGATGATTTTCTCCATAATTTTGCCTGGAACCGAGGTCAGGCTGACAGGCCTGTAGTTCCCCAGGTCCTCCTTGCAGCCCTTTTTGTAGACTCAAACATCTGAATTTGAATTTAATCAAGGCAGGGATAGTACAGCCCATGGGAGGGAATCAGTGATGTTGCCACATCCTTGTATGAAGAGGATACAGGACCAAACATACCTCCAAAAGGAAAAAAGGGTTAAGACAGCAGAAATGAAGAGTTAGTTACAAAGGCTAGCAAAGGGACTAATCATTGAGAAAAGCTTCATGTTATTGGCCATCAAGTGTGGGCACAACAGAAGGATCGCTAGAAATGGAGTAAGAAGTTACGAAGTAAATTAATAGAAATAACACTTTAAACACTTTATTCCCCAGTATACACTCGGGGTGGGGTGGGGGTTGTTTATTATGCAGAAGAGGTGAATTGAAGGTTAAAATCAATCCAGCCAAATTCTCAGGCTATACAAACATTTTCAAGAAAGTAATTTTCAAAGGGGAATGGAGGATCAGTAGCTAATGAAATGAGGAGTCATTACATGTAGTATAGAAACACATTTCCAACATTCAGATTAGAAGAGCTGGGTCATTTCTTTTCCAGAATACTGAAAGATTTTATACTTGAAATTACAGGTCCTATTAGAAGGGTTTGAAGGTGTCTTGGCTTTAAAAGATAACAAAATAAGGTAGCTGAAGAAACAAGGTCCTATAGCAGCTATAAATAAAAAGAAGAGAAGAGAGACCCATTAATCTGAGTTCAGTAATATCCAAGGGCTATGAACAAGTTTTGGAGGAGGTAATTAGAAACAGACATAAATAGGAAAAAGGGGGAAAATGCAGCATGCATTCACTGAAGATATCTTAGATAAGCAAATTCTTTTTTTCTTAAGATAGCAGTTTTTCCAGCAAAGGAGTTGCTTTAATCCAGAATATGCTTAGCACATTTGATCTGATCTAACATGCACAAAATTTATTTACTATCTGTATCATTTATTAAAATGGCAACTAACAGAAAAATTGTAAAAGAGATTGAGAACTGGCTAAGGGAAAAATGACAATGGATTTTGCTGAAAGGGAAACTACTTGCATGGAGGAAAGTTGTGAGAGAAGCTCCACATGGTAGTACAAAAGAAATCTACAATGTACTGAATAAATGCTATGGATGATACTATAACTGATTGGCAAACAGTGATTGAAATATCATGTAAAAAGGTCTGAATGAGCCTGAGGACTGCAGTAAGAAATAATATGAAATAAAATATGGAATCAAAGATCACTCACTTAGCAGGTGATAAGAACAATTTCCTACAAATCCGTGCTCATGAATCAAAATAGATCAAGAAGAAAGAAGATCAGTTGTCCTGTAGAATGGTGAATCCACCAGTGATGTATCACTGTGAAAGGACAAATGTGACGAGTCAGGCAATATTTTCCACAGAAGGGGAAAGTACAAAATACTGGTAAGCTCTTCTCTGTGGGTACAAGACACCTGAACTGCAAGGAAATTCATCCAAAACCACAAACAGATATAAACCACTCAGACCACTAGTATGACAATCAAAATCTGTACCAGAGAGAGTGATTCACAAGGCCTACTAAGATGAAGTGGCTGCCGTCTATCCTGATGAAGTAAAAAACACCAAGGAATTAGAAGACTCGTTTAAGCTAAGGGACATCACCTAATAGGCTTAAGCAGATCATCAATTAATTTGGACCAGAAATTTGAAGGTCAGACACTAGAAAAGTGATATTCTGAAGCAGGTACTTAACAAAAGTAGCCAGGAGAAGAAATCTTAGTAGTACAGTTCAGAAGAGATAAATGACATGAATGTTCATGGCAGCAGAAATTGGACCTCTCTGTCTAAATGGTCATTTAGAGTCCACAATCCAGACTGGAATAACAATTTATGCACTTCTGTATTAAGAGCAACCAGCACAGCTGTGAAAGGTTTTCTGAATGAATCCAAGTTCTGTAGGTTAATTCTGATTTAGGATTTTGGTCAATCTTCTGGTCAGAGCTGTTTTTCTTCTCTTCTCCATCTTAAATATGAATCACTTATTGCTAACATGTGCATTGTCTGAGTAGCAGGAGGAAACTGTTCTGCCTCTGAAGCACAGGATTAAAAAAAAATACAGCTGGCTTGTGTATATGCTTGGAAAAAAAAAAAAAGGTCTTGCCATTTTTATTCCTTTAGAAGTGTTGGGCAGCTAGTACTATTAATGCCATATCATTCTTTGAAGGCAGATTCTGATATCTGTGCCAGGAGAAAAACTAACTTTCATCTTTTAGAAGAATTAGTTGCTGGTGCAAGAGGTCATTACAACATTTTCCTGTGAATCATGGTCTAGATAATAAAGCCAATAGTATAACAAGACTTCGAATCCCACTATTGCCCTGGGACTCTAAAGAATGCACATCGAAAAACTCAAATGCAAATTATCTGTGACTGCACTCCACACAACTGCCATTGTTAAAAGAAAACAATCAGTAGAATTCCAGAGACAGAAACACTTATCATATTAGTGATGCACAAAAAAGGAACTGAGAGAATACCACAATCATATTTTTTGTTTGTTTGTGTTTGTTTAATTCAGTTTTATATAACTGGATATGATAAAAAAATGTTTATATCACATTATCTTCATAGGTTGAAAAGTCACGATTAGGATGTCTTGGACCCTAAAAACTGTATGTTAAAGGCTTACCTATTCACACAACTACACATCATCATATATACTATACAGCCTGACCTCTAGTCAAAAATTCTGAGGTACCTCACGTGTTTCAAATGATCAGCCACAGCAGAAGAGAGAATGCAGCCCAGATCTGAAGCTTTACTGAAATATTTGTGAGGCCAACTCTTAATTACTTCGTTTTTGGAAGTAGCATAACTAAGATATAAGAATCAAGAAAGCAGCAAAATATTAAGCACTCAACAGGAATTAAAACAACAACAACAAAAAGCAAATGTACAAACAACAGCCCCCTGCCCTCCTCCCCAAGTCATTACGTTTTCTTTGTGTTCTGCAAATACAGACCTAGATAGTGACTGAAGTCAACAAGGGTGATTCAACACAGGAACAGGTTACCCAGAGATATGGAGGGATTTCCAGCGTTGAAGATATTCGCAACCCACTTGGCCAGGACCATGAGCAACCTGGGTTCACCTCAAAGTTAGACCCAGCCAAGCCAGCAGAACGCCTGGAGCCAAACCCGGGGGTTTACTAGGCTTACTCAGTGCTGCCATTCGAGGAATGACCCTGTCACGGGGCTTGCCAGGGATGCACCCCGCTCTACTGCACGGTAGGACACGACTGCCTCTCTTGGTAACTGCAAGACCTGCTTTCCTTGGCTTCGCCAGGAGCTCTCATTTCTCTTTCCCCACGATGCCCCCATGATTCACACCACTGCTTCACAAGATGCCACTTCCAGATGCTGGCCCCTGCTCGTGCACAGGTGACTCTCCGAGGTACCTGAGGGCAGGACATCCCTGCACTGCTGCTGTTATGGCTTGGGCTGAAAGCCAGAACCCAGCCCCTGGCCTCAGTAGGCAGAAAATCCCCCCTTTTTGTCTTTCTTTTAAACCTTGTTTGTGACTTTATCACAGGTACGTAGAATCCCTTAATTCAAAGTGTCAAGCAAGTGACTAAACCCACCAAATCGGCCTTGCAAAAAGCTCAGAAACGTGGCCACGTGTATGCTCCTGGACAACAGTCAGACACAAGATCAGCCTGTCCTTCTCTCTTTCACGTTCCAAGCTGTTGGGAAAGCAGGACTTTGCCAGAGATACACACACACTGAGACACTCGCCTCAGCAACATTTCTGTGTCAGCTTTGGGGTCGAATTCTGCAAACTTTTTGACTGATCAACCAGAAGATAGCTCAGGTCTCAGCTTGCCTGAGAAGTGTGGTTATAAAAATGTTGACTTCTCATTTCATACCTCTGTCTTCTGATTAATAAAACAAACGTGGAGCTCCCCAGGTATTTTAAACTATTGTCATATTCACTGCATCAATTATACTCCTGATTATAATTCTATATTTTACAAAAAACAGCCTTGTAATATTCTTGGTTATGACAAGTTATATCAAGAGTCAAATCTACACTACATCACTCAGTATTTTTTCTAGGAGTAAAATATTGGGAAAAATGCTTTGCTTGTGAGCTGCTAGAAACTGGATCACCACAGAGGAAAACAGGAGCTTCAGTTGATCTTCCTCTGTGGTTAAAAAAAATATATACTTTTTTTTTTAATTTAAATTCAACCTCTGCATCTCCTTCCTGAATGACTTTTTAATGTTGATATTTCCATCACTTCAGCTTTTTTTTTTTCCCCAGTCATTTTCTTTACTTACAGGAAAAATTATCAAATTACTAAATATCCTACCATAACGTGGCAAACCTTTTTAAAAATTCTTAGCAACTAATTGGGATTTTTTTTAAAAACATCCCAAACAACAGCAATTTTTGAAGTCAAGGACCAAGCTGATATATTAGGAGTATCCATACATTGGAGAACTCTGTTAATAAGTTCTTACACAAAGGTCATTTGTTTAATGAACATATGATGTATCACAGGGCAAAGATATTTTCATATTGTCTTTGAACATAGCCATAAAAAAAAAAAACAATTTTCAATTTGCTGGGGACCAATATAGCTGAATGGGCAAAAGCCAATTTAGAGGGGTCCCACAGTAAGATCAAGATGTACTTTTATATATATTGCATTTTACAGATATATGTTCGTGCATGTAAACATATACATTAAAAAAGCCACACATACATAAAAAAAGATCTCTCTTCACACATATGGGATAACAACCTTTCACCAGTGAGCTAGACTTTTCTCACAATGCAGGTCTAGAGGTTACACAAAGATTTGCGGTATAATCTCTACGTCCCTTCTGAGTTCTCATACACAGTGCCAACAGAATTTTCTCTCCATGCAAAACTGTAATTTTAGCCATACTTTTTTTGCAGTTACTCCATTTCCTAAATTCTGTTACTCAGCTTTCACCTCTTAGTTCACAAGTACCTGGTGAGTGGTGCCTCACCCTTAATTCACAAACACAGTGGTAGAAAAAAAAGGCCACCTCTTCTCAAACCAAAGAGAGAAGTGAGTGTGCATTTATTTATTTATTTACTAAACTCAGACAAGCTGCCCTGAATGATAAAGGAGTCCTTTCCTATTCAAGATCAGAATATATTCCAGAGCATCGCATTCCCAGGGTATTTTTGTGCTGTTACTGTCCAAATGAATACAATGTACTACTGCACATGGTCACCCCAGAGAAGATGCTGTCCCAGCTTTGCAAGCATTTTTTTTCCTTATAACAGTAAACTTCTTTTTAGAGGATTTGATCAGATCTCAAAAGAAAGAATCTCACAAAGGCTAACGCATAGATTATGAAGCATTGATCTTTCTTTATGTTTCTGCTCAGGTAGCCAAGCAGATGAGAAAACAGCGATTCTAGCCCAAGGCGTGCTTTATCTTGAGGAAAATTAAATCTGAAAAATGGAATTCTTCCTTATATGGAATTATGAATCCATGGCCAGCTCTCAGAATTTCATCTTCTTTACAAGCACCATTCTTGCAATGGTGCAAAGTACTGAGAAGCAGCTCCTCCTAGATGGAACATCACAAGTTTTGCTGACTGAGATTTCCATTGCTTCTCCCTTTGATGCAGATGCCTCGCTGAATAACATTTTCATTTTGTCTAGAACCATGGCAACCAGGGCAGCTGCCAGAAGGCAGCTTTGGTTGACAACTGAAAAGACTGATTCTCAGGCAAAACAATTAGTGGTAACTGCTCTTTTCCAGGGAGGCAGACTTTTTGGCAAATTGCACAACTAAGTCAGAGAATTCAGACGAGAAATCCAGCCTGCTTTGCCCAAAGGAAGGAATGCAGGTTTTTATAGCGTGGAAGAAGGAATTCTTTTGGTCTCTCACTGTAGCTCCAAATACCAAAGCTGTCTCTGGCAAGGGTCTGCCCTGAAAAGTGCTCCATGGTAGCACAGTAGGCACCGTGCCACCAGGGCTACCAAGGGTTCCGCACCTTCACAAGCGACCCACAGAAGAGCACTGAAGCTTTCCTGTAGATGCATTGCAGTGACAGACTTGTGGCATCCCAGGCCCAGTACTGCCCACCCAAGCACATTTGCTTGCTTTTTTGGGTGATGCACCCCTTCGCTATGCTATACAGAAATATCCAAAGTACTCATAGGATCCTGCACAGGATCCCCTGCCAAAAAGGTCAAGTTCATTCAGAGAGTTGGTTTTGAGGCAGAGCCAAGTAATGCCCATCACCATTCCCACCCAGCATAATCTTTTCCTTCACGGCCCAGAAAAAGTACTACTACAACAAGCTCTGAACTGGTTCGGACTCCCACGTGGAGTCTTTCCAACAACCTCAGCCTCCCTCCTCCAGTCCATATTCTTAAACAGCCTTTCTAGGCACCAGCCCCACATTCCCCCAGCACTGCCAGACAGCATCAGCCACACCTAGGAAAACTGTGCTTTACTTATTAGCAACACAGCAGCAATTGCAAGGTGAAGCCCTCCCAAAGAATTTGCTTAAGTCATGCCCAGAAAGTGGCTGAAATTGGTTGTGAATTGCTGAGCTTAAGCCGAGGCTTTCCCTACTTCCCCGCTCTTGATTTTCAACTTGATTCTTGGTCTGACTTTCCCCTCCTCACATGTTCCATGTAGATACATTGGCAATTTGCAGCTTTTTCCATCAACAAGCGCCGAGAGCTGATGCCCATTTGCAAGAACCCTCTTATTCAGTATGTAATCCTATAGACTTGCTGAAGATACCTGTGGTTTGTTTTTTTTTTTTTTTTTTTGGTGTGTGTGTTTTGCTTTTTTGAAGTATTTCAGACCTGTACTATTTTATTGATATGTTTTATTAGAAATCTATTAGATAGATGTTCTGTATCTACTCTTTCTACCAACAGTTTACAAGTACAGCCCAAACTTACAGCCCAGTTTAAACAAGATGTAAAGCAAAAACAACTAAGATTCTGTCCTCAGGGATCTTGCAGACTAGTTCATATACAAACTGTGTTGGTTTATTCCTAGCTAAGTCAGAAATCTAATGGAGTTTAATAAGACATGCACACACACAGAAACTTTTTGCTGACAAAACATTCATTCAAATTACCAGTTATAAACAAGGGGAAATTTTATTTTCCTTCCTATATTTTTAATTTAATGGTTTGCATAGTTTTGCTTCCATAATACCCAGTTACAGCTAATACTACTATTTGCTTTCCATTTGTTTTTGCTTCCTGCTGTTGAATGAACAATCAATGTTTACAGATTAGCAGCCGTTGTAAAGTGCCCTGACTTTCTCTTCCGTTTCAAAGTTACGAGTAAGAAGCACATTATATTGGTTGCTCTGGCATTTTTGGAGTAGCTTAGGCATTCACACTGCAAACCGCTGTTATTCATACTGTTATAATTCCTCTGCAGTTAAGTCATTACTAGCAATCAGAGCAGGCTTGTAGTACAATTCCTTTTTTGGGAATGTCATGTGAGATGCCCAGAGCAATATGAAAAAATAAAGGCCAACTTGTCTGGCTGCGGAGGGATTTATAGCAGGCCCACTGGCAGAGATCTGCTGGGAAGTATTAAGAGCTCCTGCTTAGCTGATCATATAAACACCCAAGCCAGCAGGTGCATTACATTTGTACACTATCTTTTTCCTTCAGGTGCAGTATTAAAAATCCTGTCATCACAGTGTGTTTATAGAAACTTGAATTATAATGGTCTTTTCCTGCAGATGGCTGAGCTGAAGTTTTTCTTTAGGTAAATGTGAGATTCATTTAAAATCACTTACATGTTTTCTTTTTGCTTTTTAACAAATGGCAATATCGCTAAGAAAAATTGTACTTCAGACAATTTATTTTATTTTTATTTTTTAAGTGAGAAAAAAAACCCTCTCTTATAGTAGAAACTGCTGATTATTAGTTACTAAAGAGGGTGTTTATTTCCAAACAGCTGGACTTAAAGCAGACTCCCTCCATCCAAAATACAAAAATCTCACCCCAAAGTGAAACTTTGGATAAGGAGTTCTAAAACTGACTTAAACTCAAAAATTTTACTATATATAAAAGCCAGAATTTCAATGTAAAGAACATTGAATTAGATTAACATGTGATAATTTTAGTAATGTAGTGATTTAGTAATAATCATACCTCAGTGAATGTCAAGACTGCAGTTAATGAATGAAATTATATATGGCTAAGGGTACAGTAATAATTAAATTGTCACAACCTACAACTTGTTATTTTACGTTATTAAAAAGCAAACAAACAAACAAACAAACCCACCAGTCTGTGTTAATTCAACTGTTTGCTTAGATGATCAAGGAATTAAGTCAGGAATGGATAAACTATCGTTTTATATGTAATTTTAACTTAGCTCTCCATTTCAAGTTCTTTAATACAGACTTCAACTGCACAAACACATTCTTTCCTGCTTTCCATAGCAGTCCTGTGTGATGTATGACTATTTTCTACTGTAATGCTTGGTGAGTCATTACTGTAGAAGAAACTGAGAATGTTTGTGAGCACGTGTATTTAATGGCACTATAATCAAGTGGAGAAAATTTTCTCTTCCTGTAGTCTCCTTTTATGGCATTCAGGCCAACACAAAGTGAAAACTTAGGACAGGGAGGAAGGATGATCCCATAGGTGTGGTCCACAGTTACTCTTGAGGACTTGAATTCAGTCTGAAATCCAATCTATTCAACCACTAGTGCCCTGCTGTAACCTGAGTTAAGGCACTTAAGGTGAAGTTTGACAGCATGGCTGCTTTTTCACTTCTCAACAAGTGACAGTGTTACTAAGAAAAGTTCAGCTTTAGAAAATGGTTTTCTATTATTAAGTAAGCAACCTCCTTTTGTAATAGAAATAGTCTCACTTTATGCATATTTTTTGCTTCAAGATGTCACCGCCTCACTTGACCTCATCCTGGCTATTTCTTGAACCCTTTACATCGGCAGAAAATTAGTCAGCAAGCAAGAACAGGTTTATATCAGTTTAGAGAGAAGAACCACCTGTACTCATCAGGGAAGTGAGATGCACACCAGTGCCAGCCCAAAGGAAACAGGGCGATGGTCTTTGGTAGCAACAAGGTACCAGATGCCTACCTTTGGTACCCCAGTTTGACTCTAAGCTTCATATCACCCCTTGTCAACATCAGTATGACAGCATTCATTACTTCACAGGATTGTAAACATGCTAAGGGTTACAAGGCACTCACTATGAAAACTTCATATAAGTGATGGGCAAATCTGTTTACTGCAATGATAAAAAAATCATACCCTACAGAGCGAGAATTTTTACACCAGTGCCTTAAAATAGAAAGTTACCACTTTTGTAAAATACTTTATTGTGACATTGCTAGTTTTATATCTCCATGCAGTTTTGCTAGGTGGATCCAGAAGAATTAGCATTCATAACAAGGGAGAGGGCTGCGCTTGTAGCACTGCTCAAGGTCAAAGGTGATGAGCATCTCTAAGAAAGCTGGTGCAATGAAAATCTGTGTCAAATCATAGACACTGTGCTGAAGACTTCCTCAGCTGGCACCACCTTAAGTATATCCTCCCGCCTCTCCTCAGATGTCATCCTGGCATTTAGCGTTTGCAGTGCAGCAAAGCAGACACTCTCCTGCTCTGTAACCTCATATGTTACACTGATTGCTCTCATCCGTGATCTGCTCACCAGCTGCTCCTGATGCAGCAGGGTCTTAGGGAGGAGGCACAGGGCTGCCCAGCCTGTCCGTGGCAGGGGCTGCACCAAGGCTTGGCCTTCTTCATGTCAAGTATGTCCCCCAGTCCAATGCTACTGGAATGACCCCCAGTGTACTGTAGTGCCTTGGGTATCAAATAGGGGCAAAAATAGCGGAGAGCTCTGCAAAGACTATGGCAAACCAGCCACATATAACTCGATACATGCCAGCGTTAGTCCCAGTGTTAGTGCCAGACTATGAGCAATGAGTTTGATGACAGTAGGAACCCTGCTGATTACTAGCTGCCAACAGGACCCTGTGACTGAAAGTGTTCAAATGCCCTAACCTGAGGGATTTGAAAGGTATGAAGGGATTTCTTGAGTGGGAGTATGGGCTTGGTGAGTGTTTATGAATTTGAGAAGCCTCTCTGTAAGAGCTGATCACCCTTACCCGAGCTACTTGCTTGTGTGAAGATCATATTGTGTGACATTAGGCTGTTCCTCTTTCACAGATCTGGTATGATAAGTCAGGCCAACAGGGTTTAGTGACCTGGCAGGCATGCCAGACGTTTAATCAGCTGTTTCTTTCTCACATCTACTAGAAATTGTCAGACCCGAACTGAGTTATCAGCAAGAGAATAGGAAATGAAATATACAGGAGAGGAGAAGGAGGATGTAAGTGGTGTAATGGTAGAATCTGCACAAAAATAATATATTTTGTAGGGTTAGGAAGAACCAAATTTAGATTGGCCTAGAAGATTAAGGAGGAACGGAGCATGGCATTCCTTCAAGCAAAGGAAATGCAGAATAAAGACAGTAAAGGTCTCCTTGAGGGTAAAAGAAAAGACAAAGTTTTTTCCTCAAAGATAAATTAATGACTGACTCCAGTAAACAGGAGCAATTCCTGGGTCTTGTTGCTGGGAAGGAAGGACTACAACTGGATGGTTCAGGGATAATACCTTTTCTACTGGTCAGTGACTACGTTTACAATCCTTTTGTGGACTATTTTGCTTACTGTGCTAGTTCAGGTGGGTTTGTCTTATTTTCCAACCACTTTCAACCATCATCACTTCATCATGTGCCAGAAATCTGTATTATACTTGTCCTAAGTGTTAGTTTACAGAAACCTCTATTTGAAAAGGATTCAAAATTTTTCCTTTCATTCAATATATGGAGTTCGTGTCATAAAGTGACAACTGCTAACATTTTGACCACTTATGAGTTTTAAATATTTTAAAAGAATTTTTACTTACTCTTCAGCAAAAGTTTTGGTTGTACCCTACAGAGTTTAAAGTATAGTGACAATGTTAAAGTAAAATAAAAAAAATACTCAAGAAATACAAATATGAAAGGCATTTTTACTCTGAAAAAAACTTTCTTTCTCCCCATAGGTAAAATGTACAAAAATAATTCTGTGAATTGGGATGTTCTGCACTTTAATCTGTAGTGCCTTTACTGGTACTAGTGGAGAGCTTTATAAATGCACAGTCTCTCTTACTATGCTTGTAGTATCATTACCAATTAGCAGTTGTTAGGAGTCCAGCAACCATCTAGTCACACAGCAAATGGGAGGTGGGGGAACAGCTATACCCTGGAAGCTTTTCACAGTTCCTTTGGAGTTCAGCCTCCATGAGGCACCATAAAATGTTGCACAGTGTGTTCTGTTTCACTGAAATTAACTACAATCTTTAGGCTTTTATTAGTCATTCTTCAGTTTAATGATGAAAATATGAGACTGATGATGGTGGCTGAGTGTCAATAGAGTCTCTATAAACTTCCCTTGGGAGCTCAGCTGAGGTTCCTCTCCCAACCCATATTAGCCTCAGTGTTGCAAAACATGGGGTCTCCTGAGGAGAAATTGTAGATCATGCCAAACTGTAGACTGTATAATGGCAAGGTGGGGAAATACTAATTAGGTGTCACATTGAGACCACCAGTCTAATTTAACTGTGAGGTCAACCTGACTGAAACCTTGTCTCCAGGCTAGATATGGACAAACTGGTTTGTGAGCAGCGTTTTTTATAAAGCCTCCTTTTTTTGCTGTTTGCATACAGGAAGCAGCTTAAAACTCTCAGAAACATGCTCTTAGTTGTTTGTTGAACCATGTTTGTTTGTGAGCACACAGGCACGAGTAAGGGCCCTACTCTCTGTGTTTCTTTGTACTGTCAGCCCCCCAAATGTGATCAGATCCAAAAGTTAATTCACGCTTTTCTGTCTTTTTAGATTCAGCTAAAAAAAAAAAAAAAAAAAAGCATTTGGCAAGCATTTTTATCCATCCACATAGTACAGCGCATTTTGATCTTAGCACTTTGGCAGGAGTAGATTGCAGTATGTGCAGACTGGGCTTATAAACACACTCTATACCAACTTTTATGGCCCAGGAAAATATCTTGAACCTGTCATTTCCTGGTGCCATTTTTGGGTTTTTGCTTCTTGGGCACAGCCCTGAAAGGTCTAATACTTTGCTCATCCGCTCTGGCTACTATCTTTGAAGAACAAAAATTTTTTGAGAGAAGTTTTCCCCCAGCGACTGAACCTCTCCTGCAGCTACTCTTGGGATGGGTTCCTCGTTAAGCCCAACACAACGACATCATGTAACGTAGCCCATAAAGACTGTGCTAGAGACTACAGCCAGTTAGAAGCCCTCAATGCCCAAATAAAGAAACGTACTTCTTTGCATAATGGAAGTGACAGGGGACTGCATGGGGCCATATATTTTAAAAGTCAAACAAGAAGAATATTGTTTTCTTCTCCTCTTTTCTTTCTCTCTCTTTTTAAAGACTTTCTCTCAAGGCAACAGGAAACCAGTTCAATTCCAATGATATAATACTGCCTAAACTGGCCATGGTTCAGCTCCTAGTAGTGACAGCACTGTAATGCTATGCCTTTTTTCTGAACTAAGCTTCTCTGACTTTAGCTTTCACTTCAAAGATATGGAATGTTTAAAAGGGAAACAAATGATGGAGTTTACATTTGACAAGTGTGCTAATGTTCTAATTTTAAACTATAATAAATGAAAGAATCAGAAAAAGAAGATTTATGTTAACATTTGAGAACCAGGTAATGAATGACTTCTTTTTCACAAATGCATGAAACCTTGATAGGATAACGAAGAGAGACTGCACCTAACTGGGGCTACAACAGAGGCTGTGAAAGATTCCTTTCTTACCAAAGAGTGAAGAAATCCCTAAGCAATTATTTTTGTTTTAAACCCAAATGCTACTCAATTCAAAACTGAAAAAGTTACAAAACAGCCTGATTTAGAGTATGTACGTCTGGCATTTGAGAAACGGGACTATCTCATAACAGAGAAGAATAGTAATTTTCCTCATGAAATAGCCACAGGAGGAAAACTCACAGATATTTTGCTGTTCTTGCCAACAAATGAATTTTTATTCAAAACAGAAATGTTTTCAGATTAACATATTGCTTTTTCTGAACTTATTACAGGAAATAAAAGATTGCTTGCTTTGCTTTGTCGTATGGAAGTGTAGGGGGCTTCAAACTTGATGTACTTTCCTTGACTGCTTCTTTTCTATTTCAACCTATTTTATCTATGAAATAGAACTAATTTTACTAATGTGACAAATGCCAAGGAAATGTGTTTTCTTTCTCATCTAGTTATACGTTTACCATATATTTGTCAGCATATATTAGAAAATTGTTACAGGTAAATTAGTTAAAACTTTGTGGATGGCTCTCTCCTCAGATTTCCAGGAAAATAAGCTGTCTGAACTTACAAACAAAAATGAATTAAAAAGCCCATGTCCATGGAAAAAAGGTAAATTATGCCATGAGGCATCATTTATGTAGATGTCTACTTACAGTACACTGTATGCTGCCATCTTCATCATTTATATGCCCTTTAGAGTAGATTGTCTGCTCTAGTAGCATAACTACTGGTTTATTGCCGTAAAATGATGATTCGTGTTTTCTTTGACTCTCTCTCTCTATATATATATACACACACACATATTTAATAGTTGTGATGTTTCCTGCTTCTTTTTGGAAATCCTCAGTGGGTAGATTATTCATTTTATTTTTAGCCTTGGTAGAAAAGTTCGCTGTTAAAATGAACAATCTAATATACAATGTAGCATATTCCTTTGAAAAAGGAGTAAAAGACCCTTTCCAACATACAGATTTCACAATTCTCATTTTTTTCCATTTTCCAATCTGTTCAGTCATCTATTGTCTAATAGAATGTGTCCGTTCCTCATAAGAGGATGAAAAATTGCTTTGTTGACACCTAAATAAAGGTGTGGTATGTATTTGTCATTTTAGAGTTGTAATAAAAAAAAATCTTGAAGTTTATGGTCTTAGAATTGCAAACAGATTATGAATCTGCCTTGCCCTCTGCTAGGATGATTTATGTCAAATTTTACACTGAAAATAACACATTAAAAAAGAGACATTTCTAATTTATTCTTGTGTTTGCAGCTTGTAGAGGAGTGATATTATTCCCCAGACTGTGTGCCTTCCTTTCTAAAACAGCTGTACTCATGATCACAAAAACAGAGATGCTAGCTGGAGTTTCTTCCCAGATGCAGAGAAATCAGGAGAAAAATCATGTAATTTTTTTGTCGTTGTTGTTGAAAAAATGGAAAAGGTATGAACCTCTAGGTTTTCTCTAGATGCTTGTGTTTTTCTATGGTAAGTGGAAACTTTCTCTGAATAACTGTTGAAAGAAAACAGAAAAACTAATTTTCATTGGAAATCTGAAAAATTTATGACCAGTTCTTTAGCAACATTTATCATGATACATGCTTTTTTTTAGTTATTATTTATTTATTTAGAAAATCCCTCCTAACAGAATGGCAACTCTGCATCTTTTTAGATATAGTGCATCCTCCCAGCTACTGTACCCAATATTTCACATTGCTTAGGTTCACCAGGTCTCCATACACCACTGCCCTTAGTCAATGCAGAAGGATTCTTGGGACTGGTCTTATGGCAATGGCATTTGGGGGAATCTCAGTTATGCAGGGCATTCGCAAATGTATGTTGTGCCACTCACTGACTGCTACAAAGGACCTATTTTTTAAACTGTCAAAGAAACACTTGTGGCATTGCGGAAACCAGAGAAAAGCTGTCAATTCTATTATTAAATTGACATTCCACACATGCTACTTTCTGATGACAGTCCATAATAAAGTTGCCCTATTTCTTTGCCCTCTATTCATGTCACTACCTAAAGTTTTCTCTCTTGCATCTCCCTCAAACAGACACTGACTGATAAAGCATCAGACATGTAAGCTCAACAAGAGGTCGTCATTGTGGTGCATTGACAGACATTTATAACACCTGGAAAAAAAAGGGGAACGAAGGTCCTAAAGCACCCTTGGTACACTAGTCTATTAGAATGCATGGAGCAAGGATAGTGACATCTCCCAGGGTATTGTCAATCAAGGAGTACTTAGACAAAGCCAGACAACAGAGACCATTGTAATCCCATTGGAGGGAAGAGAAAAAAAAAAGTATAACAAGGCTTTGTCTTGGCCTTCAGAACAGACACATCTGTGTGTTTCTCTAACTGCTGCAAGCTAATGGGATAACATGGGTTGATCTGACCCTAAGTGGAACTGATAGAAATTGGATGCTAATTCCATTGTGTCCTGTTCTCCAGTGAAGCCCTAAGTGCCAAGTGGCCTTCTCAGGAAAAGGAGCTCCCACTTTCCAT
>VXAL01014430.1:116715-128979 GCA_013399475.1 Chauna torquata | reverse complement strand
TTCTGCGATGGGGGGGGGGGAGCTATAGTAAAAGCAGTAACATCTTGTGTAAGTATGTGTATGACTGAACAGTTTTAATTTTGGCAGAGAAAAATGGCAGAATAACTACCACTTTAATTTTTGGCTCTGCTTTCAGTACTCATATGGCATACGTGAGAACATGTGTGAGTCCAAAAGGAACAGAAAGAAAAGACAGCTCAAATCCAAGTAAGTAAGCTTGATCCAGTTTTTACCCCAAACTTCCTACAGATCTGGATGCAGAACTTCAGTTTTATGTGCATGACTGATTTAAGAGCATAGTATGTGACAAAAACTCAAAATATCCATGACTTTGGCAATTTTATAAGGCGATCTACTTGTGCTTAGAGAATAATTACAGAGGCCAGTTAGGAAGCCTGTTCTGAATGCTAATGGAAGGCCCTTATTCTGGAAAAGGGCCCTATTCATAGTAGCTCTCTAGTTCATGTTTATGTCACACTGAAGCTAATGCTCCTAAGTGCAGTTCTCATAGTAAAAGACTTGAGCACTAGACCTCACGCAGAAATTATACCTGCGACATTAATACAAATGTAGAAACAGGAATGCTGGAAAAATTTTGAAGAGGAACTAGTTAATACCAAGATCTTGGCCGCTACACAGTTCCATCTGGACAATTCCAGCGCCATGAGGGATTATAGTGATAGCTCAGCTCACCACATGGAGATTAATTTTGTAAATCACAAAGGAGTTACACAAAGGAGTAACTCTGTAGGCAGAGTGTGAAGAAGTGGTCTGCCTTCCACCTGGCCTGATTCTTCATATTTTTCGAGCATCCTGAAAACAGAGCCTTGGAGGAAGTATGAGGAGGAGAAATCACACGTAAATTACGTAAAGTCCCCAAACAGATTACGGCACTCAGCTTTCTTCCCATTGATGACTAAAAGAACCCTTTTGGTTTGTTTGGTTGTTTGGGTTTTTGTTTTAATTTGTTTTTACTGGAATATGTTGTTCTTGGTTTTGTAGTACCACACAGAAGACCTTTCAGTTCAGACCTTCCTCTATATGGCGAATGTCCCTACAGGCCAATGCAAGGGTAAAGCCTGCTGAAATCAATGTCTCTCCTCCATCACTGCCATAATTGCATGCAATTTCATATTAAAAGTAACATAGGTCAACATTTTCTGCAGAAGTGTTTTCCTTCCTAGAAAATTACTTTGGTCATGTTGTGTTACTGGGATTTTCTCCTTATTTTGAAGGCAGAGGAGGAAGAGTATGAAAATGATAGTCTATCCATGAATTTATAATTTTAATAGAAATTGTCTAGTCCTACAGACTTCAGTTTGCAATAATTTTTCTTTGAAGCCATCTGATAAAAAGAAGGTGGGCACTCCTCTCAGCAGGAAAAAGAAACCCCAAAGAAGTTTGTTTTCTGAGCAGCAGCATTCAGAAGTCCTTCAAATGACATTCTTTATAAAGCTGTTACTGTATCATGGGCCAGATTAAAGTGAATTTACTAAGTCGTAGTTCTCCTTAGATCTAAGTCTGCCTTTAGAATACCTTCCTGATTTAATCCAGATCATGAGCATGCTTAACATCCTTTCCTATATATTTGGTAGAAGTGACTGAAATGGAACACAGTATCAGCACTACCCTTATTTGCAATTTACCTGGGAGGTGTTCCTATAAATGATAAGCACAGTTCTCCTTTTACTGTTATGCTTTTATGAAAAGCTCATCTAACCCATTGATATCCTGAATAGGTGTTCCATTATAAAGGACATGGTGTTTTTGCTATTGTAATACTTTGGGGTTTTCTTTCTGCAAAAGGTATTAAGTTTTTGAACTTAAAACTACTAAGGAAGAAAAAAAAGAGAAAACCAAAAGAACTAAAAGTGAAACAGTTTTTTTGTTTTGTGTTGTTGCTTTTAAATGTAATCACCTATATTTAGATGCCATTGGTCAAAATACACTCTATTGCTAGATCTCGCTTATCTTAAATTTTAATGCCATTACTACCTTGTCCTCCAAAGCTGAGGGTCAAGTAAACAAGACCTAGTGAAATATAATTGTAAGACACGACAAAACTGTACTGTTACATTACTTCACTATTTCCACTATCCTGAAGAGATTTGTTAGGTCTACTTCCAGCGTCTAGACCTTGCAGACTGAAAATCCTTTGGAGAAGGAAAAAAAAAAAAAAAACCTTCTTTGTATCCTTTAATTCAGTATTCCGTGATGATTACAGCTTTAAGGTCATAAATGGGAATTTCAAGAGATGTGGAAGAATCAAGACTTGAAAGGAACAGGCTCAACTCAAATCAGACACTGCTAGAAACAGAATCATGCATGTGATGTCCTTAAAGTTCAGCCTTTAAGCTTGCAGAACAGTATATTACCAGTACTACTTGTTTTTTCCACAACCTAACATCACAGAATTAAACTTTCCCAAACGAAAACAAGGAATGACCCACCTCCCAGAAGGTGCTGAAAACTTTTATACCAAGTACAACCCAAATTAGAGAGGGCCTATTGCAACTGACAGAAGAATATTACTTAGCAGACTAGTTTGAATGCTCAGTGCCCACAAATGCATTTAAATATACTTTCTAATCAAGGAAGATATAATAATGATTTTCCCAGACTGCATATCATTTTCTATCATTATGATAATGGCCTGGGAGCCTTGATATTGGACTAAAAGAATATCTTTATTTAAGCTTGTGTTTAAATGACTTGGAAGTATAATCCTCAGCAGGCTACAGCACCAAAGCTAATGTTTGTTGAGGAGCATATTTGAACTCCGCTATGAACTATTTGAGCAAGAGTTTCTAATATACAGTTTAGCTTGGGTGGTTTTCAAAAAGGCAGTCCTTGTCCTTGCCAAATACGAAAGGCAAAACCAAACTTTTCTACCAAGGCCCATTGTGTGACCAGAGAGCTGCAGCACCTTCCTGATTCTGAGTGCCCAGGAAAGCCTGGGTATGATTTATAGAACAAGATTTATTGCTTCCAGCTGGGAAACCCAAGAAGGGAGGTATTCCTAATATAATTTTCTATATTGTGTGCAGCACAGATATTAAGTATATCTATGATACACAGACAACACCAAAAACAAGAATAAATGTCCCCATTTACAATGAGATATAATATTTCCACTTATATCCAGTGCTGACGTAAATTGAAATAAGGGTATAGATTCAATCTATTGTTCATGAAGAAGAATAAGCTGCACATTGTACAAGAGAAAAACAACTGTATTGCTGATGGCAAGAGCTCTGTGACCCGACCTTCAGATTTGAACATACAGCCTACCTTGACACCATAAGCATGCTTGGAGAAGGCAGCAGCTGTGCCTAAATAACTGCAATTTAATACAACACTGGAAGACAGAAAATGCAGAAAGCTCTTCAGAAAATATCCCTAGTACCATGTCATTAAAATTGTTTATCAGTTAGTGAGTCAAGAAATTAGGACACTAAAAAGATGGCTGTGGTGAAGGACCAAAGAACACAAGTCTATTACTGAAGCTCAGGGACCAGCAAGCACATGTTTTCCTTTAAGCATGAGACCTTGTTTTCTCTCTCTCCCTTCTACCTGTAATTTACTTCTGAAGAAGAACATTCTTTCTCAGCAGATCTAACCTTGTTCTTTCTTCTGCTCCTGTCACACCTGACTCATTTCTTTCTCTTCAGCTGAAAGCATATCTACTTCTGGCTGTGCAGCACACCAGAAGCTACATTCACTTGGTGGTTCCACTCCCAAGTGGGGGACAGAACGAACCTATTCGTTAGGAGTGCTCATGGCAGAGCCAAGATGCCCTGTATTAACTTCTTTATTTAGCCCAATAAATATAGAAGGTCACATTTTTTCCAATCAGAACATTTTTCAGCAAAGGAAGGAAAAGGCCTCTCCTTCTGAAATGGATACTTTTAGAGACATTGTGCTTTGTTCAAATTATTCTCTTTTGTCTATGGCGAAGGGAGCCCAAAATATTTCATCTGTGTTTCTGAAAGCCAAGATTTTATCAAAACATTTCAAAAAATTGGAAAATAAAACTGGACTTCTGGGTGTTCTGCTGTTTTGGTTGAACTTTTCTGTTAATATTTTTAAACAAAACATTGCTTGAGTTTGTCTGTTTTGTGGAAAATGCTTACTATTTTCTAATCAGCTCTGGTTACAATAGCTATGGCTTTGGGCTGAGGAGTCTAGGTACCTTCCAGAGGCAGAGATCTAGAAAAAGCCTGGTTGTCTCACTTAGGCTGGTCAAAACCTTTGCTTTCTCATGGGTACCTTGTTGCCTCAGCTTATGTTCCTCAAAACCTAGCATTTACTACTATTACTTCACAGCAAGCATGCAAACAACATATTAAAAAAGAGCTTTCAGCATGCCTGTTTTAAACTTGATTTCCATGAAGACGAGAAGATATATAGCTCTTTATTTTACACTACTGAGAGCCTCAGAGCAGGTTTTCTTGAAGAACTGCCTCAGTGCTGAGATTCATTGAAATTATCCAAGACTTTCTAGTTGCTAAACTATTCCCTTCCATATGCTGAGTGTCCACCTTGAAACCCTTGCTCATTCTTTCCTGCATCTGGCATGAATTTCCAGGGGGGGTGGGGTGGGCTTTGCGGTCTGCATGAGAGGAAAGCAACTCCGCAGTTGCCGTTTCCTTCCTCTGACAACGCAAAAATATCTTCAAGGGGGGAATCCCATTTACCATGCAAGTGGTAATACCAAAGATGTTTCAGCTTCTCATCCTCTTTGTGACAGTGTCCTGAAATGAAACAGTGCAGCTAATATTAGCCTGTAGGCTCCCCCCTCTCAAGTCTTCAACCTTTTTCTTAACTCTTGTTATGACAGAGCTCAGCATAAACACTATAAAATCAAAATGTAGCTTAGCTATATGCAGTGAACTTCTTTGATGATCTTCATCCTCTTGCATATATCTTTTTGAGCCAGCTTTGATTTCTACATATCGAATTACATTCAGTTGTTATGTGTCAAGTAAATGAGCAATCACAGACAATTTTTTCTGTATTTTTCCTACCATTTCTGTATCCTGGCAAAGCTAGTTACACAGGACATTTTGTGATAGGATAAAGAAATCATACCACAGTCAGGGTATTGTCCATAGGTATAATAGAAACACCAAATGTTATGATCTAAACAGAAAAGGCAGAGGCACTCACAGGTGTTAAAGTTTGATCGTAATGAAACGGTGAGCTTACATAGTCAAAATTTACATACAAGTCACTGTAGTCAAGATCCAAGACATGGATTTTTGTGGGGAGAAGAGAAAGGGAAGAGAGAAAATATGAACCATGCTGAGGAAATTTAGCTGTAGCAGCTAGAACCAGCAGAGACCTCAGCCTTGTCTCCTATGTGGCAAGGGATTCTTTGTTTATTTAACTTCAATATCAACAACATGCAGCTTGTGCTTAGCTGCAGGTAGGCAAATATATTTTATTAACTTTAACCACAACAATACTGTCCCTGAAGAGGGGTTTTCCCTGCACCTTAGCCCAGCTCTTACTTACACAATTGCATCACTGGAGGGTAACGCATCACCAGTCTCCAGCACATCTGTGGAAACTGCTGCTGTGGGCTCTGTTGCCCAGTAGGCAGAGAGAGTTTGAGGTGCCATGGATCAACGACACAGTTATGAGCACTCTGTGAATATCATGGTGCCAGAACAAACCCCATATGGTAGTCGTCTTGGAGCCACACGGTCCCCAAGCCCCTGCTAGGAGCTGGCAGTTACAGTGACAAAACCCAGTGCCCCTGTGCAGTATTGATTGCCACCATGCTGTAATCACATCCCATGGCAGGGTAAAGACAACTTGTGATTGATCCTCTCAAAAATTTCACTGAGATATTGCTGAGCTTAGCTAGAATATGCTACTGAGGCCTTAGGGAAGAAAAAAAAAAAAACATAAAGAAGCGTATTACAGATATAGGTTAAGAGCCAGCAGTTCAGTTTCTCCAATCCACAGATAGCATGGCTTATCCTGGGCTTAATGAAAAAAACTGGGCACTCCAGAGCAGGCTCAGAGACTGGCCAGAAGCAGCCAGCACACTGCCATCGCTCACACTGCGCAGCCAGAGCAGGCTAGAGGTGTCCTTGGCTCTCGGTCGGCCTACTTCCTCACCTGCCCGTTCTCTGGGCAGCAGGCAAAGCAGACACTGCAGCCAGGTGCCACGTCTGTCCCAGGAGGCCAGAGAGCATAGTGTCATTTTTCCTTCTTCACACAGGCATGGCCCAGCTGGGCCCAGCTGGCCCTGCACACCCACCCGGCTTGGAACACTTGTGAATTACAGTCACTTAGACTACCTGAATTAAGCACTGATGGTTTAAGTACTTTAGAAGAGCTTTGCCTTTAGAGGGGTTTTCTTCACATGCTGAGTTTCTCAGCAAGAACACAGAAATATTTTTGATCCAACTGCTAGCCTGGCTTATCTTACATGAGGCTGTAATTTTCAGTGCCTTTCCACAGTGCCATGCTTGTTATCAATTTATATGGGAATGCCCATTCCTCTTCTTCAAAAAATGTAAGCTGTACAAGGTTTGTTCCATAACAAAATGCGAGTACAAGAGATGTGTAAAACCTTAAGCTGTCTACAGGCATTCGAGTAGTCAACATTCATCACGCATATTGCTCTTGCATTCTTTACATCTGAATTTTGGCCGATAGAAGTGTTACTATGGCAGACTGTTGTTTAAATGAAGAGTGACCATCCCTGGAAAAAAACACCTTAATATGGCAATGATCAAACTCATTCATTGTTGGGAATTAGTATCTGCCTGTGAATTGTTCAGCCTGGAGAAATCTCAATGGGTCCTGGGTGACTCAAGGAAAATATATTAATTTCTCTGCTTGTCTTCACTGCAATAGATTACCAATCAATAATTTCTACAAAGGTTTTTCCCTCTTTACCCCTTCCCAAGTTGCATATGCTTAGTTCTGTGGAAACTACCTCTTGCTATTATGAATCTTGAGTACTTTGATTTAAAATTTGCTGATTAGCATATGCAGTTTCCTTATGCCTGTATCTAAGCAAAATTGAAATACTAAGTCTCCCTTCATCTCTATGATAGTATTCTCATGGCCAGCCCCTGTTTAATAGCTGAGATCTACTCAGAACACCATGCAATTGGAGCAAAAACGAGTTTTCACACAGTGATATACATTTTAAGAGGAGGATTATGGATGGCTGAAAGCTTGTTGGTTTGTTTTTGGTTCTGGGTGCTGTTTTTTTTGTTTGTTTGCTTGTTTGGTTGTTTTTAGGTAAACAGGAATTAAAATCCAAAGTGAAAAACGTTCCTCCCTTTTACCCTCTTCTTCCCAACAACATCAGACCATTTAAAGGGGGAGAAGTAGTAGTAAACAAAGAATATTTTTTGTTGATCGGTCAGTTGCAGTTTTATGTAGGCTGAAAAGTAGACTGTAATCCTATGAAATGGCAGCATACTTTTGTTCCTCCCTCCCTGCCCCCATCCTGAAAACACACATGGCTTGACAAAATGCCACTAGAACGTGCTCGAAAACAGTGATCTCATTGTGAAGGCTGAAAACTTAGGGCTCGGTATAGTTGGATGATTGAGAAGCACAACATGCTCAACAGATGTAAAAACTGTATAATTCATGACTTTCTCAAGTGGGGAATGAGCTTCCACAGCCAGTTACTAAACCACTGCAAGAGGTGTAAAATATCCAGCGATTTCCTATGCGAGTGCACCAACTATTTCAGATATGCACATACTACTTGTGAGTTTTGGCTAGTGGTCACTGGGGTTATTTCTCTCTGCTCTGTTCTGTAGTTGTTTTGGGGTATTTTAATAAGAGAGGAGAGACTTAACATTTTATCCTAGGTTTTCCCATTAAATGGCCAGGAGGTGTACAGGGGGAAGGGAACAAGCAAACAAACTCTAAGCAACTTAAGTCCAGAGAAAGCTTAAAAGGAGATTACGAACCTCAGACTTCCCACTCGTCTTAGCGAGCTGGCAGGAAAGCCAGTTTAGGCCAACTGGGTTTGTTGTTCCCTTGGGTCTGCAATCCTGCATAGACCTCCCTGGCAGATGCTGAAATTTTGGAAAACTGAACTGAGGCCCATATGATCCCTTTTCCTTTTTTCAAAGGCTTTCCATGTCTTTCTCTCTTCTGAACCTCAAAAACCAAGGCAATTCATTTCTGAAACTTTTATAAAAATGGCCAGACTTTGTTCCTTTAAAATTAAGCAGCTCTCTCTGCTACTGCACATAGTTTCTGCAGGGCCTCACAGGGGAAGGCTGCTGATATTTCTTGCTTCCAGATCCAGCAGGCAGCTGGAAGACATTTTATCTCCCCATACTATAGGTTAGAATAGTGTCAAGGCTGTCTAAATTGTGCCCAGAGGACTTCTTGCTCACTGAAGACTGTCATTCCTACCCCGGCTGCATCTTCTCTGGCTCCAGACATTCTTCGAAATGAGAGTAGTTATCCCTGCCTTTGTAAAACTGTTTCATACCAATACTGTCAATAGGCTCACATGCCTGAAAAATAGCACAACACAACATAAGATCAGTGTATGATCATGAGTACCATAGTGCCAGCATCTGATCAGAGAATACCCTGGAGGGTTAACCTGATAAACAGAAAAATCAACCCTGGCACATCAGATGTGTCTCAGTATATATATGTTTTGAAAGAGGATATTTTCACAAGAGCATGAATGAGGCAGAATTATGGCATAACCTCCACCTACAAGAGGTTTGAAGAAGTCTTCCCAAATTAACATGCCTCTTATTTAAAATTTGCAGACTTCTAGGCAGCTTGCCAACCTTCATAGCTATTGGCAGGTAGAAGAGGATGGAGCAGGAGATAAGAGGTAATGTTCTTTTTGGGAATACACAGCCCCTGAAGGCAGATGTTGATTGAGAGATTTCATTTGACACCTGTCAGAGGTTACTGTGATGTTCATAATTGCTGTCCCCTAGCATTAGTTTATCACTGCTGCCATGCAGTAGCCGTTTGTGACAATATTTTCATGCTAAACCTCACTTAAGAAGACTTGTAGCTTCCCCTCCTCCTTTACTGTTTTGGGTAAGATTTCTCTTACTCATTGCATGCCCAAACTGCATCATTATTTCTGAACACTTCTGAGGCTGTCCCTGTGTAAAAAATAATAGGTTGTCCAGCTGTTACACACAAATTCTTTATTGAGCTGGAATAAATCAGCTCCCCTTCTCTCCTCCCCCCAGCTCTCTCTCTTTCTTTTTTTTTAAAAAAAAAAAAAAAAAAAAAGAAGCTTCAAATTTGGCAGGTATCTCCTCCTGAATGCTGAACTCATGCTTTGCCCTGGTTGAAAGTTTTTGATTTCACAGAATGTAGCTCAGGAATAGTGAGAATTAGGGTCCACAGTTAGTTTTTCTTTTTCCTGGACCTTAGGGAACTAGAGTAAGGTGCACGTCTCCAAGTAGACATAGGCTCACAATAGAAAAATGACCTCACTGGCTGAGCAAGAAAATCTTTCTATCCCTTTCTTAGGAGAGTGAGGTTTCCCCCACCCCCACCCCACCTCTACCAACCCACCTTCCTGGTGCAGTTAAAGAAGCCCTTGCCATTCCTCTGTTTTGATCTTTCTTCCACCTCAAGAAACAGTCCCACATTCGTGCACAGAATGAATCAAGAAAAAAAAAGTTGTGAAGATGCTTAAGACTAAGTTAATATTGCATAATTATGAAAACAGAACCTGCTCTCGACAGCTTTCTGCAGGCACGAACACACCACATTGCTATAGATGATGTCGGTGTGAAAAAGTCAAAAAGGTACATAATAAGGTTGCAGCTTGGCTTTCCTCTAGACTTCGCAGGTCAAACTGGCTGGTTTGTCATTTGGAGAAACTTTGGCAAAAACTCTGACCACATTTTTTCCCAAGTTTTTTTAATTGTGCTCTAGTTTATAAAATAATGAAATCTCATTTTAGCTTTACCTTTTTACATGAATCCAGCCTGTTAATCAATTTTCTGCATAACTAATTCCTGTAGTCCTAGCCCAGGGACAAGCATCAGAAAACCACCATCTTTAATGAAGCTTATCAACTTTGTCAGGGTACTGGAGAAAACCCAGGAGCATGTATACTTCCACTCCTGCAAACTCCAGTAGACTTGTGATAACAGATACAAGATTTTAGAAAGCCAGGCAAAAAGTTAACAAAAAAAAAAACCAAACCACTCCAAATACTAGAGCTATTTTGATCATCACAAGGGACACAAAAGACTATCGTACTGGCAATGATATGAAATGACTTACATTGTGCATTCATCATTGTTCAAACTGATGCTTACTCCAAATGCAGTGATAAATAATTCTTTATGGCTTGTCTAGTTGAGAAAGGTGGAGAACAGCTAGACACTGAGAAGGAACAAGAAATCTAGAATCAAAAGACCACCTATCATGCACAACTTCATTTCATTCAGCCCATAATCATAAAGGATGTTTTTGCTATGTATTGTTACTGAATAGCAACAACATGTAGCAAGTCAACTGCTGAGGAAGTCAGTGAGAGACTTCCTGATTTCAGTGTTTCTACAACTAAGAGAGCTTTCACAGTCCCACCACAGCTTATTCAGCTTAACTCAAATAGGTTTTGTTATTGTTCATTTGAGATCTAAGACACACTAGGGCAACATACATGTTCATCCTCTGGTTCATTGCATGGGATCTCCTTGGACACAGTTTCGGCAAAACATGGCTGCTCTGATGTCAGTGAAGTTTGCTCACTCCACTGCGGGCGATGACACTGGCTTTAGCAGAGGCAAACATAATACATAATTTTTGTGTCTTTCTTTCATGAAATAAAGTTCATCTTTTGCTGCAACTTCAAAATTATGGAAAACAGACATTGCCAGAATTGGCTTATCATCTATGTGATCTCTTGACTTCATCTCAAGGACAGGGAATCTCTCTTTTATTAAGAATATATTGGATCAAAGTTATTGTGCATTTTCATTTATGCTCCTTCCTCTCCAGAAGACTTGCTTCTGTTTTTTAACAAGATCACCCATCTCCATGGAAACCGGGAGAAAATGTCAGTGCTGAAGGATATATTTCATATGGCTTGCATCAAGTAGTTTACACCAAGGTTGGTGCTTCATTCTGAAGATCGCTGTTGCGCTTAACTTTGCTCTCTCAGATACAACAGTAAGAGGTAACATCCTAGGATAGGTGCTTTGAGTTACACCTGGATGACACTTTTCTCTCCTAAACACACAGGAAGGCCGGGTTGACATAGGCAGCTATTCTGGGGTCAAAAGCATACTCTGAATGTATGATTGGACAGTTCTGCTTTCTGTGACCTGTGTGGTCTAAACCTTAGTAATATGTGAAATTACCTGTGAGTTACTGCCACAGTTCAAACCAGCAGGACTACTCATGTTATCAGCTTCCCAGTTGCAGAGCAGGAACTGGTAGTACTGACTTTTCTATTCAGGGTAGCCTGCCACTCATGCCCTCCCCAGCCATCTCAGGCCCACACCAAAACCTTCAAGAAACCCTGCAAAACATCTTTACCTGCTGTTACTTTCAGTAAGGGGAAAACTGCATGGAAACCAGGCAAGTCATATAACTGCTGGAAGACATTGTCTTCTGGCTAGTTACTTTGGTTTTGGAATCTGGCTTGGTCTGAAAGACTTTGTCATTATTTATATTTTTCCTTTATTTATAATTATCTAAGTATCTGGTTGAGGACAGGCACTTATAAAGTTGAAAGTAAATATTGGCTCAACCTGTATTTCAAAATATTCTACATCACAAAGTCCCTCTGAAAGTGTTTTCATGACCTTGCTTGGCATTGCTGCAGCATGATTACCCTCCATTCTCTCACAAGGAGAGGGGAAATTTGGATACTTTAGTCAAAATAAGCAGACTTGCTTGCTTAAAGTCCTACTTACTAAAGTAAATCCAAAATAATGAACTAACTTTGATTCTTAAATAAACATTTTTGAGATTGTTATTTTAACACATCTGGTAACATGAAATAGCCTATTCTGAGTCTCACAGACATCCATATCTACCAGTCCCAAATCCTTATAAGCAGAAGAGAACCAACTACAAATTCTTGTTTTCTGATTTGTCTTCTGGTATGAAGAATTTTAACCAAATGTGTTACTGAACCTACTGTATATCTTTTTAAGCAGGTCATTGAAGAGGTAATAAGTATAAAGGAGAACTGAATAATAAACCCTTGGAAATTATGAATGAGAGAATAATTACAGGAATCTGTGAGATCACTTCCATTATGGGGGG
>VXAL01014430.1:60707-116692 GCA_013399475.1 Chauna torquata | reverse complement strand
ATAGATCAATTATTTTTACTCAGAGTCATTCCAATCCGCAGCTCCTATTTTCTGCACTGAATTATTGGGAGGTTTCACTGCTGGTATCCAGATCTGGCAAGAAGATAAGAGCTGTTAATAAGTAACTCTTGTACTCAGGGAAACTCTTGTGAGCCCTGAAGATGTCCAAGAGCAAAATTGTTACACGATGTGGGCCAACTGGTTAAAGAAATTAGAAAAGGCCTACTGAACGCTGCGAGGATGCTAGATACGAATTTCTTGAAGTTCTTCAATTGAGTAAATACATGTGCTATTTTAATAGTTCTTCTGATCAGAGAGTAGATTAGACAGATAAATGAGTCTTGAAATTTATCTTAAGTCATTCTAAAGGTTAATTTTGTTGAAAGTAAGTTAATTTAAGAATAGTTTTTATAAAGCTTAGATGAATAATACATACAGAATTCTCATTTGTCAAGAAATAATAGATCAAATTATGGTGAATTAGATTCTTGTAAGAAGGCCCTGGCATACAATGATACTATATACTGCACTGCTGTTCTAAGTCTAATTTCCTTGACATGTGATTTGGTGACATAAATAAAACTATGAACCCCTCATATGTCTTTGTTTTTCATAAAAGTTTCCACAACTTCTGGCTTCTGTAACTCTTGGCAATGACGTAATCAAAACTAATTCTGACGTCAGAAAATCCATTGTTAATATCAACATGATTCAAAAAAATGCCTTTCCACATAATAAATGTGCTATTATTTTCATTCTCTGTAATAAGTTGTATATATACACACACATACATACACACACCCCACATTAGTCCTAAATACGCATTCACTGACTAAACTCCAATTGGTTTCTCCATTTTCTTGATATATACCTGCAGACGTTTTATAAACAGAAGTCATCTTTAACTTCTAGTCTCTTGTAAATCTTAGTATTATGTTAACAAAATGTTAGAATAAATTCTTTATAATTCCATGAAGACTCCCCCTCCCCGTGAAAACAAATTTCACATGATGTGAATTCCTATACTAATTTGGTAGATTTGTAGTCTGGAATAATATGAACAGTTTCCAGGTAAACCATTTGTTTTCTTGAATCGTATAATGAGCTTTACTAACCACAAAACTCAGTCACTTTTTTTTTTTTTTTTAAACTCAGCGTGATTTCTATACAGGTGGGGAAAACACCTGTTAAAGAAAGTGCAAGTGTATATTATACCCTGAAGACTTTCAGACACTCTTTGCAATATTAATAAATATTCCCTGGAATATTCAAAAATGAAAAGTCATTACAAAACTCTTTTCCATTTATCCAGTGAAATCAATATAAAGATAAAATTCTGCACTTCTTTTAGATGCCTGGTTTGCCAAAATGTATCAAATTTTAGATCTAGTTAAAGCAGTTTTTGGTCCACGGTGGTGTGTCACTAATATCACTGTGGTCTTTTCTTATAGAGTAGGGAAAGATCCATAATTCGTTCAAGATGGCGTTGTCAGAGCCTCAAACCATCATTCTGTGTGTGGTTACAGTAAGTCAGAGAAGAAAAAAAGTTATTCTTTGATGAATCTACTAAGGTTTGGCTGCTAGTAAAGCAAATTGTTTTTATTAAGCAGGATTTGTGAGTTGTACCAGGGATCAGCCTGTAAATATAATAATTTACAGGGGATTCATTATCATTGAAATACAACTATTTTACTGTGTGTTAGTGTCATGTCCCTGAATAAGGGAAGCAACGTCATCCAAGAATACTAGTATAAAATCAGCACCAAGGAGCTAACCCAGTAAAGGCAGAATCACCTCTTGCTTTTTGCTTCATCCTCTTTGGTTATGATTTTGATAGTTCCCATCAAAACAGTACAGGGAAAGCTGCTGGTCCTCTGTGACCCCAAGAAAAGTTGATGACTTTAAATTGCAGCAACTAATAAACAAGCTTTTCATTTTAAGGAAAGCTAGTATTTCCTTCGCTTTTCTGGGACAGAGAACACTAGAAGCCAAATCTCTTATGTAGATTACTCTGAATATACAGCCAGGCGTGTTTTCAATGAGTTTCCACATCCTGAGGTGTTCCTAGGTATTATAAAGTATGAGTGAAGAAAAACATGAGTGAAGGTGGCAGAGACTTGCTCCTATGGCTGGCTTTGTCTCTGCAGCAGTAGGGTTGCCATCTAAATTTAGACTAGAATCTGGGCAGCCAACAAAGTAATTAGTCACTGGAATAAACTGCCAGGGGTGATGATAGTGACTGCCACCAAAACATTTAAACCAAATGGCAGTTTTAGCCTATTCTGCTGCCTCTACAATAAACAACACCTACACCATTGAGGTCTAGTAGCTGAGTATTGCATGGACAGTGTTATTCCCTTGGCAGGAGGAGGAAATTGTCATTTGTATCCCCACCTTACTCTGGTTTGGCTTCACAAAGAGCCATGGAATGAAACCTCAGTCCATGCTTGGTTTCCTAAACTTCTTTACTGCTCTCACTGGGGAGAATGTAGAAGAGGTTGAATGGTGATTCAAGGATATTACTGGAATTCTTCAGTAACTTGGGTCAGAGTTTAATCACCACTACCCGTGGGTGCCAGGTTGAGCTCATCACACAGCACAGAAACTGTTGGCCAGAATTAAACACATGCAAGAAGAGTTACGCTTGCAGGCAAAAGAAAGTGTCATTTCTGGGAGGCAGTTGCTACAGAGCTGTCTCCAGTGGTTAAGGGTGTACACCAAGAGATCCTCAAGGACAGGACACAAGTTCGAGACCTACATTCTTTATTGACTCATACACTGCATTGCCTGTAACAGATCGCAGCAGCTCAGGGATTCCATCAACTCCTCACTGCTGATAATCTAACTCCAGTTACAGCAGTTTTTGTCCTTTTCTTGCATGGCTATGGATCTGGAATTAATCTGAACTGGAAATAAGAAATCTACAAAAACTGCAGAACCTGAGATTCTCACAATTTGTGCTTCTCCAGGAATCCTGGGGTTTAAGTCTGCCCCCTCTGGAACAGCCTTTAAGGTTTGGCTCAGGTTTATCCATACTTTTAAGTCTTATACTGCGTTCTCATTTGCTATCAGCAGCGCTATTTGGCACTCATAATTCTTGAATATAGGTGCTTCATCTTTCTCAGGTTCAGGCCAAAACCCATTCAATTCAGTATCAGCTGAACCCAGAATGACAACATCCTAAGGCACTCACATTTTCTGTGTTCTGTACGGACATAATGTCAGGTCTTAAAAAAAAAAAGCAACAAAACTCTATTGACTGTATTGACTTTATCTTGACTAATAGAAGTCTTCTGGCTCATTTCTAGTTGTGGAGAGCACTCAGATGCAGCAGCGATAAAGACAAGACACTGCACAAAACAGAATTTTTAGCAGCTTCAGGTGCTTGGCTGTCAGATTGAATTACGGTTTTTGTTAAACACTGTAGTGTTGTTCTGAGGAAGTTAAAGGCTATAATAAGTGAAGGAAGGAACTACCTAGAACTCATTTAGCCTGATGCATACTCACTTTGAGTGATTTAAAAGCGCAAAGGAACTGTTAAGGAAAGCCAGACTTGCCAGACAAAGTGACGAATGCTGTATTCAGTAAAGGTGTATATGTACTTTTATAATGTGCGTGAAATAAGAAAATAATGTCTAGCCTTAACACAGGTTTTTCCTCCCACCCTTAAGCATGGGTATCATGAAGAAAATACATGTTATACACATACTCTGGATGCTTACAGAAGAGAGTTTTCTTGTGATCTCAAGAGTTTGTGCTTGTAAGTTTGAAAGATGAATATCCAATTCCCAATTGACTGCTTTAGTAAACATGATTACTAAGGAAAGAACAACTACAAGTAATGAGCTCCAAGCCTACATTTTAAGGAAGTTAACTGTGAACTTGTAAATTCAGTATGAAAAATTCAAAATGGATCGGAAACAATGAATTATTCACTACTTCCTGTAAAAGCTGAGCCAATGAGAAGGCATGTAGACAAAGTGAGAGACTGATGTAATAATAAGCCACTCATGCTATAACCAAATAGAGTTTTGAGATGTTTGCGTATTTGTATCATAGCACAGGTCATTTCTGAGCTGTCACTTCAGATAGGGCAATTTCTTGTGCGTTTTTCCCTATTGCTTTCCGGAATCAGTGGGACAGCAGAACAGTTCTGTTTGTGAGGAAAACACAGAGGAGTATGAGGTGCAGAGGCTTTCTGGTGGGGTGCAGATGAGCTCCTTCTGTTCCAAAAAGAAAAAACCTCACTATGGTACTTTTACTTGATATGTGATCTCTCAGAGGAAGACATATTTTGGACATTTAGTTCTCGGTTCTGCACCCTGCGACACTCATGTTTGCACTGCAAGGAGGGCAGGAAGGGGAGATGGGCTGTGTAGCTTATTTCTGATTCACAGGGCAGCATGAGGGTCTGCAAACTGTTTACATTGTTAGTGATAGCTGTCACTTCAAATATAAGTTTAAGGAGCGTGAGAAAGGATGTGGTTACATTTAAAGTCTTTTCCTGGCCAAAGAACATTGACACCATGTCTGCCCTTCCCAGAGTCAGTTTAAAGCAGGGTTGAAGTTGTCATCTTCCCTCATTTTTGAGCCTCACCTTTCTCCTCAAACAGAATGGTGCAAGGTAAAGCCCAGAACAAGTAATGGAGTTAGACCTGGGGTCAAGGCACTGGGTATAATCCCACGAGCCAGAAATGCTGGTTCTCAGGCATCACGCAAGAGCCAGGACCAGAGTCAGTTGAGGTACAGCCCAGGATAGGACTAGGACAAATCCAGTTTTTGATGCTGTAGTCTGCTATTGCTCAGCAGGAAGCTGTGCCTCAGTTACAACTTTACCACAGGACACAACGTTGTTTTTGTGGCTGGGACTTGCATTGCATTGACACTGCAGTTTTGCAGCACGGCCTTGACCAACAAGCAAGGTGCAGGAGATCAGAAAGTAGTAGAGCAGTTGTTGCAGGATGGCCTGAAACATCACCTTTCTGGGACCGTGGTCATCCTTAAAGTTCACCTGTGCTCCGGGTTGGACAGAAGTACATCATTTAAGTGATCTTTGTCAAAGCTGTGGGAGCCAACAATTGTCATGGCAACACCTGCATGTGGAGGGTGCTATTTACCTCAAATGCTGGGCTCTGCATAATCTCATCTAGACTGTTACCTCAGTTAAAGTTAGATCACCATGGCAACAGACAAATGACTTTCAGAGAAAAGTGTCTAGAAGTTGACATGCGTATTAATTCCATTTTGATGCTGGACATTTCTGTAGATTTAGAATGAAAGAACTCTGATTTCTCATAAAGAGAAATTCTGAAAATATTTCCTCTGACCTCAGCTTAAACATCTGGTTGGACAAAAGAAGGTACAGTTTTGCCTGAATTCTACTTTTTCCAAACAGAAACAGATTTATAAAAAGTAGAATTAAAGAAGAAACCATGAAAATGTATTTGGGGCTGAAAAATAGCATATTTCTGTTTAAAAAATGCTATAAAAGCAACATGAAAAGCCTCACTCATCTCCACTACATGCTTTTATTTTGATAAACGACCATTTTCCAGGGGAAGGTCAGCCACCAGCAGTGCAGGGATGAGACAGAACCATGTCCATGGAACCCAAAACAATAGCTACATCAGTACCTAGCATGAAAACAGGCAGAGAACAGGAAATCAAATGTGGCACTTAACAGAAGGAAACACCAAGTCAAGTAAAGCTGCTATAAACACAGATTCAAGCAGTCAGGAAACTTAAACTTCTAAATCCAAAAAATACAGAGAGATTCACATAAGTACACCTCTATGCCTATGGAAAATGCAATTGATTTCTGACTGGAACAATGTTTTCTTTTGCACTGGAAGGGTTTGAAACAGAAAATAAGAATACAGAGGAAAAACGTGTAATATGCTGCAGTAGTGTCATATATTTGTTTCCACAGGGACACAAGAAGAAAGGATGTTCCCAAAGGTGCACCTTTGTGAAGCAACACAAAACAGTGCATATAGTCAAGCTCTACAGATGTCTTCCGAAAGCTACAAGATTGGCATTGAGAAGGATAGCTTTTCTTTTCAAGGAGAGCCAGAAATCCTGCCAGTCTCTGTTAACCAGTCACAAAGTTCCTGCCACCTTTGTACACCATACATCCAATGGTCAGGCACACTCATGTTAGCACATATGTGGGCCCAGACCACTGACTCTAGAATTTAATGCAAAGCATGCTTTCAGCAGCAACAGACATATTTTTGTGATCTTGAGGAAGAGTTGCCTTCCTTCTGTTCTGAAAACAAATGGGCTTGTTCCATATTTCCAGAATATCAAATATTTTATAACAATGGTGTATTACAGTGATGTATGTTTACAATAAAAATGCTGAAGTGATGTATTTCCTAATTACATTCTCAGAGGATTCACATCCAATACCAGAGACCGAGCCACCTCCCAAAAGCAATAACAGGAGTCTTCTCCACTAGCCTGGGAGGGAAAAAATAAGCCCAAGAGCCATAGAAAGTTATATTTAAAATTCTTTCTAGAGGGTAAAGTAGCCTTTTAGGTGGCTCTTGAATAAATGGAAAGCTGCCCACAGGAATCTTGCCGTTAATTTTGACAGTCTTTGGATCTCTCCCTATTGTTTCATTAAGAACTGGAAATAAGTCTTGTCTACTCACATAATTTGAACCATACTGTAGCTATGCAAGTATAATTCACTGCAGTCCTATCCTCCTGTGGGGATAGAGGCATAAATTTATATTATGTGAAGGGGGTGTAATCCATAACTGCATCCACAAGGTTACTCCATCCAGTATAATGGTATTGATCAGAAAACCACCTGCCTTCCCCCTCCCCAACACATGCACATGGCACAACAGCTGTACAGCAGGGGGGTCCTTTCCCACAACCCTTCTAATTTGTACCTATCACCCATGAGCATGCACACAGAGCTCTTTGGCTTCCATTTGCTGGGTCTCTCTGCTAATCCAGAAAGCCAGGACATTAAGAAAGCTATTAAATACATGAGAAAAAATTGGCAATTATCCAAAGTTTCAGACTTGAGCTGCCTGCCCCTTCTGGATGTACACTGTGCCCTTTAAAATGGGCATTTCAGACAGATTCCCTTAAGTAAGAAAGTGTTTGCGTGCATAAAAGAAGGACATATTTAAAAACTACAAGAACAACAACAAAGAAATAGTTGACTTCTATCAAAGCTTGATTCTTAGCTGTCTTCCACTTCCAGCCCCATTCTGACACTAAGAGCATCTCACTCTTTTTAGTTGCATAAAGAGACTTACTGCAGTTATAAATAGTTACCCACCCTTAAAAGTGTTCCCCTTGCTTTGCAACACTGGACACATTTTAATAATGATTAGGCCCTCCATCTAGCTATTTATACCAGTGTCACTACAGTGACAATCACCTCCCCCACCCCGCTTCTGTACACTTGGAGATAGATGTGCTGAGTACAAGGAAGAGAGACACTTATCACACTCTGCTCTCTACATGCCAAGGTAAACACATGCTGTTCCTCTCACATCACACAACTAACGCAAAATTTGTTTTCAAACCAAGGGAATAATTTTGGAAATGGATAATAACCATTGGACATACACAATGATTAGGCAAGGTGGATAATCATATCCACGTGCAGAAGTGTCAGCGTTTTCTCTTGGTAACAGGAAAGAAAGATAGGTGGGGAGCCAGAATTGCCAAGGCAGCCTTACTCATTGAGAAGTTCACTGCTGGCTCTCAGTCCATGCAGCAGCCTAAGGAACCAGGTAAGCAATTCAAGGCACTGGGCACTCACCCTCAGCAGCCTTGGGCTGCAGCGGCTTGACTGCCTTCCTCCTATCATCCACCCTATAGATGTCATTAAAAGCAATTCAAATTTTTTTTTTTTTTTTTACTGATGCCTCACTGAATAATTCACAAGCCAAAAAGGATATGAGAGTGAAATAGCTGTGCTCTATACCCCTCCAATTCTCTATGGGTCTTTACTGCTGAAGCTAGGCATCCCTGATATGTTGAGCAGAAACCTTAACTGGGCGTGTACTGTGATTATTTCCAAGTCATTGTCTTTCTTTCTCCTCTGCTAAAATTCAAAATTGCCTTCTATAAGCTTTAAAGATTGTTTTGAAATAACTAGCCAGAAACATATACATGTTGTGCACAGTCCTATGGAGCTTGCAGCAAAGCAAATTATAGTCTGGGATGGATGAAGGAAGCTGAATCAAAACATCTCTCTGTACAAAATGCTTGTGGTTTAGCAGAAGTGGTCTTTTCCTTTCCTCTCATGGTTAAAATATATTGTGTTATGAGGCTGTCTCATGCTAAGAAGCACAGAGAAGAAACCATACTGATCTTTTAAATAGACAGTTGTGTGACCCAAGCTAATCCACAAAAAATTCCAGATACCTTTGAAATGGAAGAGCTACATTGCTGTCTCTTCAGAAGTCTGATAATAGCCTCATGCTAGATTTTATCATCAAGAACATAGCAGTATTTCTATAGCATTCAGAGAAATAGAGATGAGAAAATCTCTCTGAATTATGACCAGAGCACATTCCAAGTCAAATTGAAAGTTCAGGTTTTGCTCTCAAGCCAACTGTTGCTCACTGATAAACTGGTGCACCTGCAGGTTACATTGGTACCAAATTTAACCAGGTAGTTTCAAGTACAGATAGCTAAACAGCAGAGAGCTCAACTCAGACCAAAGCCCACTTGTATTTTCCACCCAGCACCAGCAATGCTAGCCTGTGTGTCTAGCCCTCCAGTGCCCTGGCTTCATTATGATTAGCCTCCAGACAAGGTCATTTTCACATATTGGTTGCGTCCTAGTGAGCTAAACTCAATCTGTCTGGTTTTATCATCCAGACATAAACATCTCTCTTTTCCAGTAAGAGAAATGCTAAGCAATTCATATTGGTAAATAGCAACTTATGGTACGAAAATGGCCTGGGTGCTACAAAGTCTCTGGTTATTTTCCATGAGATAGTTGATGCCATCTACATGCAGAGAAGTGCTCGACAAGTATGAGTAACTTCTGTATGATACACCGAGCTGGAAGACGTTTTTTCCCCATGAGGGTCAGGCATGCCATAAGCCACTTTATCAGTACCATACATACAGTACCTTACATGTTTTGTAAGGTTACTCACAAGGAGTCATTGGGCATCTTAATCAAAATAGTTGCACAAATCATACAGCCTTATGATTCTGTCTTGGCATCTCACCTCCTTGCATTCACAGTGTTGAATAGCTGGTTATGGTTTTCACTCCACTTCACACTAAAAGGTGCCAGAATGCAACTCTAGAAGGCAGCACCAGGTAGAATGTGTAGCCTGCTTATTTTTAATAAGCTGACATTACACACTCCAAGTACTGTCCTTCGTGAACTTGTGTGGTACTGTATTTGCATATTCTCAAAATAAGGATTTTTATTCTTTAAAAAGCGAATAAATTCTTGAAGAGCAAATCTTGCACTTCTGTCACCATCATCCTTCTAGTCCACCTGGAGCAAAATAAACAGCCTCTCAGCAACCTACAGTTTTTCCTTTAGATTTTTAATCCTTGATAACAACAGAACTCCATGCATAGTGTGTATATTTTAGCACAATTAAAAGAACCTGCACCAAAATGACCACAGCTCAGCTCTAAGACTGATGCCAAAATAATTTGAGTGCTTCAATGTTCAAAATTATTTCTGGACTACAAAAAAAACCAACCCTCCCCTTTCTCAACTGTGTTTATCTTGGTTTTTAATTAGTGCAATATTAGAGCAGATAGATGAGAAAAGCTTCCTCAGAGCATTTCGTCTTGTGCTGTACTATGTAGTGTGCTCACTTCAGAGTCAACCAACTGGTTTTAATCACCCCAGTAGGACACCATCTTATTCCTAGTAGGCAAGCTGCTGTAAAAATAAGAGAAACACTGAGCTGCCAAAGACACCAGTATTCAGATAAATTTTTATAATGAGGTCCAGCTATTCATCCATCTCCAAACACTTTCTTGCGGGAGTTGGTTTGTGCAGACAGAACAGGGGTCATCTCAACATCAGGAGAATACTTTCCCCTGTTTAGGGCTATGCATGAGCAACTGCTAAGCATAAAACAAAAGCTTTGTTTGTCTATATGGTCTCATCATAGTACCAGCATTAAAGAGACTGCTTTGGAACAAACTACAGGTTAAAGGCATTCAGTTCACAGATAAAATCCAATAGCACATATAGATATAATAAATATATATTTTCAGAGTTACCTTAATCTCACTGAGTCGTCTTGTCCACTGTCTTGGGAGAGTTGGTACTGCCCTCTGACCACAATACCCTTTCCTCCCCCACATCTGCCACAGTGGAGCGAGTAGGGAATTTCCATCCTGAAACAGCACTAAGATCACTGTCACCCTCTTCTGAGGACCAGAGAGGGTGAGGTCAAAGCAAAGGAGTGTCACCACTGACCCATAATACTAAGCAGAGCACTCCATAAGGTTCTCTGATTTATACCAGAGACTTGGTTGGCCTTGCAAAAGGAAGAATGTAACTTTGAAGTTCCTTTAGCCTCCTTAAGGAATAAAGAAAAACAGAAGTGGTTTTGGTTTTTTTTTTTTTAAAAAAGCAGATTTATTTCTCCAACATTGCTCATTGAAGGTGAAATGATTTCCCATCCTGGAAAGTATTATCTTGCTAGCATAACTACATGAGCTTCAGTGTAAATTTCTGCACGCTGTGCCTGCAGTAATTTTGTCTCTGTTGAAACATCTGAGGTCCAAATTTAGGCTTGAACATGTGCAATAGTAGACAAAATTTGGCTCTCCAAGTGTGAAATAGTTCAGTTGTCCACTGACTCAACATCAAAAAAGGATTGGCCTGTTGGAAAGGATTTGTTTTCAAAACTGAATGTAGTAAGGGGTGAGGAAAGGAAAAAATAAGAAGGAAGAAGAAGGAAAAGGCACTTCATCTCTTATGCAGCCAAGTATCCATTCATAACGTTCTACTGAAAACACTCTTGAAAAAACACGATTCAAGTGTTTTATTTCCAGAATTAACCAGGATGTATTTTTCTTAATTTCTCCTTAACTTTCTTTACAGCTTTGTTACTAACATTTATAAACCATTTATTGACACAATTATCCTTAATTAGAACTTACAGGAAATAATCCCCATTGTACAGTATGAATTCAGGTACCTCTGACAACAAGCATGTGGTACTTTCTGCAAATAGCTAGGGTAGCAGCAGTTATGCTGATTTCCATTCCATATTTAAAAGGAGACTGGCCACAGCCTCACAATCCTTTAGAAGAAACCAAAACACAGAGCTCATTCAAGGAGATTTTAATCTCCCGTTGAAGCAAAAGCCATTTTGGAGGCCACGCAGGGTGCCTGGCTGACACAGAGCCACTGCACCTGCTGCCCGTTCTCAGCACCCAGCCGAGCTGCCTGCAGCCCCGCGCTGCGATGCCACTGGGTCGGGGAGTGGCTTCCCTGGGGTCCCAGCCAAACCCACCAGAAAAACTCCCACTGAGCACCCAGGGCATTTGGTTCCAAGCATGGAGACATTTTGCTGGCTTGTGAAATAGTAGGATTTGCACCTGACAGGCACTAAGCACACCCCTGGTTGAGCTACCAGTAGACACCAATATGCCCTGGTGCCAGGCACAGTGGAGGAACCTGGTTATACTGCAATAGCAAATCCACTATTGTCCTTGGCTTCCCTCTTCCTTCAAGTCTCCCACTGCACATTCCTCCCACCCGTTATTAACACTGAAAGCAAAGCCCTGGGATTTCACTGAACAGAACTCTGAGTGGAGGGGATAAATCTATAGGACCCAAAGCCTGGTTACATGAAAGCAAAAGATGCCAAAGTCTTAAAGTACTTTGGCAGAAAGCTAGCTCTGAACAACCAGGAATGCAAGCTCTGTGGTCTGTTTAATCCCTGAAATAACTCTGCAGATTTCTGAGTAATATTGCACAGGGTGAGTTTGGCTATAATTTTTTGATATCTTTAAATTATGTACTGCTGTATTTTTCTTTCTTGTGCTTTTAGTCTTTTATATAAGCCTTCCTTTTAAAACTGTACAGGAGAAGTGAGAAAATAAGTGTCTATCTGAAAACAGACAGCAACTTTTGCTGCAGAAAATTTGAATCCTGGGAGAGAAATTAGTTCCAGTAGCCGCCTGAGCAGTGATGTAGCCCCGGCTAGAAAGGATACATCTGCTGCCTCAAGGAGTTTCTCAAGTAAAAGAGCAGTCCAAGAAAATCTTTATTACTGTTATTATTCTTTTTATTGCCATTAACCAAGTTTTAGGCTGTGAAAGCTGCACCAATCTGTTTCTGTATTGTTGTCACTTTTCTGTGCCCAGAGAAATAATGTCAGTAAAGAACTGGAAAAGGAAAGGAAATTGGACTTGCATGAATGGGGCAGATGAGCTGGAGTTATTACAGATTATTTTAAAAATATTACTTCTTTTTCCCCTTTCTTCAGACACAGGTTTGGCATCTGAATACAAAAATCTAGACTAACAAAGTAAGGGAAGAGAGAGAGAGAGAGAGAGAAATGGCTTATGATTCCAATATGTTTCGGTACCTTTAAAATAAAGGGATGGTAACACTTAAACTGTATTAAGCTTCAAACAGCTGGTACTGTGTTTGTTACTGTAATCATCTGTCTAATTATATTGGAATGTGACAAAAAAGTTTTAAAAAGGGGGTTGTTTTGACAGCTCAACATTCAGGGCTCCCAACAGGCCACCAATTAGACCCTGGAAAAAGGAAGTAACTTGTAAAAGCTAATGACTGCTCAGAAATAGGACATAGACCTATTTTTGTCATTAGTTACTTTTTTTTTCCTATAAGAAATCTAGACCTGTTTAGCTAAAGCAACTTTTTTTTAGGCTTCATTAATGGTATGTAAACAAAATTAAAGATCTATTCGTCAGCCAGCACTTCCTTTCTGTTTTTTCAATTATACCACCCCGGCTTCTACATGCATGCAAAAGCAGTTATGAATCTTAGCGTGAATTCCCAATGATAAATGAAGATATTCCAATTTCCAGAAGTTCAGGATCAGTCCAACGGGTTTAAGTCAGTAGCTCTATGTACATTTACACAAAAGGACCTGACTAATTCCCACAGCATTCAGAGAAGATGTTCTCAAGGCACTGATCCAAGCTCCATCCACTGTTGATAGATTTCTTCTTCCTCAGACTCAGTGACATCTCCCATACTTAAAGAGAGACAAAATGCTGAGCACCATCAATGTTATTTAAAGCTGCACGCAGCTGACAAAGCTTAACAACATACAGGAAGAGATCTAGAACATGATCCACTAAGGAAGTCAATGATACCAATCGCAGGCTTCATCCAGCTGCACAGAGGTTAATGGGGATCTTTTCTCCCACTTCCAGGCAATTGGATTTGGCCTAAACTTTTTTGCTGCAATAAAAAGAAATCAACTTTTCAGCTCTGCTGCATATCTTATACTACTGCACTGTAGCATCCCTACCTTGTCTTTTCCACCACCATTTTTTTCACATTTAAAATAGAACTACATTTCTGCTGTATAAACATAGTATGTGAATTTAAATCTCATACAGGTGAGGGTATATAAAGCTTTTTAAATGCTTTTAGATCTCAGTTTTGATGCTTGTTTGAATTCATTCCACAAAATTTGGCAATTCATTCTTCTGTTTTGAGATTGGACAGACAACACTTTTTCTGCAAGTCTTGTCTGTGGAATAGTTACGTTCACAGTTATAGAAAGTCATGTTTGCATAAGCATTTTTGATTTTCCAAATCCTTGCATTGAGGTTGTTTGTACCCAGAAGCTCTGCTCAATGACAGCTGCAAAATCAGAGTCTCAGCTGGAGGAAGGGTGGAGGCTCAGTGTTTTAAGTCTGTCATTTTGAAGTGAGATGGTTCAAGCAAGAACCACTTCTGTGTTCACACAGCATGCAAATTATTTTGGCTCCATATTCAAAGGACTCCTTTTATTTTAGGATTTATGAACATGAGTGTTGATAGGGGAGGTTCCTTTTATTGGTTGAGTAGTTGTTCGTTTGTTTAGTATCTTAACCCTACCTTAGTTAAGAGTAAAAATTCCAGTTCAGCCAAGAACCTGTGCATAAATACAGCCATTTAGCTGTACATTTATTGCATTTAAAGCAACATGTTAGTTGTACATTTCCCCTAAGTTTAGATGATGGGCTGAAGAGTAGTGAAAGTGGAAAAAAATAAGAATATGCTTGTAGTCTATACTCCAATCCTTTCCCCAAAAATACGGCTTATGGGAATAACTACACTAGTCTTTTTTATAAGATTTTTCCATTAATATTTTGTCTGCTGATGCTTCAGTGATTTCACTTTCTAGGGGATTTTCTTCTCCATTTTGTATAAACAAGAACACATTTTCTAATACCTTGTAATGAGAATTGATAGTAACATCCTTTTCAAGGTATACAAAGCTGTTGTCAGTACTTTTAATACACCCAACATGAGAACAACATTCTACATACCTGCTCCAATTTACAATATGCTTGTAGAAGTTCCATCAGTTGTATTACCAGTTAGATTGTCTCATTCACCCATCAGTTATTAGCAAGGAACAGACAGTTGCTCCGTTTCTCTTCATTGTATTCCTTTGGTCACCAGAACTCTTGTATTTACTTCTAAAACTGTACTGATGGATGACGTTTGCTGACAGGAGTCACAGAAATATGAAACAGGTATATGATAATTTTTTTAAAAAAAAATTCAGAATATTTTCTTAACAACTTAGTAATAGAAATTTGGAGGATGTATCCCTGAAATTACTCTAATAGGTAATTCCAATTTTGTAATAGGAATTCAATAATCTTTTCTGGAATCTTAAAGCTTATCAAGATGCATTCATATACTATAACATTCTTTCCAGCTTCTGATGTGAAATCTATTGTTTTGCAAGCCGGGTTTATGAATGTATTTTATTAATGTAGTTTTTCCATTGATGATTTCACTGGAGTGAAATTGCCCTCAGAAACTAACACTGTATTCTTCCATACTTTTCAATTTCTTTCTGTTCTCGTGTAGCACTGTGGCANAAATAAGGAAAAGCAAAATGATAGCTTGGTCTTATCAAGTCCTTGATTTCAAAGGAAGGTGCACTGGGCTGGTTTATGAACCTGATACCCATAGTAAGATATCATTTTAATTTACAAGTGACAGAGAGCAAACTAAGAAGAAGGTAAACCCACAACAACCACAAGGCAAATTTACACAAAGCCAGGAGTAGCCCTGGGTAGAGCCACATCACCATTGAGATACAGCAGCTTGACAAGTTGTTGCTTGCTACTGACTAGCTGTCACCAGAGATGTTCAGCGTGCATCAGCCTGCCGTGCCAAGGAGCCATTCACATCAGTTTAGCTGTGTTTATTTACTAACAGGTATTAAGCTAGAGTAATACACCTTTCCAAAGATATACAATCTTTGCTTAAGCTTCAGATCCAGCCCTTGTCTAAGAGGTTGTACTCCAAGATGAGCAAAATATAACAGGCCACAAGAAACAAATATGCAAAAAGTGCTTTTTCCTGTCTTCATATACATATGTAGGTTTATCTTCCCACTACATCTCCAGGAGATGGACAGATGCATCAGAGATTTCCACGCAATCAGTTTAATCATGTTTTCTGTTTCATACAGATGGAGTTACACAAAAAATGACAGAGAGCAGATCTGGTTTGCTGTCTTTTGAATGGCTACAGCACTATTAAAGGAAGAGGCTCACATAGGACCTATCCAGCACAAAAGAAGTTTTATATGGAGCTGGGTGGGGGAGTAATGAACAATTCTGCTTGCAGAAATGGCAGTTTAGGGAGGTTGCATTCAGTGAAACCATCACCAGAAAAGTCTGACATCTCAGTGAGCACTAGCATCTGTGATCTCCAGCACCAGAATGATGGTGCCGGCAGCAACATCAGGCATGCTTTAGCCTCAGTCCTGCCTCTGCTGAGAGCCTTCCACAGCCAGCAGGGCCAGGAGGTTTTCAGGGGACAGCTGTCGACAGGCTCATTACTGATAGGCATGTCCCTTCCTGGCATTACCCGTCTAGCTTAGAGAAGCTCTCCCACATCTTGGGCTCTCTCCTCAGTTCAAAAGCTACACAGTTTCCGTGCTTTGTCTTTCCGCTCTCCCCTTCCCACCCAGGTGCTCAATCTTTATGCAGCTATTTGTTTTAACCAGAATAAAAACTTTCTGTTTAAGGGTCACATCTGAGACCAAACTGCATGCTTCTGTTTGCAGACCAAGGTGGTTATAATAGTATTTATGTATTCCACAGTGGTAAAATTATCACATTAAAAAAAGTAAAAAGCGAACCAAACTATTGGAAAAGGTGGCACAGGTAAAACACAGCTTTCTTGAATGCCCAGTTTCATAGCGAGTTACAACATTACCCATTTCACCTCCTGCTCAACAACATTCCCTCCACCTCCTTGTTTCCCAGCTTGACTTCTTTAGATGAGATCAGCTGTTCATACCCAGTCCATAAACAGCTGGAGAAATTTACCCTGCTGTGAATGAGACTTTGTATAACTGGGAAAAAGCTCAATTTTAGCTTCTCCATTAAGAGAGAAAAGCAGCCTGCTGTAATAGTGCACCATGAAAGCTAAATACATATACAGGTGTCTTTAAAGCAGTTTATAAATGACAACTTGTGTATTGTCTTTAAGGATGGGTTTACAATTTAAGTTTCTGTCTTTAAAAAAAAAAAAAACGACAAAACCTCTGTAGGTATATTCTGTCCAAAGCCATTTGCTTTCAATGTGGTTCATACAACTACTTTTCATGTTAACAGTTCAGCATCACTGAAAACAATTCCACCTCTAATACTAATTAGAGATGTGCCAGTAATGGTTCTCTAATTAAAGCTGGTTTGACTTTTGTATGTTAATTAGTTACAGCTAATATCAATTAAAGGAATAATGGGGTCATTTCACATTTAAATTACAGAAGCTTCAAGCATAAGCTGCTTTAGAGGAAACTAGCTTGTAATTAAACAGTGTTGTTAATAATTGCCTGTAAACGGTAATAGCCAAGCTGTTGCCCAGGCCATGCCTAGTGGTTATAATTATAGCCATTCACACAAAAATTGAAATAAGTAAATTCTGAACAATCCTGCTCAGGATTTCAATTTGCTTGCTTGGTTTAAATCTCCTGTTTTCATAATTAATGTTATTCGTCGCTGCCTTTCACATTCAAGACTTTTTCAGGGAGGCATTTTTTTCACAGGAGCACTGTAACGCGCTGCTCCACAATGATGTCCTTGTCTGCAGTCACCTGTCTCCCGACAGCAGGGGGACCTCCCTGTTCTTCCAGTTCCTCGCAGCTAGACTTACACGCAGAAGGCAATTTTTTGAACATAGAAAACTGTGTCTGCATGCAGTATTTAGCACAGGATGAGCTTCTGGTCTTATTCAAACCCTTAACTGCGATGTGAGAACTATTATTGTTAATGTTCAGTGACATATTTAAACCTTCTTTTACCTGCAGAAGGTCTGTATTAGCAGTCCAAATATACAACCAAACAACTGATACATGATATCCTCAAAGTAAATAAATATTTTTTCAAAGTCTTAAATAATGCATGTTCTTTGTGAAGGGGTGAACAGAACGTACACACGCTTCATGATTTGGTTTGCATAGTTCAGGAAAGCAAATTTTAAAAAAAGAAAAAAAAGAGGAGGACCTTAGTGAAATCAATGGCAAGCCACCACCTAGCTTCAGATGGGCTACAATTTTACTTAAGGACTCTGACAGCAGGAGAATTCTTGCTCTCAGGTTCATTCTCAGAAGCACTCCTGTTATGTATACAGCCCAATAAAAAACTGCACCCATTAAAGAGTTCAGTTCAAATGCAAGCTTCTCTAAAGATTTCCCAGAGGAGATGGGGCAGGGAGGGGAGCAGAAAACCACATGATTCTCTCAGTAAGGAAACTAAAACCAAATGTGTAAGTAATAACCATACCTCAAAACCCAGAAAATATGCTGATAATAATAATAACATGCTATGCCTCTTCACTTCTTCCTACTTAATAATCTCAGACACCTTCTGTAAATCCTATTAAATGAACAGTCCCAAGGTATTTATTGAGAAAGCAACTTCCTCAACTCTAGGAACAGAATTACAGGAAAAAAAAAAAAAAAAAGCCAATATCCACTCTGATCAATAGTATTCACTTAGCTGATTACGGTGCTCTACAGCAATCCATACAAACACCATGCAAAGTTACTCTAATGGTAAAAGAGACCAGAAGGCTTACCTGAGTCTTCATCTTTGTCAGCAAATGGTTGATGAATTGCAGCAAAGTCCCTTATCACTTCTTTCACCTTGGCCAGCGATGTACTCAACTCAGCTGAAAATTTCTACCCTACTACCCTGACCTTTAGATAGTTAATCACGTTATTTTGCTTTTTATTGGAATATACAGATCACAAAGTGTAACATTCATCACAGTCCTGAAGCCGGAGCCTGCTTTAGTGAAAACCTTTCAGTGCACCAACAACTACAGAGATGAATAAGCACCCATCATACTGTGATCTCTGATCAGTGTTTCCCCCCGAGACCTTATATCACTACCGCTATGAAGGCAGATCACATTCAGCTGTGTACTGAGAAGGAGCAAGAACAGTTACAGGACTCTAATGCACACAAAACAGCCAGAATCAGTGGTGGTGCTGCTTTTGGATAACATCTAGGTATTAAAACACTTTTTTAATAGGAAAGAAAGAACAAATTGGAGGATCAGTTTAGTTAAACATTTTTTGAAACTGCCACAGACTGTTTCCCCTAATAAGTCAGCCTGCAGGCAGTGGGAAAAGCCATCATCTGAGAATTGTTTTCTTGTTCTCATTCAAACTTTGAGAGCACTGCTGGGGCAGCAGTATGGTGCTAAAAGTACATGGTTAAGGAGCAGAGCTGCACCAGTGACAGAACTGCACACCTCTACAGCCGGCTGTTTGCAGGAATCATGTAAATCTCTGCATTTTTGCTGAGAGACAGAGACTGAGAGCTATTTGCTGCAGCTATAAGTTGCATTTGTGTATCATAATACTTACTCTACTAACTGCTTTTGGATGGCCCCAGCTTTTTCTCTCCTTAAACCTACCTCAGTTTAATTCAGAGCTCTGTAATGCATTTATCATCTCTTATTTCAGGTGCTTTTGTTATGTGAGCCTGTTACTGTCCTTCTCCCAAGGAGATACAGAAATTGCTATAGACACACCATCTCAAAGAGCCCAGTGAGTGAGAGACTTGCAGCTGGATCTGCCTTATGGGAACAAATCTCTTAAACCTAGATAGCAGCAAAATGCATGCAAACGGATGGCTTTGAGAGAGCTGTGCAGCCTTACGTTATTGACAACGTTTAGTATCCTTGCTTTCCCATTTGCAAAGATAGCTAAGGTAGCTATAAGCAGCAAAGGAATACAAGTACAAGTGAATCCTTTTCTCTTTTCTTCTTTTCTTTTCTTTTCTTTTCTTTTCTTTTCTTTTCTTTTCTTTTCTTTTCTTTTCTTTTCTTTTCTTTTCTTTTCTTTTCTTTTCTTTTCTTTTCTTTTCTTTTCTTTTCTTTTCTTTTCTTTTCTTTTCTTTTCTTTTCTTTTCTTTTCTCCTCAGAGCAGCTCCTGGAGGTCGGGCACAGAGCAATGGCACTCCTGGCTTGTCTTCAGGTAGCAACTTGCCAGCTCAATCAGCATGAGCTGGGCAGGCTGCTGGGGCCAGCAGGGCGCTGGGCCTGGTTTTCCCTTGTCTGGCCACTTCCATGATCCTTTACATCCCTGTCAAGTGGGTGCGAATGAACATCACCAGTTCTGAATGGGAACATTTCACACCCACTTTGTGCAGGTGTAAATGACTGCAAAGTATCTCGAACATGGCCTGTTACATCCTCCTGCTAAGGCTTTACATAGTACATGTCCAAGTTATCAATATATCAAGAATATCAAGTACAGAGGTAGCAGAATTTCCTTTGTGAAAGTCAGTTTTGATGCACTAGATCATGTTACTGTTTCCAAAAGGAACGTACTCGCTGGATTAATGACAGCGACATGAATAGGATTTGGCCCTCTACTCTATGGGATCTACCTTTTGTGGGCTCCTTGTGGTGATATTGCCAATACCTCTCTGATTTATTGGTTTTCTTGTTGAAGTCAAAATTCTGGTCCCCTAGAATGAGCAAAAAAAAAAGGAAACATCTTCAAGGCTTTCCCTTCCTTCCAGGCCAGCCAAATTACAACAACTGTAGCAGCATGATCCCAACACACCTTGATCCAAGATCAGTGTGAACCTGGTCTTCTGAACTAGATGACGAACCATTTTCAAAATTCTTTCGATTTGAGTACAACACATTCAGTAACCGCAGAATAACAACAGTGCAACTCAAAACTTGTGCACCACAAGGGTCCAGATGACTTAAGGACAGATAATAGCTCACAGTTCCTGAATGTCTTTTTCTCTTAATTTTAGCTTAGCTCAAGCACGTTTTGTCTACAGATGTATACAGACAAACTCTTTGAGGAAGAAACACAACATGAATAAACACCAACACTACAGTGTCAGTCCTCAGAGATCAAGATAATACATAAGCAGTTGTCACTTTAAAGCAGAAAAATAGACCTCCCAATGACTTCATAGGATTATCACTCTCAAAACTCATGATGAAAAGGACAAAAATTTTATTGTTAACTATCTTAGCTCATATTGCTGAAGTTAATACTCGAGTAGTTAAAACAAAAACAAAAACACACAAAATGACAGAAAAAAATTAAATGAAAAAAAAAAACGGTATCACGAAGGCCTTGCAGTTATAAACACTACATTGCCAATGAAGAATTATACTTCTACATGTAAAGACACCTACAGGTGCATAAGAAGATTTGTGGTTTAGTCCAGCTGGAAACTCATCTATATTTCTTGAAGATGCCTAGCTTGCTGCAAGCAGGAGGAACAGTTACTCTTAATGAAGACTGACAAAACCACCAGAAGAAACATGCATGAACTTCAAGCATTGGATTGGTTTTCGTGCAGACTATGCTCCTGCGGAAAGGCCTGCTTTCAAAAGAAGTAGTGCTGGTATGATCTAGGAGCCACTAGTGTTTGGACATGAAGCGGTGAAGTAATCTTCCAGTCCACACTGGGAGGATTTGAGTCAGACCTCGTGGTGTTGCTCCTAGAAGGCTCTATTTTATGCCCTTTTCATTGTCTGCAGTTATTAATGATGGGGCCATAAATTATCTGAATTATAAAAGCAATACGTAATGACAGGTACTGGAATCGATGGTTGCAGACTTTGCCACGTGGTATGTCAGTCAAAAAACAGTGGTCTATATGATATATTGCAACTACCATTTACAGAGCCACCCCCTCATGCCAAAACCGATAGAGTCTCACTGAGGCCCAGCAAAAGCAGTACATAGTTCAGTGAAGAATTCTCTCTGGAAAGCCCTAGAGTATGGCTAAGTAATGATCTTGTTTACCTCATTTAGCCCCAAGTTGTCCAAGAGCTGGCCATGAAAAGTTCTTATGCTCTCTGATATCCAGACAGGACAATGTGTCCCGTCTTTGTTTTCAGCCATCAGGCTTGTGTCAAACACACCCTGACAGCTGCAAAATTTTTTTGGTGAAAACAATAATTCCACTTTTCCTTTCCATCTGCTTGCAGATGGTTTAAATCTGACCCATCAAAGGAGGGGTGGGGGGGGGGAAGCAAAAATAATATTCCAGCTGAGATGAAATTATAGTGTTTGCTGATTTCGTATACAGAAAATAACAGGTCTGAGATTTGCAGAAGAGACTTTACAATGATGAATTAAACCATGCATGGGGGAACTGGAGGTCTTGACACTGGTTGATCTGGGTTCTCTACACTTCCTCTCAGACCTCTTCAAATCAGCAAAAAGCCACATGAAAAGTAATCAGCAATGTCTGCCATGGATAACAGCTACTTTTTCTCCTTTACTAAGGAGAATCTTTATTAAGAAACACTGAAATACAGTCTGAAATACTAGAAGGGAATAATTTCTGAAGGGCTAGATTTGCAGCTTGAAGATCACATCTTATTATTTAGTTTCAGCATTCCTCTAAACTTCTCCATATTTCAAATACAAATAACAAGATTGACAAAATTCCCTGTTTGTTACCAAACCCTCACATTGCAAACATTGCTTTGCAAGTGCACGCTGTGAGTGATGAGTTTGTTCTTGAAGAACAGCAGCTATTGCAGCTAAACTACTGCCAAGTGTTTTTGGTCCTTGTTGTCCACATTTGATAAGACCAGCACATACCGCAGAGTATCATAAACACAAAGCAACTGAAAGAAATTACTTTCCACCAAGTAATTTTGGAGTGAGGAATGAAATGCTATCTCTTGTGTTGGTCTCTTCAGGACAACATACAGGCATTGCAGTGATAGGGACAACAAGAAATTCAGGGTCCTGCTCTTGAGTTGTTTCTGCTTCTGCTTGTGTAGTGTTCTGGTCTTTTTGCATCTAGTTTTATACAAAAAACAACTACTTCTCCATCATATAAAACAGGAGAAAACTAACCACACAACGTATGAGCCATAAAACAGTCACATTTTTTCAAGTCATGGGCTTTAACAGTTGTCTGAAAGACTTTGCTGCATCATCCAGGCTGGCAGCAATTTCCAGTCACTGCAAGGGGAAACTGGTGGTAAAATATATGCCATCTCTAGAAGATGTCAAGTGAGATAAGAGCTCATGAAACAAGAGTTAAGGAACCTGTCACTTTTTAAACTAAGAAAATATAGCTCTACTGTCCTGATCCCATGGTGGTGTTTCTTGGTTTTTGTTTTTATCAGGACACAAGTAAGGCGGCGAGGAGGTTCCTAACAATTCTAGATCTCATAAAGATATATATATATACTGATGAGGACAACTGGTGGTGGCAGGACCACGAATAAATAGCTATTTTGTTCAGGAAAGTCTAAGGAGGTGCCAGTCACATAATGAACTCCACACAAAAAATATTTCCAAAATGCTTAAAAATGCATTCATAAAGGTAAGCTCCATTCAAAGCAAACAGATCATTAGGCTTAAAACTGTTTTTCGTAGGAAGCAAAATGCCCTCAAGACCCTTATAGGATGATTGAGACTCTGGAAAGTCTGTACTTCACATAAAGATTTGAAGGGGAATGCTGCACCTGCTGCATGGCATGATAAAGTTCTGGAAGTAAGAAAATCCCTTCAAGCCTATTCACCTGGAAATGTCATTGGCAGCAAAGCAAAAAGGCCTGGAAGTGAGCAGAACCATGCTTAGGCTCTCCTCGGTCATATACTTAGGGAAGCTAGTCTAACTGGGAGCAAGGAGGATAAGAGGCAATAAATCTCTGGAGAATGCACTATGTTAATTCCCTTGCTAGAGTAAATGCACTCTTTTCTGAGGGAGCCAGGATGCCTCCTGGGCTCCTGCTGAACCATGCTCCGTGCTGAACCGTGCTTTCCACTTTGCCCTTTACCCAAGGCTGTTGTTCATGCCAAGCACTTCCATTTGCTGTGACTGGAACCACCAAGTAAACGAATGGAGCCTGTATTTGTTTTGCACCCTCTGACGCCCATGAGCCCAAGCTTATGCACAGGCTAAACTCACTGTGCACACAGATGCTATCTGTGTAATACAGAGTCACTCTGCCATGAGCCTGGATATCCACATTGCCATGCAGCCAGGCGTTTGGAAGCCTGCCCTTAAAGCAGTGGAAATGGAAAACAAAAGCAAGGATAAGGGTGGAAAAATCATTAAAAACAGCAGGTGGCTAAGTCACACAAAGCATCCTGTGGAATTGATGCATTCAGAAGCAGAGATTCACTGTGCAGAGAGGATGAATTTCTCTCTCTGAAAAGTTGTCTAAAAAGAAGCACACTATATCATAATAATAATAATAAAAATAATAATTAAAAGTGAAGAGCCTAATAGTACTATGGACTGAGCTTGTTCTGGGTGACTTTCTTCTTCCTGCAGTGCTCTTGAAGTCTTCAGCAGGATCTCACATGTACGTAGGCTTCAGCTCCCTCTGGCTAAATAAAGGACTTGAGGCTGCAAAACTGTCACCCTTTCCTAAGCAACAGATTCAATTCAGGAACTTAGGATTCATACAGCGGTGACTAATTCTTTTGTTGATCTTGTTAGAAGCACCCGAGGATGGCTGTGAACACCCTGTGCTATGTGTTGTTTTGTATTACTGCTCTTGAGCAGCCGAGTTCATTTGGACTCATATTGTGTCCCACCTCTACTGAAAAGTGATTGCTGTGCACTGCCTTTGGGCCATGTGCTGCTGTGCTTTGTGGAAAGTACGAAGTTCTCTGAAGTATGAAGTACGAGGTTCTTCACGGAAGTTCGGGAAGTCTTTAGGGCATCGCATAGGCCTAGCCAGCCTCCTCCCTCCTTGTCCAGTGGGAATCACAGTGAAGTGATTATCTTGGAACAGATGCAGATGCTTAAAAAAAGAGGGGACGATGGAAAAAAACATTACACAAAGCCTCCTCACGTGAGCAATGAGTACACCCCACAGCTGTTAGCTTTGTTTTGCATATTTTACATATTTACATACACAAAATATTTCCAAACATCCCTGTGTTTATTTTAAACTCCATCAGTTATATGTCTGGCAGAAGAGATCCAGTGCAAATATATTCACTGCGTGACTCTTCCCTTTATTGGCTTTAAGATGCATCGATGTCCAAGCCTGCTTCTATGGAAGTCAACATCAACAGCAAATCCTAGATTTCCAAAGGAGGAAGATCTAAATCTATAATCCTGAAGTGTTCACCTTACAGCAAAGACCTTCAGTCAACCAGTCTGAAAATGAATGAACCAACGCTCCTAAAACAAGGACAGCTGGTACACTAGAGAACAGGATTTTTTGCTCACATGTCACAGATGCCAGTTGCTTGTGGGTGGGTGGTGGGGGTGGATTGGAATGAGAATAAAACCTTCGAAGGAAGGGCTGAATAGCTTTCCTCAGATGGTGCAGAGAAGTCAAAGAAACTGCTCAAGATCAGAAAGGGTGGGTTGCCTTCTCATAAAGGCAAATTCCAGCTTAAAAGAAGATAGAGTGACACTCATTTCAAGATCAGTTCAGGAAAGATAAACTAATCACCGGAGGAAGCATTTGGCCTTGAAGAATTCTGTTTTTAGTTTGTAACACTTCCTTTCTCTTCCAGCCCATCCAGCCAGGCAGAGAACTGGGCAGCCCACTATCCCCAGCCACCCTTCTGTGGGCACCACACAACTTGAAAATGGGAAAGAGCCATGGGAAAGAGCACAGGGCTGGCTTCCCACATACTCCCCTGACAAGAAAGCCAAAGAGGAAGGGAGCATGAGGGGGATGCTGCTGCTGCATGCTTCCTCCTCGAGCTTACTTGTCAGGTGTAGCAGGAGTCTGTTTGTCAGAGCTAAGGAATTAACTTCTCCACAAAAGCAAACCTGAAAGAAAAGGGTGAAGAAAAAGCAGGGGTAGTTGTGCAGCTTGTGGAGTTTCCATTTGGCATCGGCTCTGTTGCTTAGAAGACAAACAAGGCAGGGCTGCAATAACACTCCAGCAAATGAGGAATATTTATCCAGACTGCCACCCCAAAACTGCTTTACTGATGGGCCTCTACAGAAATCTTCCCCATTGACTTCTACACAGATGACAAAAAATAAGTTCATACTCTTAAAAAGGACATTCGAGGGAGACTAGGGAGTTTCCCACTGAGAAAGTTCCTTAAAGTTGAATTTTCTCTTTATCTATCTCCACCAGTAAAGAATAGAGTGCTATTCTTAAAAGGAAACAGACTTTTTAGTTTTGGCCGGATATAGAAATCTTTGTTGCTATATTTGGCTTCCAATGTAGAACTCTGCTTGCTGGTGGGAGGAGGAAATTAGAGCTGGTGTTATTCATAACTAAATGGGCATGAAAAACAAACCACCTCTCTTTGAACTTTGGTGCTACTATGGGCATTCACATAACAAGTTATTTTCAATGCCTGCAGTACCTCTGTACATGCAACGGCCAACATCAAAACTTTATTACCCACTCATTTTGCCATAGTGATAAACCGTTGCAGATGTACAGTTATAGTCAAGGCAAAGACGTTGATGTAGTTCCTGGTGTTGGTTGTGTTTTGTTTTCTTTTTTAATATAATTTCCCATTTGTCTTGAAAGAAAGCAAAAGCGATGTTCTGAAGGAGAAACAATTACTGGAAAGCTGCAAGATCCAGCCCCGCTCCTCTTCCCAACAACCCCAAAAAAGAAATCAGCTAAATTAATTGGCATCCCAGCCCAACGCACAGCTCAGCTGTGAGGAATTCTCACCAGATGTCTTGGTCCCCACCCGGCCTCCCACGTCATGCAGGCAGCATAACCCCTCAGAGCCCAAGGTCCTGCTGGGACAACCAGCCCCACTGCGCTGGGGGTCCCCACAGAGGGCCAATGGCACCCCTGGCCCGCCGGTCCCGGCAGCTGGCCCTCAGCCACGCTCGCCTCCTTCACCAGCACAGTGGATGCCAGCCTTGCTCCTCACGTTTTCCATGGCATTTCCCTCATGCCAGGCAGGCTGAGTATTGCTGAGGTCATCCGGCTCCCTCCTGGCACCAAGGGAAACACCTCCCCCTGGCATCAGCCTGGGACCCAGTTTCCAACCAATAAAACCGAAAATGAGATTTATCTGAACGTAAAGGATGAGATTCTTAATGGATGTAAGATCACTGAAGTCAACTGAGTGGCACCAATTTACATGCACCGAGACTGTGGCTTGGCATGAATAAAAGCAGTCACAGAATCATGCTTCCTCTCCTCTTGTTTTGTGATGCAATGAGAACATATAGAAATAACACCCATGAGCACCTGGAAACCAAGGCAGCTGGAGCCCTACTCTGGTGACAGTAGTAGACGTTATAGGGAGAAGAAAAAGCACTCCAGCTAGCTCATCCTCCACATTAATGCTTTGTTGCTGCCTTAAATACATTTGCTTCACTGTGGATACTTGTGACTGACTTTAAGGAACAGGGCTCCCACATCGTTCCTCACAGACTAAACCACAGTGTACACAGCTCACTTCAAAGAAGGAAGTTTCCTGCAATGTTTATCCTAAGTTTTTCTTGACACTTAGTTTATACCAAATTTCTAAGTCCCCACACTATTCTGGTATTTTCTGATGGCTATCACATCCCCCTCTACTTCTTTCATGTATAAGCCAAGTGATCGTAAGGCATTATTTGCTTATTTTGCAGTGGTCCCAATCCTGTCTTCATCTCCACTGTGCATGCAGACTGTTTTTCTCCTGGTAGCTCCCAACCCCATTCTCTCCTACAGGAAAATTTGAACCCAAACTCCTCCTTCCCTGGCCTTCCTCTCCTTATATTTCTGGCTATAGCAGCTCTCTTCACCTTTTGCTCATAGCCAAAGATAGAAGAGGGTGATTTTGAGCAGAGACAAAACGCTCTGCTTGCTGTCCAGTCCTGGAAATGGGGCCTGGAGCAGAACATACAGGGAAATTCCTACTCATCTACTGATTCTCTGAAACAGAGTACAGCCCATATGGTCAGGATCTTCACAAAATTTTGCAACTAAACTCTTCACAGCTCCCTGCTGATTGCATGCAAGTGGCAATTTTTCAAAAGCTCAGACCTTGGCCAAAGTTTGGAGGTTTTTTCCCCCTCTGCTGGAACAGTAAATGATATATCTGTGACCAAAACACCAAACCTTCAGCCCTCCATCCAGAACAGACATGCAAACATTTCTTAATCAAACATCTGTAAAATAATTTTAGCAAGGGCAAAGTTACTTCCTTAGCAGGAATCATTGAACTTTGCCATAAAAAAATCAATTTGAGATAAATAACTTTCCGGGAAAAATTTTACTTGCTGACCACCAAAATTGCAATAAAATTATAAAATTAAAAGGATCTTACACTAAAAAGTGTCAGGTAGTGATTCTACTAGGTCTGATTTTAAAGTAGCCTCTAGTACTAGGGCAACTTAAAAAGACATAAACAAACAAGCAAACAAAACCAGAAGGCATTGCAGCAGAAGCAATTGACAGTATCTGAACAGGAAAGCTAGTGCCTTCATGAGAGAGCCCTTATCTGAAATCCCTTATACACTAGGCTTTCACTCTGTCCAATTTCAGTAGTGAACCAGTTTAGAACACTTGTTTTATAATATTTTCAACAGGAGACAAACCCTTGGCTATAAAAATCAATCTCATGAAAAAAATAGAAACTCAGGATGCTGTAATTTACAAAGAGATTTATGAGTTCTTCAGTGGCATAAGAATAAAAAGAAAGCACTAACTAATTGTTGAGAAATACAGACCAAACCAAAAATGCTACATTAAAGATATAACAATAAAATTCACATTAAATTATTTATTCAGTAATTAGAACAGTGACATTTTTCTATATACAAAGTTCCCCATCAGTTTTGATGAGAGGGACAAAATGTTCAATGGAGTTTTGAGGGAAGCAGGGTTGGAAATTAAGTGGGGAAGGAGAGGGACCCTGATTTGATGGATGGTTTTAAACGACAGCTACAAACAGCTAGCAGGAAAAGTGCAGCATAGTTCTGCAGATACGTTACTAGATTACTGTAAACCTCAACTGCTATAAATATTGGTTTTATATAGGTACTAGTTACCTGAGCCCAAGCTCGCTGGAATCAATGAGGATTCCAACTTGTGTCCACCAATGTTTGACCAGACCCTGGGCCTCCACTCTGTGCCAGCCAACACTGGACTGCTGTTCAGGCATTCATGGCTGGTCCCAGTGATCTCAATGCCATCAAAGACTTCCACAGACACTGAGGAAAGGAAGCAGGAATAGGGCTCCTGTGTGCAAACGGCCGTCATCAATGAAGCACAGTTGATCCATCTTGAAGGCTTGTGTCTTTGAGTGGGTGCATAAGAATGGTGATGTTTTAATCATCCCCATTCCTAAACTATCTTTACTGGGAGCTAAAAACATCCTGCAGTTCACAGGGAACTCCAGGCAAGCTGTCACAGGTCCCATCATGGTGTCATGGAGACTGCAGAGCTAGAACAGCCAGAGGGTTATGGGCACTGTGCAGACCATGGGCAGCTAAAACACAGGTTTCCAGGGGTATCTTTAATTCCCCTTGGCAAGCAGTTCACCCCATAAGAGGGGACAAGTGTAAACCTGCCAGTACAGTCTAATGTCAATGTGTTGTGCAGTGGCTGTCCAATCATCTACATACAATACTGGAGAAGACCACCTCTGCTCACAGCATTACCCGCTCAACCTTTACAAGAAGACCCCTCCTGCCTCTCCTGTCACAGGGACTGGATTTTGACCTTGCTCAGGCAAGAGTCCCTTAGTCTTTAAAGGGACCTCGTCCTGCATCATAACTGTCATATTGTGCCCATAGGGCTAATATGTAAAAGCAGTATTTATTTTTAAATACCATCCTGCTTTACATGAGATTTCAGTTCCAAAAAACATGCATCAACTTTTTAAAAAAATCCACACACAAACAATATTTATCATTCAAATACTCTTTAAAAGCTCAAAAACAGACATATTAAAGCCAATAAGTCAATTTAAAAATATATATCTATTTCTAAACTGTTTAAAAGAAACATATGTTGCTGGTCCATTGATATGGAGAAAAACATTGTACCTGAAATTAATTAAAAGAATTGTATTCAACAAGATACATTTGTCTGCTGAAAGACAATATATTGCTCCTCTCTACACAACTGCTGACTCCATGGTCATCTTTACATATACAACAAAGCAAGGCTTTTGAAAGGTTGGGTTCTAAGGGAAGGGACTGATTTCTCTCTCTCTCTCTCTCTCTGTCAAGTATGGAAAAAATTCCATTCACTCCTGAGGTTATGGAGACTGCAATAAAATGCCTACATTTTTTTCAGAGTCAGATGAGATTTAGTGATGTCATTCACTTAATTTCCAAATGACATGCATTTGAAGCATGAGGGTGGAGTGGAGGGAACTAGGTATAGCTCTGTGTGTGTATATATGTATAAAAATACACACATATACATCAGGAAATGTGGGAGAACAGCAGCAAGACATACATGATAGGCTGGGAGCAGAAAGGTTGGGTACGTGCAAGGCAATTGATCATAAATACAGGTGGGGAAACACAACACTCCTTCCTCTCCCACAACCTCTGCTCTCAAGAAGTGTGCAATTGGTCTCTCTCTCTCTCTCTCTCTCTCTCTCTCTCTCTGATATCTGCAATGACAGATTCATCCTCAAAAGTATGTTTCAAGGCAGGAGAAGCAGAAGTTTGAGAGAACCCTGACATTCATTGAAGACTTTCACACTACGAAAGAGGTATCAGAAAAGCTGGTAACCGAATTTGTGTGTCTGGTAAGGAGAGGAATCAGAACAAAGTGCATTTTACTGCTGTCGAGAATAGCTTATTCAGCTCTCCAGAAATCAGATCCATTGGGTGGTCAGTAGCTGTAGTATTGCATCATCTTGTTAGGATGAAAATGCCCAGCTGAAACAAAATAGATATCTGCTTTTCAAAAACTGGTGGTCAGGTAGAACATCCCCAGTGTTCAAGCAAACAATACACAAAAAATTGACAGCAGATTTCTCAACAGTAATAGGAATGAAATAAAATCCTGGGCAACTTTAAAGAGCTTAGTATTTAGACCTTCTTGAAATAAAACAATAGTTTCCCTATGTTCTCCCAGAAATAGTGATAGAGTACATCATGTTTTTATAAGACCTCAAAAAATGAATCATCCACTTTCTTGGGACAGCCTTGGAATTCACCACACACAAAAAGAATGAAACAACTCCTTTAGTAACACAGTAAGATATACAACTTGCCTGTGATCTGATTATAAGGGCCCTTTGTCCTATCCACGGAAGCATGAGCACCCTTAGCATTCCCTTTTCTTTTTCGCCACCACCAATACACCATAACTGCAATGTTGCAAGCAAGCACTCCTCTCCTCTTTCAAGAGCAATACCAACATAGCATCTGCTTCCCATAAGAACATTTGTGTGTGTGTGTATGTGTGCACACATGAGAGAGAAGCAAATCTGCTGAATTTAACTCAAAAATTTGTCACAAGGACAGATTTTTTTCTTTCCTGTCCTTCAAATCATAGAGTATAGAAGTAGTGCTACTGCTACGTACTCGTGCTTTTACCTTCAGCTCAGCTGTTAGTATAGGGACAGTTAGTTACTGAGGAATAATAACTGAACTTATTTGTCTTTCAAAGCCAATTGACTGGTGCATGAACAGCTACAGACAATAGCAGGTATTTATTGGCACTTGTCTCCCAGAGCCTGAAGAGTAACACAAGTTCTTTAAGCACACTCAAAAGATCAGCAGTGGAAACCGGGCACGTGACAGTAGTCCTTGATGAAAGAGGCAACAGATTCACCATACGTCCATCCCCTCTACCCATCAACTCAATAAAACAATTCAGAAAGGAATTCCAGTGCAAACTTCAGGCTTGATTGTTCCTGTCGCATTCTGCTTTGATGACTACTGGGAACAGGAGAAGATCCTTCATCATCTGAACTTATAAAGAGGAAGGCAATGAACTGACTGCTCTTGCTAGATATTAACTAAACTATTTCAGGAAGTCAAAAATACTACATCTCAAAGAGAAACATTGCCTTTTGTTTTGCTCCCCCACCACCCCAACTCTCCAACCCTGAAGTTCAAAGAGTTAGATTACAACTTTTCTCATTGTTTCCCTTGTGATATGTTGCCTCTTTGCCTTCCAGCTTTGCCAAGTCCAGGAAAAAAAAAATCTTGGATTTTTTTTTCCAGTATTTCTAATATTGAAATAACTCCCAATTTTAATCCATCTCAGGAACTCATATTCTTGAGATATTTCCTGAATTATACTGTCCTGATAAATAAACAAGCCATGGAGGCTTTTGTTACCTTTCTTCCTGTGCAGTTTTCCCATTCCATTACTAGTTCATTGACAAACTGAGGAGCTAGCTCCACCAGATTAGCAATAAAATATAGAACTGTCATGAGAGTGAAACTCATGAAGAGGAAGAAATGCTGATAGAGTATAAAGACAAGAGGTGGGGTGGGGGGAGAACAACATTTAATTCAGCATCCCAACACAGAAACTACAGTCCTATTACTTTTAAGTAATATTTAAGAATCGTCCATTCAGCACTTTTACTCTGTCTCAAACGTCATATCAGCAAGGTATACGCTTAAGGGTCTTACCAAACTGTGATATAATCCTATTGCCCCCCGTGCCAGCATGTCAAGCCCTCTCTTATGTCAAGGGAGAACTCAACACCTCATATGATCAAGTTCAAAAGCCTGGAGAGAAGAAGCAGTGCAGGGAGAAAAGCCTGAATTTCAGACTGGCAGACACATCCCAGCACTCCCCCTCCCCCTTTCACACACACACCCATGTGGTGTCCACCTGACAAACCTATGCTCACAGTGCTCGCAGCCTTACAGTTAAACTGTTTTTTTTTTTGTCCCAGTCTTATGTTTAGATCTTGGTTTACATGGAGCAAGTTTGTCTTTTAGACAGGAATGTCTTAAAGTAGTGGTAACAGAAATATAATACGTTATGAGAGCCTTGGGAAATATTACAGGGGGATCCCAAAGGTATTAATTCACTGAAGGTATACAGAGCAGAAAGGCAACATTTCCAAGCAACAGCCAGGATTTGGCAACTCAGGCACCGATCCTTCACTCAGTCCCACCTAAGCACGTGCTGTCACTCACTGGAGTCCCTAGGGCTGGGCACAGAGGCTGACCCAGTACCAGCCCATCGCAGGACTGGGGCTGTTGAGGGTAATCTTGCAGCCCTTATTCAAGATTGGATCCTGCTCCCCCGTTGGCTTCAACTACAGTCCTTATTAAGCAAGTCAGAACCAAGGCCCAGGCTTCCTGAACACCTTGCAGTGTGCTGTGGCTAGACATAGCCACTTCATTTCCCAGTTCAGATTCCTACCCTGACAGCAGCAAAGCGCAGATTTTGTGTATGCTGAACACATGCAACTTCTTATGAAATTCAAGAGCTGTTGCGTCTGTAAGGGGATCCCATAAGGCCCCCAGCAAATCTTAGGTTAGACGACCAGACTTTGAAGTCAACAGGAGTTGAAAGTTTCAGCACTTCCCATGGGGTGCTCAGCAGACAGATCAGGCCAGTTGAAAACATGTTGTTTCCGCAAGCCACACATTTTTATAAAATTGACATTTCTTTCCTAAACATTCATGTTACAAGTTAAAACCCTTGAAACGGCTTAGCTGAAACTCCTGCCTCACAAGTTAAAATATGAGTATGCTGGTAGTTACGATTGCTATGAGGGCCTGAAACACAACTCATAGGCAACAGCATTCATCAGCTTCCATGGATCACGGATGAGGTCCAAACTCAGGTCTGATTTAAATCCATAGAAGCATTTGGTCCATTTTGAAAGAATGGATGGGTTGGAAACGCAGTTCTTGTAACCCCAGGCTTTGCTCTATGCTAAAGATGTTTGCAAGTTTCTGATAATCAGCACAGCACAAAGCTGTCTTTAGAAACAAGAAAAAACACACCTTTACTAGAATCTAACACCAGCAGGAAAAATATTTGGCTGAGACTTTAGGTGCGAATTCTACTTGCTTAAGCTAGAATAAAAGGATATCAAGATCTAGTAATGTGGAAAGAAGGAAGGTTTAGCTCTTTAAAAAGAAGTGAAAGATAGACATTTGAGGTAACAAAACAAAACAAAAAACCCAAAATGCACAAACATCACAGACATCTAAAAATAGCATTTTATACATTTTTTTGCCAGTGCTTCTCTGAGAGCAAGTTCTTTAAACAGAACTTAACAATTTTACATTTTTTTTAAAAAAATATGTCATCCTAAAATAGCCCATCAATCCTTACCCAAACTTTCTGTATTTCTACAAAAATAGATGCACAAAGAGCTACAAAATAATGTATTCCTGAAAGGAGGCGCACTGTAGTCAAGGGACAGTCTTTTTCCTGACAATTCAGACTGTTCATAAAAATATCAAGCTGAACAAAACAAAACACTGTTAAAGGAGCAGAAAGGAATTAGGTTGCCCAGCTGCAGCAGGCTCAGATGAGGAAAGAAAGAAAAGCAAGTTCTTTTTTTTTTTCTTTTTTTTTTTCTTTTTTTTTCATTTTCCAACATTGTGGGACCCATAAGTGGCCTTACAAATGAAAGGCTCAATAGCAAAATCAGAACGGTTGGCTCTTCATCTTCATGTGTGTCCTTTGCCCCATGTAGAAGGAGTCAACGAGGGTTATATCGCCCGCTCAGCTGCGTTGACGTCAGCTCTAGCTGGTCTTAAGTTATATCTGAACTTCAGAACCAAGAAGCTTCCTTGCTCTTGTCCTGATGCTGTAGACCTGGATTTCAGAGAAAAGTAACATTTAAAATGTGATGCAGCTTCTTCCTCCCCATCCCCAAACAAAAACAAATACAACTTACCAGCTTACTGGATTTGTTAGTAACATTGCTATTGCTTCCAATTTTATAGTTTATGTGGGATAAGCTTAAACCCCACTGAAGTTTTAGACTGCCTCAAGCAGCTCAGGAATGCTGATAAAATCATGTGTGCTTCCTTGTTTCGGCCTCATTTGGAGAGGAGCATGGCATGATAAAATCACTCCGCAAGGTCTGTGCAGACCATCCGCTATGGAACAGCATCATTTTTCCTAACAGGGGCCAGCCACTGACCCTCTCTCTCTTTTTGTAAAGATCTGTAACGCTTTAGGATCTCACAGTTTCTATGGCATTTCACCTTACAGAGGAGAGAGGGAAAATGTTCCTGCAGCAAGTAAAAAGAAACAAATAATTTCACCTACAGAGTGTCAGATATTTAGCCAAGAATGGCTAGTGCTTCCACATGGGAAAAATTAATGATTTTCAGCTTGCATTTGTTATGAGTTCTTCTAACATTTTACTTTATAAAAAGTGAGGACTATCTAATAAATGTGGTGCTATGTTGTGGCTTTAGCATTATGGACTTGGAACCTGTGTTATAATCTGGGATTTCTCTGCTCCAGAGGGATTCAATCTTCACTAGATTTACACCCAACAGGGTGGATACCTAAAATCCAGACCATAGAGGGGGAGGTGGGGATGAAACTTCCCAAAGAAGATATGGTTTTGCTCATTTACAGGGAAAGTAAAAAGGAGAGGTGCAGACACATATTTTAAGAGGTAGTAAGGCACTTAAGCCTTACTGATTTAAAATCTGCCCCTTGATGTTTTGAGCCAAGCAAATTAAATTTCATGAAATGAAGGTTCACTTCCCAGTATAAACCATTGCTATAGACACAGCGATTCTCTGTTCATTGTCATGCTATATATTGTCCTGCTATACCAAGACCAACTAACCAACTACCTGAGCTGCTATGATTTTAAGGCCAAATACACCACTAATGTAAATAGGTGTAACTATAACAGACTTCAATGATGTTGCAACCACTGAAGCTGCTTGTTCAGTAACCTCTGAGAATTGAAGATGTGCTGAGCATAAATCACCCATCTGATCACACAGCAAAAACCAAAAGAAGGCCCATAGGTTTTCAGAAAGCCTTCCCACAGGCCTGATGGATTCAGATCCATCTACCACATCCTTGTTTTAGGAGTACAGTTAAATCACTGACGGTGGCTAACATTTCAGAGTTGAGCTACAAGGCTACTAATAGTCACCTAAAAGATCATAGAATCATAAGATTATTTAGGCTGGAAAAGACCTCTAAGATCATCCAGTCCAACCGTTAACCTAGCACAGCCGAGTCCATCATTAAACCATGTCACTAAGCTCTGAATCCAAACTTTTTTGAAGACCTCCAGGGATAGTGACTCAACCACTTCCCCTGGGCAGCCTGTTCCAATACTTCACAACCCTTTCAGTGAAGGAATTTTTCCTAATATCCAACCTAAACCTTGCCTGGCATAACTTAAGGCCATTTCCTCTTATCTTCTCAGTTGGCGCTTGGAGAAGAGACCAATCCCCATCTGACTATAGCCTCCTTTAAGGTAATTGTAAAAAGTGTTAATACAGATGACACCATATAGCTCCATCCATGAGGACTCCCAAGCAGTGCCCAAACGCTTGCGTGTCCAGCAGTGACTAGGGAAAGCAGAGCACACAGGTGTGGCATGTTCAACCCTGTTGAGTGGCTCTCTGCTCCATTTCACGTGCACTTACACCCATTTCTTTAGACTGAAAAAAACAGGACGTGCCTCAACTAAGGCATGCCATATTCAGAGACTTTTTACTTAATGAGGATGCTTCCCTTTTGCTTATGAGTTAGGTGTTTTCCTGGCAGTATCATTCACAGGCAGAAACATAATAAACTGCTGTTAGTTTCCTTCAAAGCTACCTCAAAGTTAATGACAATTTTGTGTTATTTTCACCCTTCTATTTACTTTTTCTTTTTTAAAGCAAAGAAAAAAAAAGAATAATAAAAAAAAAAGGAGTCAGACAGCAGAAACTTTTCAGATTGCAAGGAATTCATGTAAGTTCACCAGCGGAGCACTAAAGGCAACCAGAGGCAATGGAAGCTGATGAGAAGAGAAAGAGATTATATGGCTCATACCAGTTTTAAAAAAAAAAAAAAAAATTACACACACACCTGTTTAACGGGATGTCCACCTGGCAGTAATGACTGGTAGAAGGGGAATAATCAGCTGACCAGACACCTTCCTAGTTAAGTGTCTTTGCAACAAACAGAAAAAAAACTGTAACAAGGAGGTTTAAGGTATAGCTATTAAGTCCAAACAGCCACAGAAAACAATCCAAAAAATGAAAGTTGCCTTAGCTACAGAACTGAATGTGGAACACTTTCCATGCCTTTTCCTCATTATATACCCATATCCTTTATGGCAAGACTATCTGCATTTCTAACATGTCATCCAAGTGCAGCCCTGCTACTAACAAAGAGCTTAAGCTTGCAGTCTGCCGCTAGAACAAACATTTTCCCCTTCACAAAGACACCCTTGCTTGTGTTGTACGAGCCAGTATTTCCAGACCAGCAGAACTCTCCATCTCAGAGATGCCAACATTGTAGCTAACTGCCACATACGCAGAATGCAGATTATGCAGGAACATCTAAACAAGCCTCATGAAGGGTCACAAACTCACAGTGTGTGTGAACAGAGACAACTCTACAGAAGGCAGCAGACTGACCACTCAAATTCTGTATTCAACATGACACCCTGACCTACAGGCATTTCTCAAGTGGACTTTCCGTAGTTAGCCAGGACTAGAGGATATCGATTAATTTGCCTAAATTTAAGGACAGACAGATGTGCATCTCAATTTTAAAACAGAACTACAGCCCTCAGATACACCAAAATCTTGCTCTGCTTTTACTGTTCTGGGTTTACAGGAAACCTCTTCCAGCACATCTGTCCAGCAGCAGGGCAGGATATCCTTCTAGCAGACTGCAGTAGCAGGGCAAGTCGCTCTGCGCTCCTCCCCACAGGGCTGCCAGCAGACCTGGCAGCTGCCAGCACAGCTGGATCTGGCCGACCACCTGAAGGGTGCCTGTGCTCACTGCTCTGTTCCTGAGGGCCGACAGGGAAGCACTGATGGCTGTAACCACCAGCTCCAGTGGCAACAAGACAGCAATTTCTCCCCGGTTTTAAGTGCTCGAATTGGTTTGCGCACCCTTACTGTGAACACAAGGACTTAGTCCCGATAACGTACAACTACAGCTGCAGTGATGCCATATGTACATGTGCTGTGAACTGCAGTCAACTCTGTTAGAGGCTGACCTTGCTTTGCTTGGCATTGGTGGGACAGGGAGTTAAGGCTTAATGCAGAAATATGTTGTGCTCAGTGCTTGACATAAAACATATCGAGCTGGTCCATAGTTTGGGCACTTCAGCTTTGGAAAGGCACTGTATACCAGCAGCCACAAACATAACAGGTTGCAATAGATTTTGATTTAGGCTAGTGTTTTCTTTAATCCCACATGTACCAATGCAGAAGCTTCTAAAAGGGTTAATTTGCAGCACACAACAAGAGGATTAAGCCACATTTAATGGGAATCAGGTAGCTAAATCCCTACTCATCCCACTAAAACAGGACCATGTAAATTCAAACAGATGTGCATGGCAGACTGATACTTTGTTAGCTCTGTGAACAGTAAGATGCTAACATCCCATACAATCTGTTCCGAAACATTCCCAAACTATACCTTGTATGCAAGGGGAACCCCCTCTTAACCTTTGAGGTGATTCTGCATCATCCATTCAGGAGATGGAGAATTTGACTTCGCATGTCTGAGATGTAACAATGTAGCGGGTTGAGAGTAAGATTACAGTAGCCTGCCCTAATCCCAACACTATCACTCCATCTGATTCAGCGTGAGGAATTTTGCAAATGTTTCTATAATCGCATGTGACAGTAGAGCAAGAAATGTGACTCACAGAAAGAGTGGAAGTTAAAAAAAGAATCATTTGCATATCTGAAGGGCTCTGAAAAGCATCCTCCATATGTGTTAACTTTTTTCAAGTGAGCTTTTTTCATATGAATTACCTGAAGCTTACGCAATCTAATATATTGACAGCTCCAGATGCTGATGTCTTTTATTCTCCAGGGAGATGTGGACAAATACTTCCAGAACTGAAGTTTTCTTGCCACTATGACCTTACCCTATTCAGGAGAAACCACTTATAAGAAAAAAGCAAATATATTCTTCTCCAGGCCCTCCAGTTTTTATCCTCTCTTCTGAGATTGCCTTCTTGCACTAGAGTTAAATGTAATGAAATTCTGTGTGATGTGGAGACTCATGCAGTAAAAACCCAACCTTGGAGCAGACAGGGAACAAGAAAAGCTCTGACAGCGCTGGTGAGTGCTGGTTGTGACTCAGGTGCTTCAGCAGCCCCCTCCTCTCCCCAGCAGCACAACACACATTCCCTTTGACATGCATGCAAAACACTGGGGCAATTAACCTCCCTCTTTTCACGTTGGTCGCACCTCGAATGTCTGTAACCACAGCATTTGTCTCAAATCCACTAGAAGTAAGCATGGCTGGAAAGGGAGCTCAGAGCCTTCTTGTCCTTCCCAGTGAGCCCCTGCTTGGAGAGCATAGGAGAGATGAGCATGCAGGGTAAGCAAACAGATAATTGTAATGTCACAGGTTTCCACTACACACTGTGGCATCTGTTGCTTGTTCCCTTGTTTCCAAAGCCTTATGCACCAAACTGGGTCTGCCCAGTAAGGTTGTGCTATTGTGTTTCAGCGCATGGCCATTCTGAATAGTCATAAACAAGGGAGACATTGGTCTGCTGAGATCCTCTCTTTCTACAAACTAGTCACACACCATTTTCCTCTTTCTTTTCCCCCCACAGGAAGTCATGGACTCAAACCTATACCTCAGGCATGGGCCAGAAAATGATGGTCCATGCCTTCTCCACTGCCTCCCGCCCTGAGCAGACATGCAAACTACGGTTAAGCACTGCCAAATCAGGATCCTGAGAAAGTTAGCATCTAACTGTACCCCTCCACAGGGATTTTCACAGGGAGCATGCAGCACCAGGCAAAGGCTGTATTAGCCCTGTAAGGCAGTGCTAGGACCTGTAGTCTGTTTTGGGGTAGTGCTCTTCAAGAAAGAACACCTGGTTTATTAGAAGAATTACTACCAACAAAGAAGCAGTATGCAAACCAGCTTGCCCAGCACTGAAACAGCTCACAGCCTAGGCAAGACTCATACCAAAGCCAGTAGTGGTTATTTCTGACTACCAATCCCTTACACAGTTCCCTGCTCCATCCCCCAAAAGGTAAGTCAAGTTCCAGAGTTCTGGAGCTGCACTGCTGGGGCTACTGTCAGACCAGCTGGCTAGTCTCCTCCATCAGTGGCAACGACAATTTGCTCATGCTTCACAGAAAGCAACTTCCATTATGGAATTTGTCAGAAGGACAGGACTTACTATTGCAATCCTGTCAAATTATCATTTTATACCTAAAAGTATAAAATGTAATGCCTCTCATATCATCTGCAAAGCTGGAAATGTTATTAATAAATATAAAATTTTCCAGTATTAAGAATCCTACTACTCTTTTTCCTAACTTCTTGAGGGAGCAAGTGGCATGGTATTTAAATGAGGTTATTGGTTCCCAGTTGCTATTAAGGGAAGAGAAAGATTTGTATTAGGTTCACTCAGTTAGAATTGGGTTCTGGTTCCTATTATTTCATATTTAAGAAATTGCATTTTTTTCCTCCACCAATTCTTTGTTCCCTTACACACTAACCAAAGCAAGGAAGCACTTCTCACACGTGGAATCAGTTAGCTAGAGCTATCAAGAAGACAGCCTCAAAAAGACAGAGAAACAGATACCTTGAGGAAAAGGGAAGAGATTTGCAAACCCAGTATTTCCTTAATAAAGTAACAAAAGGTGTTTAAGAAGTACTAATCTGCTGGTCAGATAAATACCAAGTAGAAAAAGGAGACCATAACAGTGCACAGGAACATGATGGACAGGCTGGAAATAAGTTACCCATCATGTGATATCAAGTGACTATGAACAGTTAGGGCTGCCACACTGCTCCTAATACTGAGATGAGAGCCTTCAAGTCAAAGCTTGCCTGTGATGCAGCAGATGTTGTTTATGGCAGCTGTCCCATGGCTATAGATGGGAGTAAAATGAATCTAATTCAGAGACCTCTGCCTAGAGCCTACAGAACAGAATTCAGTATGACGGTGAGCACAGCTTAACCAGCGTCTCCTTTTTATGTGACACCTGGACACTACATGGGAAGAAAATGCTGATCTGTTCCAATTTAGATGAGTAAGATGCAATCCCCATGTACTGACAAGTTACTAGTTCAGTCCTCATTGGAGCTATATTTTGGTGAATGAACACATGAACTGGCTGAACAAGCTGGAAGCTTCCACATGGAAGTTTAATTAGCCATTTCCCACAAGATTTAAACCCAAAAAAGCATGTATCATGTCAACTCTTTTGGCTTGAGTGGGACCAAGGGAGACAAAGGTCTGTCAGAAAAAGGCAGTGAAAGCTGGATGTTTCACAGCTCATCTGCCCTGACAGCAGTTTCAGGAGGGATTTCCACCTGGAATTATATTTGGAGAAGGCTCTGACAACAAGCCCTACTTCAGCTGCAGGGATTCCACTTCTTTGCTTGAATTCTTTCTGCTAAAACAAGTCACAGACACAATTGAACCATCTTACCTGCGTCAAACCCAAAACTTGGCACAATGTCCACCGTTCCATGAAAGGCTCCAGCCCATGCTGAGGTAGCGCTGGTGACAGCAGCAGGATCTGTCTTAGTCACGTCACACTGGGGAGCAGGAATCCTGGCCGCGCGTACTGAAGGCATCAGCAGGGACCCGTACCGGGGGTCGCGGTGTGAGCTGGGATGGTGATGGTGCATGTGTGGATGAGGGTGATGGCGATGCATGTACACGTCATGCATGTGTGCATATGAAGGGCTCACCTGAGATGCTAAAGGATAATGCCAGGATTCAGATGCAGCAGGGGGAGGAGGTGGGGCAGTCTGATGAAGGCCGTGTCCTGGCCAGCTGCTGGGATCTGGTGTTGGGAAGGTGCCTGGTGCAGTAACAGGGAAATCAGGGTGTACTCCACTTAAACATGGTGGTGGGGGAGGCTGATAAGAGCTGGTCCAAAATGAAGTTGGGAAACTGCTCCTTTGGCTTGATATTGTTGAGTTTTCTGGAAGAGAGGAGAGAAATGAAGTATGACTGAAACTGAAAAACAGATTTAATGACAAAAACCCACAATGATTTTCTACTCAGATTTGTAATGCTGAACTCAAGCTTCCTCAGTAACTACAGAATCACAGAATGGTTGAGATTGGAGAGGACCTCTTGAGATCATCTGGTCTAACCCCACTGCTCAAGCAGGGTCACCCAGTGCATATTGTCTGGGATCACATTTTCAGATTTTGGTCAAGATCCAAACTTCACAACCTCTCTGGGCAACCTGTTCCAGTGTTCGATCACCCTCAATTGAAAAAGAAAAAAAAAAAAAGTGTTTTCCAGTATTCAGATAGATTTTCCTGTGTTCTAATTTGTGCCTATTGCATCTTGTCCAGTCAACAAACACTGCTGAGGAAAGCCTGGCTCCCTCATCTTCATTTCCTCACATCAGGTATTCATACACGTTGATAAGACCCCCCCTGAGGAGACTTCTCTTCTCCAGGCCGAAGGGTCACAGCTCTCTCAAGATCTTGATACAAGAATAATGAGGAGATGCTAACTCCTGACCAGACCAGAACATATCATTTAGAAAGTTCTCTTTAAATTCATTGCATGCTTTGATGGGATAGTGATCATATCTAATGCATGTTATGTTAGTCTCTTATAGAATATACCATGTTGCCTTGTATCCAACAGGATCAGGCAAGCAAAATCACCTATGTAATTGAAAGAAGCTTTTGTCAGAAATAAAAGACTTGCTCCTTCTTACAGCTAGGGCTCGACTTGTATTTAAATGGATTCCAATACCTCTACATTATGAAATCACATTCTAAAAATTCCTCTTCTGAAGGAGCGGTTGGTGTTTTTGATGTGAAGGAAAGTATTGGCATCTTCACTCTCACATCCCTCTTGCCAACTCATGTTTGAAAGTACTGCTTCAAGCAATATGTCTCAGCTCAAACAGTGATTTTCTTTTGTTGTTGTTGTTGTTTTTTTTGTCAAAGATGGAAACATTAAAATATAGGACTTTACCTCTGATTAAAGAACAAAGTCATAAAAATAACCTATGGAGAAATAAAGCCAGGAACGTTTAATATTTGACAAGGCGAGGAATCCTGTGTCCCTCACATAGCATTTACAAAAATGTTTATATTATTTTTTCTAAATGACTTTTCGCTTTGCTTTGTTTAACAAGCAACTGGAATGAGACTTGGGTGAAGACATCATTGAGAATGAACAGATTCTTCAGACACTCCTGCCTCTGAACTCTGCTTACACAAAAATATTTTGGAAACAAAAACTGTAAAAGCGTTTTCTGACTGCATCACTAGGACGCTCATGTATCTATTTTAAAATCCTTTAAAATAACAGAACTTTTTCCACACATTAGTTGGCTTTGATCTAGGCAGTTCATTGAGCCTGATTAACTTCTGGTGTTGGAAATTACTTCACAAATGCACCATGGACAAATGTAAAGAACTTATCTTTGTGCCAACCCTCTGAGAGGCTGCGAGCCAATCTAGCAGACTCCAACATGGCTTTCTTCAAAAAGGTTTCTTCTTTTTTTAGCATTCTATTCCCATTGTGATTTATACTAGAAGACTGGAGAGAGCTTCAAGCACATAACAGAAGCTTCAGCACCCCTCTGAAATCGGTGTTGTTCACCGTTTGTAAACTGTTCCTTGTTACAAGGGATTAGGCTGATACACAGAGCACACATGGCTTAGTGTTGGCAGTAGGGCTGCCAAAAAAAAAAAAAAAAAGCAAAAACAAGCTTCTTCGTGTCCAGTCTGTTATTTTCCTCACTGCTTAACAGAGAAACACAGCTTGACAATGTATTGCCAGTATTCTGGAAAATCAATCACTGTAATGGAGAGTTTTTGAAAACTGTCTGGCTGTTATCAGCATGGAAAAGCCCTAAATCCAAACAAACACTTCAAAAAAGCACCGAAAACCACAGAATATCTGCAGGACAATTTTAATATTAGGAGAGAGCACTTAAAACCACTGGATTTGCCAATATGAATTCATCCCAGATTGCATATCAGTTTGGCTTTACCAATCAGCCAATAGGTCTAGGGCACAGAAAACACATTTGGTCATCTCAATTTGTCAAACCCGTGCCCATTTCACAAAGCCATTACCACTGTCAGAAACTGTCATGGTTCAGCCACCACTGAGACACCAGTGATTGTAACTGCAGAGGACAACCTCTTTGGCCAAGGTGAAGTCATGTCACTGGGGATACAATGTCCATCCAGGTTACATGAACTTGCAAGAAAACTTCATCCAGCCTGAGTGCTTGCAGAGGATGCTACTAAACATTGTGTGTAGCGATACTGTCAACAAGAACCATCTGTACTGAACCACAACTGCAACTATCACACATTTCCACTGTGTTGGAAGGTTGTTCTTTCCTTTCTACCTTTCAAGAAGTGAGCACAGCCAATTATCTTTACAGGTATTGTTGTGTCAGACGCCTGGCCTCTATGAGACATGGCAATGGAGAAACAGCCATTTCAGCACCGTCCTTGAGAAAAAAAAAAAATCTGAGTAGCTTCCACAGGCTTTGGGGAGAGGGAAAAAAAGAGGTATTTAACTGAAATTGTCTGCCAAGAAAGACACTTGGTTACCAATTTCCTATTCTAAGTACAGCGAGGCAGGGAGATGGCAACATCTCAGATACCACAAAGTGGTGACTAATGCAAATGTTAACGGTGGTTGGCCAACACGCACTGAAAACATGCCAAAGCCCACATGCTATAAAGAAGACAATGTATGGAATTTTCTGTAGCACATTACTTTTCAGTTAAGGAAGGGGTGGTGGTGGTGGGGAAACAAGAAAACAAAAAATTCCCTTTCAGTTGTCAGTGGGGAAAAACATGTTGATAAAAATACCATAAAGGTAACGTTAGTTTCAAGTGTAGCCCCTGCAAAATATTTCAAGTATCATCAAGTATGTAACATTCATGTTACTCAAGTCTGTTGTAGGGATCTATATTTTATATAAATGCCAGTTTTAAAGTTTATTTTAGCCTAAACTGGTCAGGCTGATCTGTATTTTCAATATTCAAAAGACAATAGGTTCTATTTTCTATACACAAGCAAAATCTCTCCTTGAAACAAAAACCACATCACCATAATGATGAAATTACAATTTGCTTTTCCTTCATGACACTTAAAAAAAAAAAACAAAAAAAAAAACCAAACACATCTTGGATGGAAAAAGCAGAAAACATTGCTAGTCCTTCCTAACAGGTAAAGAAGAAATAATGCAATGAGCTGAATAGCCAGTCATTCCCACACACTTTCCTCTTAAATCTGTACCTTCTAAAACAGCTATTACAGATGCAAAATCTTTGTTAATTGTTTTTAAATTGATCTTTAAGTAATTTATTGACAATTTATTATTTATTGACAAAAAATCCAACTTTCCAGGAAGTTTATTCACAAAAAAAATCTTCAAGCTAATGATATTTTAACTTCTTTAGGTAATGAGACATGAATTCATATGCATTTGCTGTTAAGTGAGCATCTTCAACAATAGCATACAAACCAAAAGACTAAGGCATTAGCGTCACTCCTGCCCCACTTTTTCAAGCAGTCATGTTTCAGAAGCTTGTTTGGGTCCAATAAAGCTCATCAGGTTCTCTTCTCTGGAGAAGCAAACACGGTCATCTTTCTTAAAGTCTACCATGCAGAAGCAAGCAGCCCTGCCCAGCAGCCTCCCCATGTATTTTCATACTGCTCCAGCAGGTGCAGCAACGGCAGAGGGCATATCCCCTTACTTTATTCCCGGAACACTTTCAGGACGTGCAGACCTCCGTGCCCCACCGATGGCATTGGGCACTCTGGGTCAGGAGGCAGCACATCTGAAGAGCCCTTGTGCCAGGTCACCCTGTCCCCTGCAGAGCCCTCTGTGGAGGGTTGTGCAACCAGGAGGGTAAGGGCAAAAGAGCAGGGTATGTCTGAGGCCAAAGAGAAAGACACAACCCTCACCCCATCATATATCTCAACTTTCAGTGAAGAGGGTCTGCTGTAGGCACAGGTCTCTAGTGACTGCCTTGATCCCATCTCTAAAACATTTGTAGCATGTCTGGGCCATTTATAAATGCTCCAGTCTGCTTTTTAGTAAGCACAGGTTCAATCCTGCTCTCAGTCAAGTCAACGGAAAATTTCCCATTAACATTAATGGTCCCAGCTCAAGTCATAAATTCCTCTAGCTCCCTAGCCACTTGAGCTGACCTTTGCTTAAACTTCCTCAGATTTGTCATCATCCTTCTGGAAAGCAAGACCTTCTGTGCTATTTTTCTCTTCACAGTGGTTTCCAAAAATCCTCTCTTTATTATCTGTGACTTTCATTAATGTACTCTCACCTCAGCATCACTGATTATGAACACCACCACTCCTACAAGGATCCTCATGGTGTCTCTCTCACTCAACCTGATGCAAGGCCATTACTCACTATTCTTAGCTCACAGTGCTTTTGCCAGTCTAGGTAAAGAGAAGATCAGAATTAACGCAGTTGTGAATCTGAAAAACTACATAGACGGTCGTATTCAAGAAAACAGAAATAGCATCTTTCTAGCATGCTTTCTCCAGACACCAATTTTAAAATCTTATCCATAAAGGATACCTACTTCATCTGGCAAGATCTGTTCTTCATTACATTGATAATGCTTATATGCATTATAAGGTATGAGCGTTATGGTGCTGTTCAAATGCCTCACAACATTGAGCATGTTTCTACTTCCTTCTAGAGAGCAGAGTACTGTCATCCCCAGTTTACAGGCAGGAAGTCAGTAACGATGGCTGTATCTCTCCCATGAGCTCCATAGGCAGGCAGGCTGCAGCCACGTGGGCCAAGGCTTGCACCCAAGCCTGTTCCAGACTGCGCAGGCTCCTCCCTACCTGGAAAGCAGCCGTAGACGAATCTTAATCACCTGGCAAAGTCACCCAAGAAGGCTGCGTGGGTCTCCTCACTTCCAAGGCCAGCACCCCGAACAGCTTTGCTCTTGCCTTGCAAGCCAAGTTTCACACTTAGAGCTTAAAAATAAGCCTCAAATCTTGCAGCAGACGTTTGTGAAGCCACATGAGCTCTGCCCCACTCCTTCCAGGCCTTGGTGGAGCTGCAGGCTATGGGAAGAGTGGAAGACGCCTGTTTCTTCCATGCTTTTGGCACCTCTTTCTCCCTTTAACACACCAGATCACTCAGCCCCAAGCAGGTCCTCATTTCTTTCATATTTGTGGTGATTTTTCCACCTCCACAGGGGAGCAAAATTTCAGCTGCAATGCAATATCTGTTACCATGACATAGACCAAGTAAGCTACACCACAGACAGCAAGTTACAGCTCCTCTTACCTCTCCACAAAGGACTTAGCCCTGCCTTGCTTTTGGTAAGGGCAGTTTCTGGGTTGAAGCTACTGGCTTGGCTCAAGGCTCTTGAGAAGTGTTCGTCCACTACTGAACCAATGTCTCCCTGGAAGTAAGTGAAAAGGACGCAGCGAGAGTTAAGGTACTCCATCTCGGCAGGCTGGTCTTTCTCATCCTCCTCTTGTTTGCTGGGAAGGGTCACTTCCAGAGACTCCTGCATCTTGTTGTATACAGCTAATTTCTTCTGGGATTAAAAACAAAACAAACAAGAGATGTATCACTAAAGGCATTCAGTACAAGCTCAACATCTGTTTTCCTTAAAGAAAAATAATTGAATGCATTGAATATTCATTTCAGTTCATTGCAGTTAGAATACAGGGATCTTTTGCACCAACGTTTTACAAAGAAGAGATTACCAGCGCCACTTAGAGTTTTGATTCCTCACACACAGATGGGCCTGCTCCTCAGACACATTTCACAACCACAAGTAATTTAGCGGCAATGGCTTGCACCCAATACCTTCAAAAGAAAACATGCAGACGCTATCAGTTCACTGCTGACTCCCACCTGGAAAGGATACTCCCATCAGCGCAGCCAGCAGAGGTTGAGTACAGCCCTGCGGAAGGGTGGCCACTTACACAACCTCTGTATTTCACCCTTCTACCTGAACATCCACCCTGCTTTGCCAGCTGCACTCTCCTGGGAGAGAGGACAGGAACGGTGGGAGAACTTAATGATTCCTGAAAAGTCTTACACTGTATTCCAAAAGTCCACAAAATACATAAATTCTCATTTAGGGCAAAAAAAAAAAGTGTGTTTTTTTTATTTGTTTGTTTTTTTATCATGGAAAACTATGCTTTCAGGTGGTGAGAGGGTTTTTTTGAGGGGGTGGAGTTGTTTTTTGTTTTTTTTAAATGACAACTTCTGGAGGAAAGGACAAAAACTGAAGTCATAAAAATTTTAAATGTGATCTGGGGGAAGAGTGGGATTGACAAGTCTGCAAACACATGCAAAAAAATCCCCACAAACTAAAAACATAGAGAAGCATTTAAAAAAATAAAGCCAGCACAAGCCATCTGTGAACAGCTATTTCAGAATCTTCTCTCTCTCTCTCAAATCAAACCTAAATGTCAAAATAAATGTGTGTGAAGATCCATTTTGCATGGAACATATTTTTCAGATGTTCCACTTTACAACTGTTTTCACAGAAAAAAGCTCCCCACAACAGTCAAGCTACAGGAATCGCAGCTTTTAGCTAGCTAGCCATTTCCACAGCTGATTTTACACACAAGCAGCTTCAGGAACCCAAAAACAACTATAGCACATAAGCAGAAGTATTTCATAGCTTTTCTATAGAATTATAGCTTGACTTATCTTTTATGGTTTGCTTGGCAACACTTTGGCGCCATCAGAATCTCTTTAAGTTTACGGCTTTTTTCTCTTTTTCCAAAGTTGTTCTATAGAACAAGTTAAACAACTACACAGCCTATAAAGTTCCAGTTATACAATAAATACACTTGTCAGATTTAGAAATAATTGGAAGTCTTACTCTGATCTTGTACACCATCAATGTATTAACATTCGATTCTTTCTAAAATCATGTAAGCAGATACAAATTCTCTCATTGTGACACAAAATAGAAACTCGGGAGCTAATTCTTAATTATGAGCGGTTACTAAAAAAAAAAATTAATTGCAAGAAAGAGCTACTTATAAGTGGAATTAAAACCTACAATACCACAGGCTCAGAGCAATTAAGTGATATATCTGACATTATGGTAGCTTAACTGAAAAACATACAACAGCTCAGCTTTTAATTCCGATGCTGTTACACAAACTGCACTGAGGGATGTAAGCAATTTTGTTTTGCAGTTTGAGAGATCTAGACAACGGTCCGAAATTCAAGTAAATCTATGCTTCATGAAGCAAGGGATATTGTGGCTCTACTTAGCACAGTATTACTTATTTAGACATACAGTTTTACTCCCAAGATGTTTTTTAAAAAAAAAAAAAAGGAACAGAAAAAGAAAGTTAAAACAGTAAATAGTTTTGCTAGAAACTAACTGCTAAAATGACAGTCTGAAGCTATCAAATTAACTTTTGCAATTAACTTTTGCAAATGTAGAACTTGATGTGACCCATACTTTTTTGTAAATGTTTTGTGCCTCCTCTAAACAAACAAAAAAACTCCTAACATTTGCTCCTGAAATCACTCACAGTGAGCTTCATGGTTTTGTCTAAGCAATCACAGGAGGATGAGACCTCAATAAGGCAGTAACAGTTACAACAATATTGCACATACAGTAGATGTATGCATTAGAAATCTATAACACAACTACCTCAGTGACTTGATAATGTTTAAAGGTGCACCACAACCCAGATCCTCTTAAAAAAATGCAAGACAAGTGGTTGGGAAGGGGCCTTTTTAATTTTTATTTATTAACTAGAGATAAAGCATGAAAAAGATCCTTTAAAGATGTCTAAAGAGATGTTGACATATTGCAACATCTCAGCTACAGTATATATGCTAGACCCTGAAAACATGCAACACACTTTGAAAGTTGATTTCTATCATTATAGGTACATTATTTGTATTTATACTGCAAGTATACAAATACATACACAAGCATGCAATTATATACAGAAACACATCGTTTAATACAGCCCCTGGCTTGACTTGGTTATCAGGAAGGAAGTCTTTCAATGTTCCTATATAGAGATTGGAGCTCAGGAAATTAAAACTTATCTCCAGAGTCGCTTCTCTGTGCAGGAATGTTCCCCGTTCCACAGCTTAAGAATCTAATTCATTTTCCATTTCAACTCTCTTCCCTCCCCTCCAGTCTATGGGTAGTCATTACAAGACATTCCAAGTACTTGCTCTGTTTTTGAAAACACTGAATCTGACTTTTTTTTTTTTTAATGTGAAAAAAGATGGTAGTATTGATGGACAAGTACAAGGGCTTGTGTACAGACTAAAGTTATTTACAGGGAAAAGTTATGTTTTGTGGTGAACTTTTTGCAAAGAATGAGAGTTCTAAATTGAAAGATGTTTCAAAACCGCGTCAAGCCTGTGATCAGACACAGATCTACTTAGTCTGTATTTCAGGCAGAAATTACCAGCCAATATTTTGCCTGTAATTACAGGGCCCTTTAAATAAGAGGCTACAGTGAGATAAAGAAAGTTTTCTTTGTATGCAATGTATATACATCCTTTAAATAGCACACATCCTTTTATAAAAATTAAAGCTTTTTCTCTCCCTAACTCCCTTGTAATACCTCTGTCTACATGCGAATTCTGCATCATTTGTTCTGACCTTAACAGTAATCTCTTCATAACATTTCCACCTGCACTTGTGTGAGCAGAAAAGTATGCAAGACCATCACTTGCTAAGTGAATTCGTCCCACTCTCATGAGAGAAGAAAAAACAAAACCAAAGAAAAACAAAAACATCAGGTTAGGTTTCTGATAACTAGTCTGGGCTAGCCCCATTTCCCTTGTACTTCTTGCATGCAAACAGATCTGGCATATATCTGAGCAGTCAACAATATCTGTAAGGTCTTTATAAAGTGTATGTGCCGACCAAACACACACGTCTTGCCTATGTTCAAATCTATAATACCTGAACATATTCATGAATCACACCTCTCTCTTCCTTAAAGGCTAGAGACTGAGATTAAGCAGCCTCTGAGGAACAAAACAAAACAAACACATAAAACCTCGTCTTGGGCGAGACCCAAAATATAGAATTAAAAGTCAGCTTAGCATTCTGGAAAATAGGTAGAGAAATGGGAAATTCAGTGCCTATAGCATCTGATACCAGCTTTGATATCAGACACAAGTTCGTGGCTGAAGGATGAACGGTAGGAACCTCTGGGTAAATAATGCTGTACAGCGTGGGCTGCATTCAGCTTAAACCAACACTATTTTTATTGTTTCATATATTCACAAATAGGCTCTTCCAAAGAGAATTTAAACTCTTACTGCAAGTAGCCTAACAAAAGGAAGCTAAAAGTCAAAAGCAAATCACTAATACGGAAATATTAAAGAGAAGACTTATGCTGAATAAGCATCCTCCAGTCTTTTGGAGGAAAACAGACCACTCGGGTCTTTTACACCAAGTAAGCATGTGGTCCAAAATCTCACACAAAACCCGTCTCGATGATTCCCAGTATTTTCTGACATACCCTACCCCGAACCAAGGAAAACTGTTCTCACGCAGTGAAACTCTGGCCACATGAAAGCCAATGGCAAAAGTCCAATTGACTTCAAGGGTCCCGGATCTCAGCTGGGGTGTCTGGTAAAAATGTCAGAACATTCCTTTTCACAAAGTGAAAAAAAAAAATTCACTTCCAGCTAAAAGTAGCCAGTAGGCAGCAAAACATAAAAACTACCAAACACAGTTGAGACTGGAAAAAGTTTTAGTTTAGCTGAGTTTGAATCAAAAATTCAGGCCAGCTCTTATTTTACATACAAGCTGGTTGCCTGTTCCTACAACTTATTATCTCCATACTTGCCATCATGCAGCATATGGTCCTTTATGCTCCCAAGCATGAAAGTCTGGTGTGCCTGTGGCCACCTGTTACAGATTTTCCATTATGAGAGAAAGAACAGGAACCAAAAATAAAGAATAACTACACTGAGGAAACACTATATGACCCTATCCTGAGAAAAAGGCTGTCATTCGACATAAGCTTCTGAGAAGGAATTTCAGTAACAAACCCTAGGCAAATCACGGACAGTCCTGCATTTGTGGAGCTGCCTGCCAAGCAGGCTCCTATTGATAACACAGAAAGTATTCAAGGAAGAAGACAATTTCAAGCAATCACGGCATGGAATGCTGGGCCTGAAAGCAGCGTTTACTGCAAGCCTTGAAAATAGGAAATGCTAACTTCTACCCTTACAAACGAGCAGGCTGATAACAAAGCCACACTCATTCTTTCAGGTGAGCCACCGGTTTTGCAGCAGTAGAGCCAGGAGGCCCTGTGGTGTTCAGCTGATGGAGGGAGGCCGTGGAAGAAGACTGAATTTATACATCTTTCGCAGTACATCTGAACATAGCTGTGCCATTAAAGCCTAAAGCTCTATTTTTACGTAGATACACAAAGATCAAATAGTTTGGTCCCAATCAGAACAACAAGCCAAACTGTTGAAATAAGCAGGTTCTCATGGAGTTAAAAAAAACAACAAACAAACAAAAACCCCCAAAACACCCCCACACAGAGCAAGACTTAATCCAGGTTTTACATCCTGTAGTTTTGAAAGCAGCCTTTGAAGCCCTTCAATTTCTAGTAAAGCCAGCAGCAGGGCACCCGTCAGACTTCAGAGCAAGCCTTGAGGAACTCTCCCAGCTACAAAAACGAAATGCAAAGCTACCTTCTGCTGCGCTGTCTGCTGCATTAGATGCTGTGGACTGCCACGCACACCCAGCATCAGTAATACAAGCCCATCCTCAAAGCTGCAAACATGCAATACAAAGAACTGTGCTGGAAAACTGAGTTACAGTGTGTGAACTAGGCTTTAGCTACAGCCAGCTGCCACAACGCTAAACACGACTTGTCCTTGTCTGCAATGTTGTTCGTCTGGAAGGAAGAGTTGAGTTAGTGACCTAATTTGCTAATGGAGACAAGCCCTTATCTGGAAAAAGTCTGTCTACAGCACTGCCAGCAGAAAGTCTGACTTGAGCATATCACAACTCTTTATGCAAGACTGATTTAGCAAGGATGGTGTTTGGCTTAGCTCTCTACATCTACATACCATGGAGATGTTCCAAAACTACCATTTACTGTAACTTCCCATTTAAAAGGTCTTAAACTCAGCTGTTAGTGAGCCAGGGTGAATCCTACCTTAGCCTCAGCTCTGCAGCTTGCCGTCCCTAGACGACAGGGTATGGCAAGCTGTCACTGCGTTTCTTGTGCGCCAAGAATAAAACAGGATTCTTCACCGATTATGTGTTTCCAGTCTCTTCAAATGAGCAGCGCTGTTACACCCATTCCTCACCCAATGCATAGGAGATCCAAAACTTACTACTGCAGCTTCACAGCTCCTCAGAAAAGTGTACGGTTAAGAGAGTTTTTACTGCACCATTCCAAAGAGCTTTACACTCGGCCCGGCACGACTCCTTACCACGCACAAGAACGCCTTCTTATTGTAACAGTGTCACACACTTATTCTGTATTTTGGCAAAGGAACATGGAAACCCCAATTTATCCGTAGAAATAGGGCCACACCTCATTTTCATTAGTTTCTTCTGGCATCATGTAAGTATCTATACATCCATACTCCTCTTGCTTCCCTCCAGCAAACACCCTGGACTTCAGCAATCTCAAAGATCTAAGGTGCTAAGCCTCCACTCTCATTAACATTCAATAGGAATTCAGGCTTCAGTCCATTAAGCACTTAAAAAAAAAAAAAACTCATCTAAATTAATTTGCCAGCAAGTCCTTTCTTGGCTGCGAGTTGTTTAAAGCTGAGGTTCCACAAACTCTGCATCGCTGTGCAAGGCAAAATCAGCCCTGCGCTTACTTAGTGGAGAGACAACTACAGATACAGAGATGTGGGAATAACTTTGGAGTGGGGTAACATTAAGACGACATAATGGAGCATCCTTCAAGGAGGAAAACAAACAAACAAACCCCTCACTTCTGCACACTCCGGCTGCACGGTAGTCCATCATTTAAAGCAATCCAAGACCTGTTATGTAAAAAAGGAGACGATCTTTCAAACCCTGTTCAGTGCAGAGCAGTGACACAGTGCCAGCTGCTTGCCGGCGAAACTTCTCTTGACCCATGCATGCAGCTTGCAACCTACAGAAAGACGAGGAGATTACCTCCCCGGAGAGGTGCTGTGGCCCAGAACTCGAGCCTGCAACGGCAGTTCCGCTGCTAAAGAGCCTGCTTTGCTCTTCGGGGGATGCAAAACTGACACCAAAAGCTGGCATAACCAATTACATTTGTGAAAGATTTGTTACAAGGACCTATGAAGATGCACAAGCTTTAGTTAGAATAACACACCTCAAGCTCCCTGAAATTAAAAGGAAAGTCAACAGAAGCACACCGCTGAGGTGCTCTCTCTCTCAGGAGACAAACCATTTTACTGGGTACTGAAAGACAACAGAGTAGTACGATGGCACTGAAAAATGCCTCAACGGAGTCCTCGAATATTTTAAGGGTGAGCACCACTTTGTCAGCTCCAATGCAGAGCTTTATTTTAAAGATGCCCCACTAATACATCTTCCCTCGCTGTTATTTTTAAACCACAGTTTTAATTCCGGCAAAGAAGAACATTCTTTAAAATGGTCATCATCCCTACGAAGAGCGCAGGAGCACTCTACATGTTGAACACATGTGTAAGAAGAAACAAAAACCTGGCAACAGACTCTTCTTCCTTCTTTCTTAGGCTCTTTACCACTTGATTAAATGTTCTTGACAGGACGATTTTGAAGAAATAGAGACTTGCAAAATGTCATACGTTACCCGAGCAATAAATCATTCTACTACGACTACAGATACATCAGGAGTTCATCCTGTGTTTACTACTTCTTATTTAAAAAAAAAAAAAAAGCATTGGATTAAAAGAAAATACATAAACTGCTCTAAAGTCCACAGCTGCTAGAATCAGCGGGTGCAGTGCTTTTAGTTCAGCACGAACAGCTTGGCTTTCCAGTCTGAAACTCGACTAGTTTGTGAAGACCCTTCAGCTCCAAACATTTCAGGAAAATTGGCACAAGCAGGATTAACTAAAACAAACTGTCAATAATGCGTAGGATAGCAAGGTTTAGAATGCTTTTTTGGTGGTAAGGGGATATATTGTACTGGCCACGACTCATAAACTGTATTGGCTCAACAGAGCTATGATTCTTGCCTTGCATATCTACCTCCACATTTCATAAATAGCATAAGCCACAGGAACTCAGTTTATTTAAAAATGAAATTTCAAGAAACTTTGGCTTTCATTAGGGTGCCTCTGGGACATTTCAGATGTGGTGCTGCTTAGAGCTGATGGAGAAACTTCTTGATTCTGTTTAAAAACAAAAAGCAACCGCACAGGAGTGAGCGTGACACAGCCGTTAGTGATCACTTTACAGATTTTCATGTACTAGGTGCTCCACACTCCAGAGCTGGAAAAGAAATACAGCCAATTGCCTACAAAGTTAAGCGCCAAAAAGTCCACCCAAGTTTCAATCACACTTTTCTACTTCTAGGTTTCTTAGTCAAGGAGTCAAACTGTTTGAGATTATTTATTTATTTTCCCTCCAACTCAAGCAGGCTAATAACTGGAGCTCCGGATACTCAAATACAAAGTTCATAACTAAAAATCACTGAATAAGGTGAAGGTTCTGCAAGCTGTGACCTAGATTAGAGAAGAAATAATAACGCAGGCACACTGCAACAGACTAAATGCGCAAGTTTTCCAGAGCCCATGTTTACAATGAATAACCTGAGCAACCTGGAAAAGTCAGCTTCGGTATCATTTCTGCAAAAGCTCTTTCTCCCAACAATAAAGAAAAAAACAATAACAAGCGATAGGAATTTTAATGTTTTAGCCCATACTCGTGTCTCCCAGGCAAGCTGATATTAGGGGTCACTTCCCATGTACGGAGAAAACAATCTTCATGGATAATAATGATAAAACCTTATGGAATGCAGCAACAACCAAAAAATGTATTCTCAGATGACTACATTAGGGCCAAGTCAATATTAGTCCCACTTCACCCACGCACTGCATAGTCTAAAAATGCTGTCAGCCTGATAAGAATTTCCTGATTCACTTTTTTTTTTTTTCCTCCCTTCCAAATCCATCTGATCACCAAATTCAGCTGGAAACTCGCCGGAGCCGATCTTCCACGAGAGCCGGGGTGTGCAGCTCAGCACGGCGCGGCGCGCCCGGTCCGCGGGGAGCAGCGCGGGTCCCCTCCCCGCCGGCGGGCGGAGGCTCAGCCCCTGCGCGCGGTGCGGAGC
>VXAL01014430.1:40562-59984 GCA_013399475.1 Chauna torquata | reverse complement strand
GTCGCTGCGCGGGGGGAGGCAATTAATAACTGGCTGATAGATAAATTATCATTTACGTGCTGTTTATTAATAACTATTAACTCCGGTGGCGGTGGTGCAGGTCCCTGTCCCTTCTGGCTGCTGGAGGGGTGAGGGAGCACCTCGCGGCCAGCTTTCCCCCCTGTGACCCCCAGGTGTGCGGGAAGCGCAGCCAAGCTGGAGAAGCGGGGACTGTCCCCCAGTCCCAAGTCACCTCCATCGGCCACGCTTCCCCTCCCAAAGGATTTGAGCACTGCCTGGAAATTCATCCGGGAGGAAGGAGGAACCCACTTGCCCCATAGGAGCTGGCAGGTTGGACGTATTTTCAGCTGTCCAAGAAGTCTCTTCCCTCACAGCATTTGGTTCATAAACTTAATTGATTTTTTTTTTTTTAAACTGTACTGCTCAACTTGAAAAATATGCGGAAAACCAGGATCTGGTTGTAATGGCTCCAGTCCTACTCAAATACATTCGTGGCTTACCTCTGCACACATTCTTGCCTGTGAGCTACCCCACTGCAGTCCTGCCCTTGAAGGCTTTCGATACCATTCCTCACAGGGAAAAGAGACAGCATATGGTTGGTAGCATTATCCCAGCTTATAAACCTGGGCATGATTGCACTTGCTTGCTCTTATTTTATTCTTCTTTGGCCTAAAATAAATTATTTCATATTTCTTTTAAAAAAATTACTTTGAAGTTGACCTATATTTGATAGTGTCCAGAAATTGAAGCCTTCAGTCAAAAACCTCTAAATTTATACCTTCTCTCTCTCTGTATATACACACACACAAACACACATGCATCTCCTCTGCCAGAACAGTGAGATGAATACACGAGGTTAAAATAGCTCTGTCTGACCCCAGTAGGATTCCCTGTTTATAGAATATTTCAGATAAATGCTTTCAACTGCAATACTTTGAAAAAAGATCCAATTTCCTGCAGGCATATTTACTTAAAAAAAAAAAGTTTGGGGTATACAGGTCTTAAGGTAGGTATATACTCCTTTAATAGAGCTCTGGCAATTTGTTCCTGATAGTTGATGCATTTTCTACATCTGCCTAAATGGACTCAATCTCTACGTCAACTTTTACCGCCAGTCAGAAGTTTCAACACGTGGCTCACATGCATGCAGCCTGTGCTCTGCTGCTTACATAGGCTTCTGAATGGTTTCTTTGGGGAAACCGAAAATCCCAGCGCCGATTGCTATCCCACAGATCTCCGGTCGATCTGGGCCCTATTGCCTTCAGAAACCCCTTCCCCTCGTTTCCTACTGCCACAACGCGACCCCAACGGCGAAGTCACCAGGTGCCGGGTACCGCTCCCAGAGGTACCGGCGCTCAGGTGCTCCTGTGGCCGCTCCGTCCCCTGCTCCTGCGCTCAGGCATGGCCCTGCCTCGCAGAGCAGCGCGGGGCTGCCATGCTGCCTGCTGTGGGGCAGGGTGGAAGGGGCTGCCCGCGCTGGGGGAGATGCTGCTTAGCACCATCCCTGTCCAAGGGAGAACGCTTTCAGGTGCGGTGGTAATAAGGCCCAATGCTAGTTTATCAAAAAGTAAAGAGTGAAACAACATGCTCCTACACTTAATACAGACTAATAGAAGTCTGTAAAATCACAAGAAGGAGCAAGCTCCTTTCGTACCAATGGATTGTTTTATGGAGAAAATCCACTATTGATATTGATTAAAGCAGAACCAGGCCAAAATAGAAACTTATTTGTCATTTATTATGCCAACACAATGTGTTGAGGTGGGAGTATGTTAGTGATCGTTCTACACCCAAGTACACGAGGGGTTTGCAAGAGGCTTATAGATGTACTGACATACGTAGCAGTTTCCCACAGGATGCCAAAATGCTTGGACATTGAATTAGTGCAATTCCTCATTATTTCAGGTCATGCTGCAATTCCTATCGGATGCCTTCGCGCATGACACAGTGGCATGATACGTCATGTCGAGAAGCAGAACAGGACCATTACTAGGCAGATGTTTGACATGATACATCGTATCAGCCAGCCAGTGGCACTAAGCCATGGTCAAAAATGATTTTGACAAGACACAGTGTCAGTGCTGTAGCACAAAACTAATGTGTTCCAAAAACAGGGACAAATTCACCTCTGGCATAAGTAGAAGTAACTGCACTGACTTCATTAGATTTGCATCTGCTTATGTCAACAGTGAATCTGGCCCTCAATCTGGAGTTTATATATGAAGTGGTAAGTGGCTGCACTTTCAGATCTTTATTATATTGCTTTCAGCTCCCATCATTCAAGCATCACGAGACAGTTGGGGTAGAACTGCCACCTTTCTCAGCTCTTTCCCCTCCACCCCACAAGAAGCAGCTTAAGGTTTCTATTTTTAGCAGTGTAACAGTGCCCCATAGTATACAGAGAGTCACAGGCAGTTTTGAATTTGAGGATTTCACAAGGAATAGGAACAACAACAACAACAAAAAAGACTGCTTTCTGCCTCCATACTACTTCAAAACAGTAATTTCAAGCACTAGGGGACTGAGAATTGCAGCAAACCATAAAATTTCAATGACAGTTTGTGTAATAATAAAATCATGTCATGGAAGAGCAGCCTGGATGAAATGTAAGATCTGATAAGATTTGGAGATTTTTCTAAAAGGCATTATAATTTATTGGTGTCCCCTTTCACCGCTTGGGAGTGAAAAGCACAGCTTGCTGATGCAGATGCATCACACTAACAGAAGGAGAGGAGCAGAACTGACCGAGGTACGACTTGTGCAAGATCTTTACAGAAGAGCAACACACCAGCTTCCTGCTGCAATCTGTTTCTTTAATAAGGAAGATAACCAATTGGCTGCACTTAAAGTTTAAGTGCATTCATCTTTGCTGTGTTTTCTGCTTTCTTAGATCCATCAGGCTACGTTACTTCTTGGACTAGCTGACATTCAGCAATGCCAAGGGCAACCCTAGGATATAAGGACCAGAAAATCCTCATGGAAAACCAAGTAAGCACCATAGCCAGATGGGGCTTGGTACAGCAGCTCTATGGGTTATAACATCAAGGAAGCATGGTTTGTTTGCTACGCTGTAATTCTGGCAGAGAGGAACAGTGCAAGGACACGGTAGGTGCTGCAGTCTGCACAGGCTCATCGAGAACTCATGTGCTTGGGTGTTTTGAGTTGACCTTTTCCTGTTGGAGTTGTGGGTGCTCACCACTTCCACAGGTCAGAACATTTTTGCAGAGGCCTGAATAAATGCTGAAAAACTGCTGCAAGCATTTCAAACCTTTCAAATAATAGCAACAAAAAGTAAGGATCTTCCCCTCCCTTCTCACCACTATACAATCATTTCCAAATATTTATTTGAGGAGACAACTCTGTACGTTTAACTGTTCCACAGAGATTAAAACAAACAAGCAAGTCCTCTCCTTCATTTCCCCCCTTCCTCGTTTCACCCTCTGCTGGCGTCCTATAAGTATTTAAATCATTGTAAACCACACCCTAGCTAGCTGTGGCTAGCAGTTACAGGCAAAACCCTTTGGCTTTGCTGTTACGGTCCGCTCAACAGTGAAAAATGCAGAGCATTAGTTTTTCCCTAAACCAAGAGACCAAATTTGAAGATACGCATTGCCTCCCAAGGAAATAAAGACCAGGTGTTAGCTATGCCTTGTATGTAAAGGAATAGAAAGGGTGAAAACTATGTTCACAACAGGCTAGGAATTTCAAAAAAAAAAAAAAAAGGCCAAAAAAGATTTTAATGGAACAGCATTTTTGTGGAGACAACTCAATGTTGACAAACACCCTCTAAAGCAAGTTAGGTTTCTGGTGGAATTTGTCACACAGATTTCTGAAGGTTTCACACCAATTTACACAATGCACAACAGGGAGTTTACTTTGACCTAATGACTCAAGGACTCCTAGGCATGTTCCTGTAAAGCTGCAGTGCCATCATCACCGTGATCTACGCTTCCAGCTGCCGTGGTGCAAGCCCCAGAAGTGCATGCAGTAGGCACTGGAGAGCTCTACAACTACTGGGCTGAGCTCAGGCTCTCCCCAGTCCCCAGGGGAAATGCACAAGGCCAGGGAAGGCAGACACTGAAACTAAAAGGAAGCATGCTGAGACTGTCCCAAACATCTGAGGAGGGAGAGGAGAAGGATGAGAATTATTTCCTTTTCCCAGGACAAAGTTTCTTTCTATACATACTTATATTGCTCCTATTTGGAAACATTACGGAAATTGAAGAGTTAGGTATTTGGGGAAAAAAAAATAGAAAATGTTCCATTCATTCAATGCCATTTTCATTCATACAGCACCTTAGGAGTACAGGAAGCAGGTTTAACGTTTCCCTTATAAATATAGCAATTACACACTCACCACTGAGGTTTTGACCCCTCTGGAATGGGAGGCAGCAGCTCGTGTGTGGCAAGTATGCTACCCTAAGATTTAGGATCACTCTATTCAAAGGGCAATGAAATACAGCAAACTACTAGTCCAAGTTATGATCATCAGATGCATAGCAACCTCTCCGTGTGATGCAAGGATCTGGACACCTCTCTAGCCATCTCCTTCGTATTTTGTAATAAAAGGAAAGCTGCAGTGCCAGTTACAGCAATTGTCTGTCTTTCTTTAATAACAGCTTTCACATCTCATGTCTGTAACCTTCAGCATAGATCAAGGACTGCTATTCATTTTAATGCCTAAATGCATTATATTTATTCTTGTTATAATATTTTCTGTGGTAACAGAAAATGTTTGGCTCACAAAGAAAAAGGGGAATTGTGTCAAAAGCCCAAATTCTTCCTTGAAACGCGAACATTTTTAATGGCTTTAATGAAAGATATGCACTGGAATCCCAGGGCACAATCTGGCACTAAAATCCTCCATCTATATTGGAATTTTCCACCATGTCTCTTTCATAATGCCTTATTAAACATAATTCCATCTCAGCAGTTGAATTTTGGGGCCCTGTTGCATCTGCAAGGGCAGTGCAAAGCAGCTGGGGAGTAACTGTAAAGGAAAAGGAGAAAACTGATTGAAACTTTCAGATGCTGGATGATGCCTTTCACTTCCAGCCTCCTCACAGGAGGAAAAAAAAAAAAGCATAGGGGTCCTCCTTCCAGCTGGTGCAATAACAGAAGCTGGCCCAGCTCAGGGCAGCTTCAATGCTGCTCCCAGTCATCCTGAAGGTTGCTTTGGTCCCTACCTGGCCGTGCACTGAGCACAGACTTGCTCTCTGCTTCCCCTGCCAAACCCTGGGGCTGCAGCAGAAGTGGTGAATATGGAGCAACTGGGGATGAAGCCCAGCAGCTCCTAATGTCTGAAAAGCCTGGGAGAACATGGTTTTAGTGTCCTGCAGGCTGGAGTCTGGTGACCTGTTCATGAACACAGACACTTTGCTCTGAAACGTGTCCTGTTGTCTTCAGCATAGCCACTCACAGAATACAACAGCGATCCTCCAGTCATTGGTACAACACCTGTAACTGCTGAATAGCATGGATGCAAACGTATTTCTGATGAATTAGCCACAACATTATACAGAGTACTTCTCGGTTTTATGCAGCTGGGGGCAAGCTGGCAATGCCTGGGCTGGCATGAAGCCCACAGTAAACCATTAGCTCAGCAGCACATATAGAACAAATCTGAACCCGCAAAGTGAGTTTGTAGCAAAGCATGTTTACATCAGCTAACTTCAAAGGCTTTGATCCAGTCCAACAAGCCCTAAGGTAGTACTAAGGCTTTTGATGACACTTTAGCTGTAATTGCTATCAAAAGAAGCCATCCCATCTTCCTCACTCGCCTTCACTTCCCCTCATGTCAGCACAGATACACGCGCATATAAGGTTGATTGAACAGAGACACTGGTCCAAGCTAGGACTAACGTAGTAAAACAATGATCAGTTTTAACTGGGATTCGTTATTGGTATTGAAAAAACAGTCTTAAAATCTGACTTTTCCACATCCAAATGATGTCTGGATTTTCTACAAGAACACCTGCAGGCACAGCTAGCACTTCTGCCCCCACCTCTATCTTGCATTCTGATATCACAATCTGCAGGAGAACTGGAACGATCTTACATACCTGTTTCACCCTCAGACCTCTATCACTACTGTACAGTTTTGTCACCAAGTGTTGCAAATCCATCTTTCCCAGGTAGACTACTTTAGATAACTTCTCATAAAACAGAGTAATTGCAGTACTGAATCCAGTTGAGTTGCATTCATTTTACTTCCTCTTCCTTTCCCTCTGCTTGATATTAGTGGTTTCTATAACAATTCAGCTAGAACCACTCCTTATGATTTATTGGATGTGATTAGTGACTACAGGAGCACTGTATGAACACTTATTTGCAGAAACAGGGAAATGGAAATCCTTTCTTTGGCTTAAATAACACAAAGCGTTTACTACAAGAGATGCTACCATGTTTTTTAATACCAAGCACCTTTTCCCAACTCTAAATATGTACGTTAAATGCAAGTGAGAAGTAGTTTTGCTGCTGTAATGTGCAATTTTATAAGTGCCTATAACAATTTAACGATTGCTTTTTTTTTGCCGAGTGTATATTAGAGTAATAATGTAAATTGCTATGCTCGATTACTATAATAATCAAGATTGTCAACATTTTCCAGTTTCTTTTCATATTGCTCGTGATCTCTGTCATAGGCTTTTCATCAGTTTTTCTTCAGTTTTCAAAAGAATGTGTGCATATGGTGAAGGAAAGGGTTAGAAAAATACTTCTAGAGTATTACTAGTCTCTTGGTGAATAAAATGCAGGTATTAATAACACAACTAGCTGTTCTCAGTTGTTTGCAGAACCATAGAACCAATAGCTTGGGTTGGAAAGGACCTTAAAGATCACCTAGTTCCACCCTCCTCTGCCATGGGCAGGGACACCTCCCACTAGACCAGGTTGCTCAAAGCCCCATCCAACCTGGCCTTGAACACCTCCAGGGATGGGGCATCCACAGCTTCTCTGGGCAACCTGTTCCACTGCCTCACCACCCTCTGAGTAAAGAACTTCCTCCTACCATCCAATCTAAACCTCCCCTCTTTTAGTTTAAAACTATTTTCCCTTGTCCTATCACTGTCTGCCTGTGTAAAGAGTCCCTCTCCATCTTTTTTATAAGCCCCTTTCAAGTACTGAAAGGCCATAATGAGGTGTCCCTGGAGCCTTCTCTTCTCCAGGCTGAACATCCCCAGCTATCTCAGTCTTCCTTCGTAGGAGAGGTGCTCCAGCCCTCTGGAAGCATCATTACTTTTCCTTACTCTCAGAGTACTCTGTATGAGTCGGAAAGCAAGTAATCGAATCTTAGTACTTTTATATATAGATAGCTCACATAGCCATTGTGGAAATTAGTGAGTTAATATGTTGTATAGTAAAATGTGTAATACTATCTCCACTACTTCTTTTACAGGTGGAGACACAGAGGCTGTGGGTTTAATCAGCCCAAGATCACGGCCAGAATTTTTGCCATCCAGGCATGGGCTTAAGTCATGCAGCTTGTTTAGTCTCCTACAGGGAGCAAGATTCCTTGCCATGACTATTTGCTATTCCATTGGCTTCTCTATCCTATAGGATGTGACTACCTTAATGAAAAAAGATGTCTTAAAGCAAGCAAAACCAGCATCCTGAAAGTGCCTGGAAAAGGCCACCTAAGGAGGAAGTATATTGCTCACAGTGATGATTCTCCACTTCTGAGAGAGCCAGAGGATGGGGAAAATAGAGTAGAATGTCTTTCACTTGCTCCCAAGTTAAAGCAAGCTACTGAATAGGGATAGTATTCCCAAAGTCAGGAATAAGAGGGCTGAAGCTTAAGCTCCATTCCCTCCCCACTCCGATGGAATTTTCTCACCTTATCCCTATACACATACATACATTATTCCTAGCATCTAGAAGAAATGCTGTGCTTCTGCCTTGAGAGTACATAGAACATAGGATAGATTAGAATGTTTCAGTTGGAAGGGACCCTCAAAGACCATCTAGTCCAACTGCCTGACCACTTCAGGGCTAACCGAAAGTTAAAGAATGCTATTGAGGGCATTACCCAAATGCCTCTTGAACACTGGCATGAGGCATCAACCACCTCACTAGGAAGCCTGTTCTGGTATTTGACCACCCTCACAGTAAAGAGATTTTTCCTGATGTCCAGTCTGAGCGTCCCCAGGCCCAGCTCTGTGCCGTTCCCTTGCGTCCTGCCATCAGTTACCAGGAGCAGAGACCAGCACCTCCCTCTCCGCTTCCCCTCCTCGGGAAGTTGCAGAGAGCAGTGAGGTCACCTCAGCCTCCTCTTCTCCAGACAGGACAATCCAAGTGTCCTCAGCCTCTCCTCACAGGACACACCTGCCAGCCCTTTTACCAGCTTTGTGCCCTCCTCTGGGTGCTTTCAAGGACCTTAACATCCTTTTATATTGTGGAGCCCAGAACTGCACACAATATTCAAGGTGAGGCCTCACCAATGCTAAATATAGCAGGAGAATCACCTCTTGTGACTGGCTGGCTGTGCTGTGTTTAATGCACCCCAAAACGCGGTTTGCCCTCCTGGCTGCCAGGGCACACGGCTGGCTCATGTTGAGCCTCCTGTCAACCAGCAACCCCAGGTCCCTCCCTGCTGAGCTGCTCTGCAGCCACTTGTCTCCCAGTCTGTACCTGTGTCCAGCATTACTCCGTCCCAGGTGTGGAACTCAGCATTTACTTTTATGGAACTTCATGTCATTGCTGGTTGCAAAATGATCCAATCTATCTAGGTCCCCCTGCAAGGCTTCTTATCCCTCCAGGGAGTCAACAGCACCTCCCAGTTTAGAGTCATCAGTGAACTTGCTGAAGATGCACTCTACTCCTGCATCCAGACCATTGACAAAAATGTTGAATGCGACTGGCCCTAGAATTGAGCACTGGGGAAACGCCTGACGTATTTCTTTTTTTTTTTGTTGGAGGAGATCGGTCCAACACACCAGTACATCATATTTTATTCAATTAGCATTAGCTTTTCTTAAAATATTAAAAGCTTTCTTCTAAATTCATCTTTCTTATTTCAAAATGAGAGAGAATTGTTACCTCTGGCAAGGTATATTGGAGGCAGAAAAACTGCTTAAGCTAAGGACACAGACATAGCTGCTATACCTCAGTAAGAATAAACAACTTAATTCTCTATCAGTACCACAATTCCCATGAACACCTACAGCAATGAATTAGAGAGACAGGAAATAGTTAACAAAACTAATATTAAGCCGGAGCACTTGAATAGCATGCTACAGTTTATTTCAGGGGTATCTTGACAGTTTCGGTACAGCATACTAGTGCATCTCTTTGAAGAACTGCAGTCTTGAAGCCTTTAATCCTGTGAAGAAGTACTAATTGCCTTCCAAACAAGAGAAAGCTGCTCCACTACAGAATGAGCCACACTCTTTTACTGCAAGCAGCCTATTCTTTACAGGTCTTCCACAGAGGTGCTGAACATCAGTCATCTTGGTTGCTATTGTCCTCGCATCCCACCCCAAACAGAGAAGCAGCAAAGAGAAGTCACTCACCTGTTGTTGCAATTCTTTCAGAGAAACCCCAAGGAGCACAGTGAGCAGGATACATGGGCAGCAACGGTGAAACATTTCCTCTTCTAGGCCATGGAGCACAGCAACACCTCTCACTGACAGCACCTTCCTTGGAAGGAGAATAGGAGGTTGTTTGTCTCCTCTGTCCTTACCCCTAGCCCCTGGGGTCCAAGTCTGCTGCAAGTTAGGGGTGGTGAAGTCCTTCTACTCGGACCAAAGGCAACTATTTCTTCTACCAATAGCATCTCATTATTCCCAATCAGGGAGCACTTTAATAAGCAGCAGCATCTGAGAAAGGTAGGTTGCAGAGTCCTAGTTAAACAGCCACTGACATATCGCTTTTCAAACTAAACATCCAACTGGGATGCTCAATCTAGCACATATGGTTAGTAAACAAACGAACAGAGCGCTCCACAGAGCAGCCCTACACATTGCTACAATGAAATATACTGCAGGCATGCTGCAGAGGCTCCCTTTGCCCTTGTAACAAATGATCTAATGATTCTCAGGAGGAGGAAACGAGGCTGATTTGTAGCTCTCTTCAAGAAGCTAACGCAGTTAAGTAGGACTTCTTAATTGCCTGCTCTTTATTATTTAATGCATAAGAAAGTAAAAAAAAAAAATCCTTAGGGCCAGATCCCCAAAAGGTATTTACGTACCTAGGCAGGCAGCTAGGCAGAATTTAGCTGCAATTACAAACAGGGATGTTAAAAGCCTCTGCTCAGCTGCTGCCCAACTCCGAAGGCTCTTAAACCTAAGCAGGTACCTATTTCAATTTTCAAGTTCTCTAGGTGCCTAGCATTCAGATCCTGCGAGTGTCAAGGAACATTTTATTCCTGACAGGGCAAAGGCTGCTCACGCCAGCTCGATGCTAAGCCAGCCGGGAACCAGGAGTTATGGCAGCTTTCCTCCCTGAGAGGGTTCAGCCAAGATGAACATTTGTCTGGTGGACAGGAGCATCTGAAAGCCTACCTGTATCTCTTGAATAGGTTATAAATAAACCCAGTCTAATTATAATTTATAAAGTGGCAAGTAAACAGGCCTACTCAAAGGCATGTCACAGAGCCAGCAGTTACACAAGGGGAAGGAATACAGCCGAGAGGCAGTCCTAATGATCTTGCAAACACTTGGAGCGGCAAATTACAAAGGCCAATTGAGCCAGATACCCCACCCATAGCAAGGCAAGAAGCACGCTTTTTAAATCCCTGCATCTTCTCCCTTCAGACCAAAGCATGACAATGAGTCCTTTAAGTGAGCTGGACCTAGGTCTGTCTAATGGTGCCAGCTCATCAGCTGCGGTGCCTGAAGGCATGGCGGCAGCCCCCGTGGCATTGCCCCATTCAGAGTCCTACCAGGAGCAAGGACAGGAGCACATCCTCCACTCTACTTGCACATACCATCCGTGGTTTTATATGCAGTTCGTTTGAAGAATCTTGCTTTTCCAAAAAATAGTATTTGAGCCAGGCAATTTAGATGCCACCATTTTGAAGAAGTTAGTTGTTTTGCTTTGCTACACTTAATCTTACTTGCATTGATATCTGTTGAGAGGGATGGAGCTCTTTCAGGAGAGTGTTTGGGACTGAGCTATGTTCCACATATGCTATCTAATAAGTTTTATCGCCATGTTTCATTGCTGTGAATTCGGGTAGTGCACTAATAGAACAATGAGATAGACCCTTGAGTTGGTAAATACGGAGTCAGAAGAAAAAAGGGCTTATGTAAGAGCCTATAAAAGCAAGATGGTTTAGAAATCAGGCAGCTGCTCCAGTCTTGATTCCCTCCATTGTGCCTCAGTGTGGACGGACATCAGACTGCCAGATCTCTTACATGCCTTGTTGCATTTTATAAAGTACGAGCATAACAGAGAAAATGGCAAAGATAAAATGGACCTGTTAACTTTTCTGTTTGTCTTTTGACACTTTAAATCACTTCATGGGACATTGCACTCCTGGGAGATTTGATTACCTTTAAAATCAATGCTGTGTAAGAAAAAAATGCCCCATAGGCATACTGCAATATTTACAAAGGTAATTGCTCTTTTCTCAGAATATTTAACCTTGGTAGAGACATTTCCTTTGTTCTGAATAGCATGTATATAGCAAAACAATAACAAAATAGGTCTTAAGTGCCAGGAGCAGTTTTTTTCTATGTTTCACTTGCTGTCATGGTCAGTGCCTAGAGATCACTCCAGGACATTGGGAAGATGCTTAATGCTCCATACTGAAAAATGGAAAAAAAGGCTATTTGGCATGAGGTTTCTGCCTCTCCAGAGTGAGGGTAGAGCTCCCAGAGCTCTAGAGTAAAGGTGCCACAAGTCTCTGCAGAAGACAGAAATTTCTGCAGATGAAAATGGAACAGCCTTCCCCAGAGTCCTTGCAAATTTCAGTGTTTCTTCCATCAGATGCAAGCAATTGCTTTCTCTGAAACATGCACAGTGATGTGTATAGCTATTCTAGTAACCAAACCACCTCTTTCCCTTCACACCTGCACCTCTCTGAAGAAAATGTAAACATTATCATGCACAGCTGGAAGGTTTTAAATATATTTATATGCAAGGAATAAAACTGGTGTTATATGAATACCAGTATTAATAGAAAAAACTAACATCCGTGTTCAGAAAAGAATAAAGTTGTTAAACTCATTCATCGTTTTCCCTCTCAAAACAAAACAAAAACAAACAAAAAAGCTGAGCACACAAAATGAATTTTGAGTTTAAATTGGTCAAATCAGAAAGTGAAGCCATTGCACATAGTTAAACACCAACATACACCAACATGCCACTTACTGTTTCTCACTATTTATTATGATTTTAAGTTGCCCAGATGCCAACTTGAGTAGGGTTTCATTGACTGTCTTTGTCTAAAGGCTATGAGAATTGAAACTTGATGAGAACATACTTTTCAAACAGAATTGCTGAGCTGGTAAAACTGAAGCTTCTTCCTGCAGGTATACTATTTTAAACAGAACTTCTTTGCTATAACAAGCACACGAAACTTACCAAAAGAAAACGTCTTGCCAAACCACAAGCATCAATTTTTTAAAGAAATAAATGGTCAGGGGAAATCTGCCCTACTCATTACGCAAACCACTAGGGGCAACACAGCCCACTGGGCAATTTGCCTGATGTGGCTACGTGAAGGAGAAAAAGATCATGCACAGCAGGTCACTCCGTGCTCAGAGGCCATCAAAGCAAGACCTGCAGCCGCATTCCAGTTGTTCTGTGGTCATGGCCTTTCTGTAAAACGACGGAAGTAGACCAGATGAGTTAGGAGGGTTCATCAGTGTGTTGGCTGTGATCCAGAGACATGGATTCGTCAGTTACTCATGCACTCAGGCAGTAAGGGTAAAGAGAGGCTCCGGGGAGAGCAGATGACTACAGCAATGCTACCCTTCCATGCTGGAATGAGCAGGAGATTTGAAATGCAGCAGCATACCTTTTTCTGGCAGGTCAACCTTTTGGTTCGATGCTGGGAAAAGCTTTACTGTTTTTACTTTAAATATTTTTGATAAGATGGTGTCAAAATCTCATCATATTTTCGAAAGGGTTTTGCAATATTTTTTCTTGTTCTCTGAGCCATGATTACTTCCATGGGTTACTGTAGTCAAGATGATGAGGGACTTGGGATACTCTTAACTGTTCTTCATAAGTAAAATTGATATGAAAATCTGTTTGTTAATCATGCTAATTCAAGTTTCTACCTTCATATTTCACAGGGTTCCTATTTTTAAACACAGTTCGGGGTACACTGTGCCTATTAGATATGCCAGTTATACATCGCCTAGGCAGCAAGATCTAGAGCACACAAGCAAGAGGATTCATTTAAGTCTCTCAGGAGTTTTTTCTGGTGTAATGTCTGCTGAAGTAAACAGAGAAGGATTGCAGAACTGCGTCTTTATATGGGTTAGATCTCTTAAGCAATGATCAATCATTCTTCTCCAATATTTCTCCTTGTTCTCTGGGGGGTAAATTTATCAGCTGGGAGCCAGCCAAACAAAGTCCAGATTTTGAACTTGAAGGAAATGCCACCAGCATCATCAGGTTGTAGGTATGTGTCTGAAACAAAAGTGAGAACACAGCTCTGTCAGGAACGATAGGCTTATTTAGGAAAGCAGTCCATCAGAGAAGCTCTCTAGAAGGCTTGAAAAATTTGCAAATAAGCTTATCTCCTTTAAAAAAAAAAATCACAATTATGTATACAGACAACGTACCTTTTAAGAAGCTGGGTTTCTTGCCGCTGTAATATCCAGTTGTGTCCACTAGATGGACCTCATTTTCAAAAAGTTGAGAGGTTTTGTTCTGCACTGAGCTACGCGGACAGGTGGAGGTGGAAGCAGGCTGGTGTGCGGCAGGGGAGGGAGCGGCCGCATCCCAGCGCTTCAGAAATGCATTTCGACCAACATTGCTCAGACGGGGGCTGCAAAATGAGTTGGCGTAATTGCAGGACTTCCGATTTTCCAGACATGTGATTTTTACATTCTGATCGATACGTTTCCTCAACAATTTATTTGGCAAACACATAGATTGCTTTTTCTTTTCTATTTAACACTTAACAGACACTTCAGTAGTGATAGCTGAATATAGTCATTTCCACTGAAGATGTGATTTGTCCACTTCAATATAGCCATTGTCTTAGAAAACACAAGCATTGACTAAGACTCTTTCTTGAAGGTTGCCCGCAAGGTAAGAACTGTCGGTTATTTTCTCCATTTTAATAACCTAATTATAATAAGGAATTGTTGTTGTTCTGTTTTAATCAAAACTCATGAATCAGTGTTCCCCTAAAATCATATCTCAAAATTGACTTAAAAAAAGACTTTGAGATTTAAGAATGAGCACATCTGGATTTCTTGTTAGACTTCAAGTTTCTGAGCTTTTGGGTTTGCAGTCTTTTGGTCTGGTTTGTTTGAAGAACACCATTCTAGTGTTTTCTTGTTTTCTCAATAACTGTGAGAACAACATTTGTTTTGCATTTTAAATGAAAGGTAAGAAATGTAAAAATAAAAAATAAAAATACATGACTCAACGAATAGGTATGTAAAACAGCAGATATTGCGTAGTTTGCAATGAGGATAACAAATGTCGGCAAAATTGAAACAAATAAATTTCTGCTTCTTACTGTTTTAGGTGTTTATGTGGCTATGCTTAAAACCATACATATTTTTTTAAACTAAGGCTTTGGCTACAAAAGTCTGTTTTAAATAATCTGCAAAATAAGCATAGCTTCTTCTGGATCTGAATACCTCCAGGCTTCAAAACCAGAACAAAAGTCATCAGTGGATTTCTCCAAGAAATGCTAGAACATGCTGAACCTCTGAAAGAACCATTTTCCTACAGCAGAATGCAAATGCTGGGCAGGCTCGAAGTCATAATGAGTTAGTACAGTAACCTGTAGAAAACTGCAGGATCAAAGACGTGATTAATGCAATTTATGAGATCACCCAGCAGTTTCTTCCACAACTTCTACTTCCACTTCAAGGATTAGATTTAGGTTTAAGCCCTTGATTTAGCTAGAGTCACATGTGATTTTGTCAATCAAAGATCTGGCTCACAGTATGAGCTGTCACCGACTATGAGTTAAGTGACGGACCTGTTAAGTAACACTACAGAGCACCGCTTACTTGAAAAGACATTGTGTGTAGCAAGGCAGCCACACGCTAGCCAGCCAAACAGCATGCAGGTATTTCTGCCTCTGGCTCAGCCACCATGCCAGTGAAGGAAAGCAAAGCCCATAGCGAGACCTGTTGGTTTTGAGGGACAAGAGAGAAATATGAAGAGCACACCAGGGCAAGCAATCTGAGGGTATGACATGGGAGGGAAAGATCCTGGTGGGAAAGGTGAAGGACACATGTCACAGATCTGTATAAACAAACTTCATTACCCTGGGGATCATGGAACAATTTATTACTGTACCAACCTCTGTTTAGCACAGTTTTCAAGAAAAGAGTGAATGAAAGAAGCTCTGATAAAAATCCATTTGTGTAGCTTGCAGAGGAAATATAGATATAGTGCATGTAAATTAATATTTCTAGACCACTTCCATACAAATAGCTGCTCAAATCAATAAGCTTCTGAAAGACAAACATACATTAAGAAGAGAATTAACCTCCAGGATGCAAAATTTTAATAAAAATAGATCTAAAATAGATGAAAGGCAGTGATTCCCAAACCAGTGAAATTAAATTGCTTTTATACATCCTTGTTCTTCCTATAGCTTTACCTCTGAATAATATTTTCATTTTAATTGCATCAGCAGTTTTGTATTGTTCTTCAAAGTAAATCTTTCATAACTCAGGCTAGCCATGAATAATTTTTTTCTTCCCAAATGAAAAATCAAAACCTGGACTATTTTAACTGTGTAATATGACCACTGTTCCTCAAGGGAAATGAAAATACTGCTCCTGACTGTAGTCTGGACTCATACAGAATAATGCCTTTCCATGCTTGAAGAGAGGTAGTTGTTCATCATGGAAGAAGAAATTCAGACGGTGACCCTAACCTATGTAGTTCAGTATAGCTGTGGAGTAATTGATACCAGCTCCTCAGGCACCACAGCAACAGACTCTCAGTGACACCTGCTTTCTTCTGGGAACACAGGAACTACAAGCACTGCTGAAAGGGAAGTTAGTAAAGTATCCCTGTCTGAACGACTATGAGAAACACCCAAAAATTTCCTGATTTCAAGCTCGATAGGACAGTCTGAGTTGCAGAAGGGGCCTTCAAAAATGAGGCTGTGCTTTCTTGGATGTAAGCAGATAAAGCTGCTTCAAGTGAAATAGGCATAACTTACTGATAAAACCCATTAAATCATCATAATCCTGATGATCATAAAATAGTCCCTTAAAGTATCAAAACTGTGAGTAAATTTTATTCTACATTGCAAGAAGATAGCTTTTTTTTTTTTTTAAATGAGGATACCTTTATTACCACACACTGCTTAAATCAGTTCTTAGCATCACTTATTTAAGTTTAAAGAAAGCCAAGACAGCTTGAGAGCAGGTGCTGAAGAAAATGGCTTATCTGATTAAAATTGAGTAATACAAATGTACCGAACTGCTGGGGAGTATTTGCTATGGGATAGTCAATGATACGATATCAATCAGAGATGCAGCAAAGAAATGCATAGTGATGACTTACTGACGGAAAACCAGGGGAAAATACCTAGTCTCCGCTAGGCACTCATAACATGGATTTGCAAGCACTAAATGAAATGCAAACTACCCAAGTTAGCTGAATTTTATTCAATCATGCCTTCTGTCTATTTATCTACTTTTTGTTTAAGCACATTAATCTATCATTTTCATATTCATTCTGCAGCTTGGAGCAGGGTTTCTTTTAATGATGATTTCATTAGGATTTGTTCTGCCAGACAGCAATGCCTCCAGAGTTACATGCTACATTAATTCTGACAGATCTTTTACCTTATTTTTATTTCACAAGAATTGTGGAAAAAAAATCTACATGCTGAGAAGAAGAGGGTGCTATTTTAACATATTTCTCATAATTTAGATGAAAGTTGAACCTTCAAAAAAAAAAATAATAATACAGTTCCCAAAATAGGAGTGCTTACCATACTAAGTGAATGAGACTGTAGCTTATTGTAAAATTATTACAAAAGACAAGACTTATATTATTTGGAGTCAAAAGAAGACTATACTTTGCATTCAAAGAGCACTGAATAAGCCACAGATTGGAGGGATAGTTAGTGCTAACCATATTTCACGTTATTCCCTTGGATGATTAGTTGCTTTGGAAAAAAAAATAATACCTTATAGAGCTTCCTTCCCATTGGAGTGCCAGCTTGAATCTGCCCAGGGGATGAACCCAAACTTTGAAATAAAACTGTTACTCTTGCTGGTATATGTGACATTTTATGAGGTCTCCAGGTTGGGGGGGGTGGGGGGTGGGGGGAATCAGAGCAAAACACACTAGCTACCATGCTTAAGATACACAACTGCAATCAAAAGGTGCTAGTGACAGCTTGTGTGAACACACCTAGGCTGCCTTCTGTATTACTTACACTGGGCACCACCAACAGCATCACTGTAATGACACGGTGTTCATCTGGAGTTGCAAAACTTGTTTTTCCCTGCCCATTTCACTCCCAACACCTTCATCCAGCGTAAATATTCAGACAGTAGATCATGCTGAGTTCTGTGCTGTTACCTTACCAGATGGTTTTAAGCTGCCTAAAGCATGTTCAACTAAGACTGAAGACAACCTTGTCATAGAGCAGGCACATGTATGCAGTGCCCAATTTCCGCAATCATTTAGATTGGACTTCAAAACCACTTTTTTAATCTTCAGGTAAGCCCTTGCTACCTTCGGCAGCTTTTGGAAATGTCAACACTTTCAAAATTCCCTTCAATGCAAGCTCTAGGTGCTCCTTACCACAAGACAGTCATTCCTGTAGTTCTGTTGAGCTGCTGTCTCCATAAAAGCAAAATGATGACAGAAAAATTGTGATATAGTCACAAAAAAGCTAAGTAACAAACTCGGCTTCTCTGCCCTGCAAATAAGGCTCTCCCATTTGAAAGGGAGATGGAAGGAGATACACTCAGTATAAAGACTATGCCCTCAAAACAGACAGAAACTTCTGCATGGCCTCAGTGTGAAGAGGTGCTCACTGTCCAAAATTTAAAGTGAATCAGACCCTGCAGGCATCTCTACTCCAGCTAAAAAATTCTGCCATTTCAGTTAGAACAAGAATATCTCGTTAGTCTTCATGTAGGGACCCCTTGGACCTTGCCAACAGAGGCTGTTGAAAAAACTTGGTGAATTACCCTATTCTGTCCTACACTACTGCTTTTCCCCCACCAAAACAGCCTGGGAAAAAAAAGGTATAAGATGAGAGGGAGTAAAATGGGCAACTCATCATGGTTCTCAATCCTTTTAGGCTTTCACTGGCATCACCTGCTGTCATCAGTGTCCTCCAGAGAAGAGGGTTCTGGCCACCTGGCTAAAGCGGCAGCCATCAGCATACTACAGTGCTGAGCTAGACCCAGCTGTTTAAAAAAAAAAATGCTTCACACTTCTGCATCAAGAACACTGAAAAGAACTCCGTACAGAAAAAGATTTGGTCTTATTAGGAAGAAAAATGAGCTTGCTTTTAAATTAGTACCTGTGGTATAGTAGTTCCGATTTGAAGTAGGAACCAGAACTGATGGAATAACTAAATGTTTGTTCAATATAGGTAGAGTTTGTGTTTTGCCTAATAGTAGCCAGGACGGTTTAGATGCAGATTTTGGGATGTGCTAAATGCTGATTAATACCTTTTCATCTCCGCTACTTCAAAGCTTTGATTTTGTTCTAAGCATACAACATGTTGAGACAACAGACGTGGAAGTGCATCACACTCTTCACAACACATGGTTCTCAGTCTCCGCATCATCTCCAGATTACTGGCAGTTTCAATCTGATCCCAAATTCAATCCCCAAATGAGAGACAAATTCATCTAAATGGATAGGACCTTGTAGATGCTACACTGATGACTCAGTAGAAGATTTTGAGCCCATAACCCTCCATATACAAAAAAACATGAATCTTTAATGGGTCATAGAGGCTTATCCTGATTTTTTGCCATGAAATTTACAAGGTAGTTTTCACCCTGGTACATTGCTGCTTCTTATGCACAGGCATGTGGTAGAACCCAGTAATCTGTAAAGAACGACATAACGTTGTCTTACTAACAAATGCTAACATAGCAGTGTGGTTCAGGACCCTGCATGCAGAGTGCCTCTCAGGGAATTACTGAGAGCACCTTTCTTGCTTAACTGCAGAACCAGACCTCAGCTAGCTGCTGTTCTGATGTTCTGCCACACAAAGTTAGTGCTAGTTTGGGATAGTTTTTTAATTCTTCTGTTCTTACTTTCCTGAGTCCAGGGAATTAACTGAAA
>VXAL01014430.1:9843-40553 GCA_013399475.1 Chauna torquata | reverse complement strand
GAAAGCAGTGTGCTGTACAGCTGATCAAATAGGAAAGGTGAAAAGCCACCCAGGAAATTGTCATTTAATGAAGTGTTTCCTCACACTTGTGGAAACATATGTTCTCTGGCAAAGTCAGGTGAGATGATGATTGCTGGTTTGTATAAATTCAAATCAGCATCCAATGTGTCCTCTTGGTTTTTAGAATATTATACTGTTCTGTAAGTACAATAAAAAAGCAAATAGTCCATAGAACAATAAGATACCTCATTAATAAAAATATTGTCAAGCCTTACTGACTAAGCCTTGATAGGAACAGATACTTATTAAAATCCTCTTATAGCGCTCCAACAGAGACCAAGCAGCAATTACAAATACTTGATCTTAGCAGAAGTGTTTCCCGATGGATTTTTCTAGAGCATTACTATTTATTTCAGTGAGGCAGAGGTAAGGTAAGGTAAGGGGAAATAGTGTGAGAAGGAGAGAAGTGACTGACTTTTCACCGTAGTCACATGAAAACACTGGGGTAAAGTCATTAGCACACATAGGTACAGATCAGTGGACTGGTGATAAATGACAGAAAGAGTCAAAGAGAGGAGGGAAAAGTCAGTGAGAAATACAAAGCAAAAGAGGTCAGTCAGTGCTCAGCTAAGTCATGACCGTTCCACAACCCTCCAGGCAGCCTGAAGTCTGAGTAGATGGGAAGCATCAAAGCTGAAGTGTCTTGTGTCTGATAATGAGACAATTTTTGATGCAGCAGAGCCTTGCAATGAGTACAGGTGCAGGTCTGTGTCCTGTAGCCTTCAGAACCAGAAGTGTTCCACTTTTAAGAAGGCCCAGAACTGTGAGGTTGGAGGAGAGAGCAGCTTGGATTTGAAGGGATGGCACAGCTACAGGCTGTTTCTTTCCCTGTATAAAAAGTCTGTATTATAGTAAAGCTATAGTGTATTATAGTAAAGCTATCGTATAGTGTAGTACAGTATAGTATAGTATAGCTGATGTTGGAGACTGTGTGACTCCATGTTAATGACAGTTCACTGAAATTCAGATTCTTAACCAACCAAAGTACTAGTCCTACAAAATAAGAATACACAGATCGGTGTAGATCCTTTTAAATCATTCCTCAGGATCAAAACAGCCTTCTCCTATTTAAATAAACTGGAGGTTTTAGATTGCAAGACTGTAAAACAAGCAGCGGTGCTGTTATAGCTCCATTACATGGTAGAAAAGAATACTCTGCCAAATACAAGTGCCAGGTGGAAGAATCCTGACCTAATGGTCCACTAAAAAGATGAAATTTGCAGAACTTCACTGGAAAATTTTCGACTTGTTAGCAAGTTAAAACCTGGTTACCTGGGTTTAACTTTTAAACAGTTTTAGTAGCAGGGTTGATGTTTGAGCTCACAGGCTTGACTCCCTTCAGAGGAGTGGAGAAATGGCTGCATACAGGATACCGCTTACCACATTCCATGGTAGGTGACTGGAATAGAGCAGACTCAACTGAGTGCTGCTGGGATATGAAACTAGAGGTGTGAATAGAAAATACCAAACTTCTGTTAGTTTTGAAAGAACCCTTCCTTTCCTTAAAGCCTCCAACCCTAGCCCAAGTGGGAGGGGGGGAAAAAAAAGCCTCGAACTTTGCACTCAATATAGCATTTCTTTAAAAACAAACAAAAAAAGGCACTAAATTGATGCAGGTCTACAAATTGCTGCATTAAGTCTGCTATACACAGCCCACGTACAATAACATAAGGGTAATGTAAAAACATGCATTAGGGATGTAGAAGAATATTAGATCCATCTCTCCCCCCATGAAAGGTTGAGCTGAGAGCTGATGATGGGTGAGTGCTGCTAGCAAAGCCAGCACTTCACTATCTGTGGGTGAACATTTCAGTCCTTTGTTGCATGCTTTTTATTATAAAGCCCACTGAAAACTTAAAGCTGCTTTTCTGAAGGAGCTGTTGTGTAACTCTGACATCTGGGGTTTTCAGTCGCTGCCCTGTTTGAACTGGTTATGGAACACATTAAACCCAGAAGGCTCCACTTCAGCTGTTTACAAACCTTCCACACACTGCTCCACCATCCCAGCTTTGTTGACAGGCTCCAGTTCAGCGTGGGGCTCCAGGCTCAAACCTGTCTTTCTCAGATAAGCACTACCATGGACTGCAGTGGATAGGAACCCACATTTAAAATGCAGCATGCTATCAAGGATCTGGCAGAATCAGGACTGCTGTTTTCAGAAGTTTAATCTGTTACTCCACCTTTGGATCCAACCAAACAAGCTGCTGTGCCTATAAAAAGGACTTGTGATTCCACATACAGGTGAACATAAAGCTATACAGGCCTGTAGCTGTGCAGCTGCTATAATTTGCGTATATTGTTGGAGCCATCCACCATGTTCTGTTTGTGTTTCATTATTATGATAGTCAGGAGTCAGGCAGTAGGTCCATACATGTCACGTCAATAGCATTAATAAAAAATCCATACAAATAAATCAAAACAAATCATTCATTCTTTCTGTTCACAGCTTGTGAACATACTTTTGAATTTGCTGTTCCAAATAATCATGGGTTTATCAATACATCTCCCCCCCAACCCATAAGGAGCTCACAACAGCTCAGTGCCGATACTAGAGCTTCAGAATTCCTGTGGAGGGAACACACTATCACAACACACTGTCATGGTTGCCCAGACTGTAAGGATTCAGAAAACAACTGGATAATTTCATGAAAGAAAAATCCAGCATGCCACCATTAAACCCAAAGACACTACTTTTGGATCAGGATGTCTTTGATTTGCAAGTCACTGTAAGCTTGAGACAAGTGCTGGGAAAATATTATTATAGGTATTCCCTCTTCTTATGATCTGCCTTAAGCATGAAGGATGGTGTTGGAAAGAAGAGACTGGATGAAACCCAGGACTGGCTGTTCCTTTGATCTGACCCACCACTGCCTTCCTTGTGTTTTTTGTGTCCTAAGACACAGAAAAAAAAGTATCACTTTGCTTTGCTTGCTTCATGGTTTGTGCAGCTACCTGCTGCAGTAAAAAGTCAAAATATTGACAGATTATACTTATGGTAAGAATAACCTTTCAACAAACACTCAAAAAACTTGTTTATCTTGTGTAACTGTAGTATTCTGAGCTAAATTTTTCCCTTCCAGACTCACCAAGGGAGTTGTGGAGGCAGACAGTATTGATAGGTCCAAAAGCAGTTGCACACATTCATGGACAACAGGTCCATAAATGGACACAAAGAGGAACAGACAGGAAGGTACCCATGAGTATCCCTAAGCCAAAAGTTTTGACTCCGGGGCAGTAGCAAAGCAATGGACAGCAGGAAGTGGACACGCTAACGTGTTCTTTTGAGAATGTTTTAGTATGTTGCATTTTTTGACAGGCTAAGTCTTCACAAAGCATAAAATGGGCACCGATATAGGATAACACAAACAGCCTTAGCCACCACACAGGAGGAATAGTATATAAAAACTGATGACATTACTCTTTACTGGTCTTTGCGCAATAACAAGTTTGTTTATAAAAGAAAACTTTTGTATTTTTAAAAATTAATACCTGTGAATGGCTGCCAACATACAGTCATCTCATTAACCAGTCTTACACTAATGGCAATATAGACAGGAAACTACGCAAATAATTACACAGAAATATATGAGGATATGTTTAAAATTGTGCTGTGTGTAGCAATGATAGACACAGGGCCTGTGAGTTCATCTTCCCTGAACAAAAAAGGTTGACTGCATCCTGAGTAACTCTCCTCAGACTGACTTTATTTGAGATAGGTCAGGTGCTGACAGTTGTGTAGGTCCAGCAGCAGGATCTCAGCACAGATTAATGGGCTGGATACTTACCAAGCCTCTCTGGAAGCTGTACTATATTCCATGCAGTTACAGCTATTTTCTTAGAAGGATCCAAGCAGCCAGTTTAAAGCTTATTTGGGAAAAGCTACATGAGCAGCAGCAACGTCATGAAAGTAAGAGAGTCCCACTGTGAGTGATGCTTGGCACTGCTCTACTCATTACTCCCCCAGTGCTGGGAAAGAGGACACTTGGAGAAACATACATGGAGCCAAATAAAACTGTCAGACAAAAGACTTGGGGCCTACCAGCACCACACCTGCAACGCATTTAAGGGCAAGCCCTGGAAGACGTCAAGCTTACCTGTAGAATTAAGGATGTTTATAGCTTCCAACAAAGTCCAAAAGGTTCTGCTTAGCCAACCAGCTCATCTATGCAACTCTGCTGGACCTGACTCTTGATTTCACTTCCGTCCATTTGAAGCATTTGAATGAATGCCAGTACAAAGTCAGAGAAAAGTCAGAATCAGGTGCTTCTTACTGCAGTATCTACATGCTGATGGAATGTTATGAAACCATAATACCATTCCAAAATGGTATACAGCACATTTCCCAGTACATGAAATACGTTCTACAATAGGCTAATTATTGATAAAAGCCTCTAAGATGTTGCTGTTTTTACCTGTATAAAGATTATGAAGAAAAATAACAACCCTGACAGCTAGATTCTTGGGTGATGTGAAGTATGTACAGGCTGTTGTGCTTTTATTACCTAAGCACTAATGGCAATTTCAGAAAAGGAATTCAGGCAAAGTGGCACATAATAGGAGATCAGTTGAAAGAGGAGTAAGTCATGTTAAAAGTCAGACAAGTGACTAACACTGACAGAAAAACAACCAGCCAGTTGGCTGGGGTTTTAAATAAATTAGCTAATACATTTATTTCATGAAAACATAGAAGACACCAAAGGATTTTGGGGAAGAAATAGCATTTAAATCCGCAAGATCAAAGTCTATCACGTTATCACTCTCAGTTTTACAGAATCCAGGAAACGTGAAGAAACTTCTGAACAAGTCAACCAGAACATCAACTGCAGTTTCAAGATTAACTCAGGAATCTTGCCTTGTTGTGATGTGTGTATGCCTTATTTACTTGATGAGAGTGACATGTTTTTGAGGAAGGGAATGCAAGAGTCTGAACCTTGTTTGACTTATGCCATATAGCAAGCTGTATTTTGATACAGTTAATCATAACCTAATCAATGACAACCTAATCATAAGAAAGCATTCCTTTAATGGAAGGAAAGTTTCCCCACAATAGGACATTGAAGTCAGACAACAGAATTACCCATCCAAGTGCAACTCTGTTGCTCGTCACGTATAGCAGAAACAGGTGCTGGATTCAGACTGTCTTTACTAAATAAGAATGCTTCTATTTCTGGCTTTGGGAAATTCTACTAAATCTCTCTTCTTTATTTTGCGGCTGATTTTTCCAACCTGTAAGAACTCAGCTGTGCTTTGGGAACACAACAACACAGCTGCCTTTTTATATGGGAAGAAGTACAAAGTAACCAATGCCTCTCACATATAGCTCTCTATGGACAGGCTTTAGCAAACACAGGGCCACTTCGAGCCCTGAGTGGTTTCATTCCTGAAATATGTCTGGGCATACCATGCAGACATTGCAAACCCTGGTTTACTGTGGATATACTCAGCTCATGTAATACTTCGACGGGTCTACCGGAATATGTCTGGCTTATGACTGCAGCAATGATCTCTTTCATATGCACAGCAGTCCTAGTGTTTCCTTGCTACCTGCTTGTGTGAAGAGCACCTGAAAAGCAGCTGGGAAGGGGCTGCTTTCACCAAATATTCCTCCAGCCTTAGCCCTCCTAAAGCACTGGTCCTGTACACACTTGTGTGTCTAATGCTCCCAAGCGCTAACACATCTAATACTGCCCAGCCATGCATTAGCTGTTTGGCCAACAGCACATTTCCAAGCAGTTACTATCCAAATGGCTAACTGCAATTCAGGGCTCACGATTACCCTCCCTACAGATTCCACACATCTGAAATTTCATCATTAGTGCTGACCATTGACAGCATCCACCAAAACATAACTCTTTCCTGCTGATTTGCTCTAGCCCTAAAGGACAGCACCACCGAGTTTTGTATGAATGCTCTAATAGCTGGTCCTTCTGCTAACTACAGCTGTGCTTCCAGCTGTGTGGACCAAAGTGCTCTAGTGCAACTCTGCAGTGCTTCTGAAGCATCATCACAAGGGAGGTTGTGATAAGGAGGGGGTCGGCCTCTTCCGCATAACTAATGATAGGATTCGAGGTAACGGCCGCAAGCTGCGCACAGGGAAATTTAGACTAGATATCAGGAAAAACTTTTTCTCTCAGAGAGTGGTCAAGCACTGGAACGGCCTGACCAGGGAGGTGGTGGAGTCACCGACCCTTGCGGTTTTTAAGAGGCGCCTGGACAAGGTGCTACAAGATATGGTTTAGTAGCTTAGTGGGTAGTATTGGTGGTAGGATGACGGTTGGACTAGATGATCTTGAAGGTCCTTTCCAACCTTGTCATTCTGTGATTCTGTGAAGTGACCATCCCTCATTGCCAAGCCATCTCAGATCCACCTTACATTCCCCCACAGTTATTTCATTCAGATCACAAAATCTCCATTATGAAACTCAGAATGAAACAAGACCCTGGAGCCATATTCCAAGTTTCTGGTTGTAATGGCATAACATTCACACTCTGTCCACCATCCTCTACTCTCTACTGTACTTGCTGAGCACCAGTCTTGTTACCAAATCAAAATTCTCTGAATGTAAAATTGAGATTACGTGCTTTAAACCATATCTAGCAGTTTTCTATTCACTTACACAAATCCAAGAATCATCGTAATTGTCATTTATATAGATTAAACAAATTCCAACCAAAGTGACAGACTTCAGTCAATCCAAAGACAGTATGCTTACTAATGAGGTTATTATTTACAGAAATAACCTAGCTGGATTTTTTTTCCTCCTCCTTACACCTGCCCTGCTCAGACTGGCAAGTGGGGAATTCTGTTGCTGCATGTCATCTGGAGTCTGGCTGTCAAAGGGAAACCTGCAAGAAAAGGGCTACACGAGGCGAGATACAGAAGGTGAAGAAGATGCAGGAACATAACGTATGCAGCAGCTTTCTAGAAACACTCTCTCTGTAAGCCTGAAATTATTTATTTATTTATTTTGCTGAGTTTATTTTAGGGGAAACAGTGAGAGCTTCTGAACAAAAAGAAATTTTCTTCTCTGAAGCTACAGATCCCACTTCACACATCAGTCTCACCCAGATGATAAAAACTGTTTTGAGCTATTCAGATCATTGTTTATCACATTATTTCAAGCCTTATTTATAACACAGCTTATTTAGTGAGTCTGTCTTTATACTTTGCAAATAAAAAACTTCTATTTCTCTGAAATGAAAATGGAGGGATAGGAATTACTTGAGAAATTTAAGAGAGCCAAAACCGGTACAGTGGCTGCTAAAAAACGGTTTGCAGAGTATGACTGGTGATAGCAGAACTCAGTCAGGGGCATCAGGTATCGTGAGGGAAAGCAGCTCTCAGACCTCAGTGACAGTGTGGAGACCTGCAGGAGGCCAGGCTATTTTGCAGGGGGCAAGATGATTTTGGAAAGTGTCGTCTAATACCAATTGTGATAGTTGTATGGATATTAATAAGAAGGTCTGTAAGTACTTACAGGAAACTGTAGGTATGAATATTAACCAGTTAATAAATCATGCCAGAGACTCTGAGTAGGTACTTGATCAAATCATAAAAACAGGTTATGAAGTGGAAGTATAGTGTGTATTATATGCAGATATCATTAAAGTACATGGTACACTGATACATAATATTTTTTATATTAAAAAAAAACATTTTTTCAGTTAATGACAAAGGCTAACATAGGGAAACTTAACAGGTAAAATGATTATTGCTAGATCGATCATTTTCAATGATAAATTGGTTGCGCACAGCTGACAGGCCTTCCGGCAAAAAAAAAAAAAAAGCTATGTTAGAAGATATAATTTCACTGGACAGGGATATATAGCTTTAGTTTGACCACGCAAACCTGTAAAACTTACATGTAGACAGCACCACTGATAGCTTGACTCTTCCATAACCACTGTGATGGGAAGAGATGTTGCCACCTTAGAAGGCACAGTCTCATGAGGCAGGATGATGGTGAAAGATTGGGTCCACCATTTTTTAAGGTCACAGTACATTAATTGAGATGAATAATTCAGTTATGATATAGAAAGAGATGAAAACTGGTGATCCTTTTGAGGTCAGGCCATGCAAGTAATGACTGAGAGCAACTTCCATCTTTAAATGGAAGCTCTTAAATCAGTTTACAAGAAATAGATTGTTCTGTTTCCAATGATGGGATTCCAGAAATCATCACAAGTGGCAATTTCAGTAGAGTTCAAGAACTAAGTGTACACAGACCCCACATTCATCTGCATGGGGACAGTTGTTTGGGGCCAGGTCCCATACACATCAGCAAGGTAGCATGCAGAAATGTGTTGCAGTAGTGTTTTCTGTGCCTCTATGGGTAGAGAAAGTCATGGCTTGAAGCTGGTGTTTATAGAAGCTTCTGTAAGTAGAAAACGCAAATGTTTTCTTTGTAATGTAAGAAAGTAAATGCAGTAACAGTGAAATGATAGTTTCCAGCACATAATTTTTGTGTGAATTTTAAGTATCTGAATACCATTTTGAACATTCAACTCCCGTTTTCAAAAATCATCAATGAAGATAGCTTAGCAAAGCATATAAAGGTAAAGCTGTTTCCCTACAGTGTATTTCATCCGTTTCATGCTGAAAGATGAAAACTTCGTTATCTCTGCAGGCTTACTAGTAAAAGTAATGTACAAATGTTAACAAGAAGCCCAATTTTTTGTTGTAACTCAAGATGTTGACAAAGAATTCTTGATCTCAAAAGATACGGTTAATTGTGAGCTGGGGGAACATTTCCTTGGTTTATTAGTCCTGGAGAACATACTAGAGAAGGCTTAGTCCCATAATAACCACAGTTACATTGACTTCCTGATCAGAGGTGGCTTATGTCAAAGCTGATCAAGCTGGACATGTCCACACAGGTGTGCTGAAAGGACTCAGCCACGGCACCAGAGGGAGGCAGTAGCAGAACAGGGAACTGGATCTAATGCAACCGAGCTTCAAGCTCATGACATAAACACCTGAACTATTCCTGCCTTAATATGACTTGCCCTCACAAAAGAAGGACCATCACTGCCTGTAGCCACTGAAGCTTCTGTAGCACAGAGATGTCCAAATTAGCTTTAAACATAGCAGCTCAGGTGCTGTATTGTCTCTGTTACAACACAGATCTCAGCTTCTTAGCAGGGTGTTTTAATCACTAAGAGCTCTGTGCTGCTGTCTGTGTCAAGTAGACATGCCTTAACCATTTCTCTTGAACTTAACCTCTTTTATATTAATGGGTTTCACTGCTTGAGACATTTTAATTGTATTCTATTGCCAAAGGCTGCTTTCTAATACGTTGATGATGTTTTATGTAGAAACAGAAGTTGCTGGTTGCTGGAAGACTGAGATGACATCCTGAATAATTACATAGCTTAGGAAGATGATATCTGAACATATGCATGACAATTTCACATTCACAGTTGATAACCTCGTAATTTCTATGAGTAATCTAAAAACACAACAGAAATGCCCCAGTGGCTCTGATACATTTATTTTTAAAGTAAGGTAATTAGCGCACAGGCTTCCCAACACTCCCAGCTATCTAGCCAGCTTTTAATACAAATGAATTAGATGCTGGTAAAGAATAAAAGAGCTTAATGTGGCCGGTCTCACCTGAGTTGTCCTTAGTAGGACTATGTTGCTAAGTGAGATTCCCGTATTTGTCAAAGTATGTTCAGTCTGTGGTGCTGATAGTATTTGGTGAGGTGACACTTTCAAATTATATTTTTTCCAATTATTTAAGGTAGACAGTCCCCTTATCTAGTTCATAGGATTGTCCCACAAACAGCTGTGCCAGCACAATTTGGCAGACAGGGGCAAGGTCTGTGCCTCAGAAGTGGAAATGAACTGGGATAGCCAACTGCTTAACACTGGCTACTGCTGCCTAATATTTCATATTGAGAAATGGTGGCTATATAATTATTGCTATTCCTAAGAAAGGAACACATTCAAAAGAAAGATTTGGAGGGCAATATCTTCACACACACACACACACACACCGGCCCCAGCCTGGGGAGGAAAGCTTGGTCTGCAAGCCATCTTAAATCAAATTCCAAAATAGAAGATAAACCATGGAAAAAGCTATGTAGAAAATACAGCTTATTTATGAATAAAGTAAGAGATCCTTTAATTTTCCTTTCCAGCCTCACTAGTACCACTGAGTAAAATGCACTGTCCCCTCACTTGTGAACTAGTCACAGCTGTGCAGCTGAGCAGTATTCCTGTTTGGATGAAGACTTCATCCAGCCCTGATACAACTACTGTTAATTCATGCAATACAGATATTATTCTCATTGAAACCCATCTCACACATTCATTATGTTTGTATGATATGTACAAAGTCCACCACAAAAGCCAAAGGAATGCTGTATGGCAGGCTCAAAATTTTATTATTTACAGAGGCTCTGTCATGATGCATTTTCAGTTTCCACCTGTCCTTGTTTGTCACTGAAAACATTTACTTTGGAACATGGGCCGGTAAATCCTCAGGTAGTGGAAAACTGAAAGTCAGGCTCAAGTCAAAACTATCAGTTTACAACACCTCAAGATCTGATCCAGGTTGCGTGTTGCTGAAAAGCTTGCTTATTTCTCACTTGAAGTCAGTATTCACTGTTTGCAACGTTACATGTGTCTTTAAAGATAATCTGGTTGCCAGCAACAATGAATTATGTCTACATGAAAGAAAGAAGCAGCAGGAGCAGAGGAACCCTTAAACAACAAAAGATTGCATTCTTCATGGAAATGTAGTTAGTAATTAAAAACAAATGGAAAGATATAATGCATTAGGAGAACTGGCTCTTCAGAAATAAAGCATTTTCCTATTTTCCACTATTTATTAGCAATCTTAAACCAAAACAATTTAATTTTAAAATTATTTAGATGACAGCATGAATTAACACACATGAAAATAGATAACGTAGCTGAGGTAAAAAGGTATGATTTGCTTAGCAAAAAATAATGATGTCAAAAGAATGGAACAAGCTACAATATCAAAATTGACATGAGGTTGTCAGCTGATGTGTGTGGAGTCTATTATTCTATATTCAGCTAAATAATACTTCATTTTTCTATTTCTTCCAACATTCAGGCACCACTTTACACTACTGTGCATTTCTCTTTTTTGGCACAAAAACCAAAAACAACAACAACATTAAAATGCACACACAAAATAAGTCAAAGCTCCCATAGAGATTTGCTTCATCAAAAGATTTTAAAGAATTCTCTTTAGTATTGCCTTTTAAATAAATTTGCTGTTTTGCTCTGTTTAGACATTGGTATGACTTTTCACGCTACAAAACTTCTTACTTCTTATGTCTGTTTGAAATATTCCAGCTGTATTAATCCTTACTCTCTGGTTTTTAAATATTTCAATATCTCATTAGCAGATTAAAAATTCTGATGATTTTTAAGCAGCTGTGATAATTGTGGCATATGTTTTCCTTCATCTTTTCTAATTTGATATTGGAGCAGTTCTTTTTTTTAAAAAAAAAAAATGCTAAACCAGTAAATTATCCTGTACTCAATCACACATTGAGTGTGTGATTATTATCCTGGTAAAGAGGGATTACTCACAAAAATCCAAGGCAGTAAAATATGTGATAAATATTTTTTCACGACTTTGGTCTACCAAATGATTTTTACAATTACATTTATACATGGAAGTAGTGACACTTTAAAAAATTAAAATTTCTGTAAATCATAGACTAACTTCTCTGCTGATCTGAAGGAGAAAACTTCACTGAAGCTTCTTTATATGTATCCAGTTGCACGAAAAGCCATTTACTATTGCCAAAGCCTATCAATCTTTTGTCATCTGGTGGATTACATTCTGTTTAAAATCAGAAGTACAATCAGGTGCAAAGCAGCAGAGGACTTTCCTGCTTTGTCTTCTATGAAATGGTCATCAAATGGCCAGTGGGTAACAGAAAACTTTTATTTCAGCTTTGGAGGACTTGAGCTAGAATTGACCCTTCCCTCCCCAGCTCTTATGAAACAAATTCAACTTCTAAGCAGTTTTTCTAGTTGTTTAATAGAGGAATTTATTTTTCTAAAGCAAAGCAGGGGAATAGAAGGTAATTAGCACATTAAAAATTAATTCTCTTTGATCTAAAGCATTTATAGTCCAATACAAATAAACTTCGCGGTTTATAAAAGCAACTGTACTAGCTGACCGGTATTTAATCATTAAGGTCTGGACTATGGCAAGGAATTGGACTGTATTATAAAAGGCATATGTATCAGACATGTATTTCTTCATACCAAATGTTTCACTGGATTATAGAACTAGAGAAGCAGGAAAAAAAAAAGGTTAATCTGAAAAGAAAGAGTTAATGTTGGATATAAGCAACAGATTGTACATACTACTAGTTAGTTACCATAAAAAGCTGCAATTCAGAAAAACTTTCATAACACATAGAGAAGCTTAAATTTATAGAAGTTTCCTAATTCCTAACGCAAAATATTTTTCTATATGTGACCAGCCCGCTACAGTAGTCAGCCCTCTTCAGTAGTCTACAAACCATTCTTTGCAAGATATCAAAAAGGATAAGAAATATGCATCCTTTTCTCTGTTTTAATCTACTAATAGATTATTTTACATTTCTTGTCAGAGTAAATGGGCTCCAGCAACATATGTAACAGTTAAACAAATGCTAAGTAAAATCAGATAATTTTGCCATAGTTCCTTGGCTTCAAGCCTTGTCCTTGACTGAAAAGTTCTTCCACGTAACTTGGAAAGCAACAGCATGATTTTATTAACCCTGCTGAAATTTTAAACTAATTTCCTCCTATTAACAAGAACTTTCTCTGTATTTAAATAGATATAATCGATACAAGAATATTCACTGAAAAATCTGTTTTAGAGAATATATAGGACCCAGTCCAACGCTATTTGATGAAATTGCTATTTTGGATGAAAATATCCAAGTGCGAAAACAAATCAGTATTCCAAAGGTGTATAAATTCATTTAAAAAAACCTGCATTCAGTTATGTCTCATAAAATACGCTTATTTGAAATTAAATTCAAAGCAAGACAACATACATTAAGCTCTAAATTTACTACAACTTATTTAAATCCTCAAAATGTAATTTAACATTTAGTGTACTAAGTAGATTGTGTTTGTGCTGAAGTTTTAAAATAGGTCAAATCACAGATCAACGGGAGAAGTCATTAAGTACGCAGACTGAAAGTTTATAGAAGCAATGTTTCAGTTTTTGGCAGCAGTTAGCGCTACTTACGGGTGTAAAGAGTATTCATTCAATGAAATTATTTCAGTATATAGCTCATACAATCTTATGAGCTAATTATGAAATGATGAATCATCAGCTTGCCTTTTTCACCCTAAAAACTGCAGTAAGACCTTGTAATTCTGAAGTACTGACAAATATGTTAACCAAAATATGTTTGCTTACTAACCATATGTAATGTTTCCTTTGGTTTAGATGCATAGGAAAAAAAGTTACAATTCAAGAACACTTTATAAAAAGTTTTATTTGATATTATTTTTAGATATTTTTGCACATTTTAGTTGAATCTTACTTTGTACCAAAACCTAATGGGATGGAACCTAAATAAAGTTAATACTGTTTCACTGATAAATGCTCTTTTCTGTGATTTTGTGATTCCCCATTGTCTAATAAAACAAAAGGTAAAAAAAATAATGGCATATGACACAAGTAGCATCTGGGGATGCCAAAGATGCTTAGCTTTTGATGTAAACTTAATTTTCATGAGGACCAAAATGATTTAGCCTGCTTTTTCAGACAGGATCCACACAATGAAAAGACCAACAGGCCAAACTGCTGTCAGTTAGAAGAAAGTGTATCCACAAGGTCACCAATTTTAATACACAAATGTATCAGAGGAAAACATTGCGGCCAGGAACTTAGGAACCTTGTAAGGATATTCCTGGCAGGCGCAGAGCTGTACACTTTAAACCAAGGTTGTTTCTAGTCCTCTCCAAATTAAAGTCTGCATTGGTGACATTTCCACATGACAAACAATTTTAAAAATAAATACGGCTACATAATGACACGTTTCTTCTGTGCCCCCTCCCCAGCTTACCAGATCTGCTCCCTTCCCCACGGGCGGTCTAGTTCCCATGGCAATGAAACCACCTTCATCTGCTGTTTTGCAGGCCCCCTCTGCACCACCTCCTCTCTGGCATGCCCCAAACATGCTCAATGTGGAAACTCTGGCAAGTTTACTCATATTGTTAAAATTAACAGTCTGGGGGCTAGAGGGATGTCAACTCAAGCCTCCTCTCTCAGATGTATATCACTGATAGCCCTCCTGGAGCTTGAACAAACAAACAAATGCAATAAATGCCAACCATGTGTCATGAAGTTACTTCACGTAACCATGGCAAAGCGTAGGCAGCTATGTGAAACTGGGATCATTTTGGATGGCTCAAAATACTCTTACCGGCATCAGAGAGGCCAACTGATGGCCAAACAGGGCTTAGACCAACTACATGATCTGGGATTAGAGACCAAACTGGGGTTGGTGTTTGTTTGTATTGGACCTTGTCAGAAAATTTCAAGCTAATGAGGAAACTCAAAACGATACTCCATTTTTTGGCATGACTCCTTTCCCTTTATCCCGCAGCATCTAAAACTCCAGGCACTGAATTGCAGCCAGGACCATGAAATCAAAGTGGAAGGTTACCAATACCGGTCCCTTTGACCCCTCTGTAAACGCAGTGCGGTAGATAGCTGTCACTGGCAGCCTGTTGGCATCCCGGATGCTTCTGCGTAACTAAGCCAGTGATACAACACACTGGGGAAAAAGTTCCTAGGAAGATTTTGCTTGTTAACGGCTATGACTGTTATGAAATGTAATAGCAAACTAACAGTGTAATATAAGTGCAAGTTTTTATGACTGCTTGGAAATCTCTTATTAGTTCATCTTAGCCATGATTTTTCTGTAATATTAGTATTTTAATAGCTTCTCCACACAAGTAGATAACCCTCATACGAGGACATCTATTCTTTATCTTTTCCCCTTTCTGTTGCAAACTGGCCAAAGTAGTTTTAAACTGCTGTACTCTTCTTTTTTTTTCTTTTAAATCCATCTTATGTTACATCTGCAAAGCAATATCAGTAAAAAAGATAGCGATGTAACTTTGCAGCCTAGTAGACAGAACTTAAATTGAGGTACATAAGGGGCTTTTTTGTTTGTTTGTTTGTTTTTTGACAGGAAGATGACTAAAGCAAAGACACAGGTGCCTGATGGCACTTGAGAAAATTTTAATCTTTCTCTCATCTTTACTGAGTCATGCTGAACTGCAGAACGCATGGACATTTGGTTGTGTGGGCCCTATTCAATTGTATTCTGAGAAGTGAAAACAGCTGAATTGCATGTATATGGTTGACAGCTTGATATACCTAGTGACGATGTAAACCTTTTGCCGGCAGCAGAGGGCAAGAAACATGTTTTGAGTATATTTCTTTCAACTTCTTCATTTAGCAAAAGTGGGTAGCTATCAGCATGCTGTCCATCTGTGAGAGAATAACTGTCAGTACAGCCAATCATTTTTAGCATGTGCAATACCTGAATAGTTTGAGACAGCTGTCATCATGATAAGACCTACAGCTGGAAATTAGAAATAGTGATGTGACTTACAATATGTTGAGATGTTAGCAAAATAATCATTACATTGGACCTATTAAATGATGCCGGTGGATTGGAGATACTTAGTACAAAGAAGGACCCTACAATTTTTCAACTCTTATTTCTATCAAGAGAATGTTTCCATAATATATAGTGAAGTCCTTGTATATGCAGTATGCTCAAATAAATTGATACCGTGATACCTCAAATTTATTCATTCATGAAATATCTTTGAAACCCTAGGCTCAGCCCTGCCCTGCTTTCTCAGTCATACACTGAGAAAAAAAAATTTCATCTGAAATTTTTAAGGGTAGAAAAGAAGACCTGGGGAACTACAGACCAGTGAGACTCACTTCTGTGCCTGGGAAAATCATGAAACAGATCCTCCTGGATGCAATGTTAAGGCACATGCAAGACAAGGAGGTGATCTGAGACAGCCCAGCCTGGCTTCACCAGGGGCAAATCGTGCCTGACCAATCTGGTGGCCTTCTGTGATGGAGCAACTGCATCAGTAGACAAGGGAAGACCGACCAATGTCATCTACCCGGACTTCTGTAAGGTCTTTGACATGGTCCCACATAACATCCTTATCTCTAAATTGGAGAGAGATGGATCTGAAGAACGGACTGGATAAAGAATTGGCTGGATGGCCACAGCCAGAGAGTTGTGGTCAATGGCTCTATGTTAAGGTGGAGACTGGGGATGAGTGGTGTCCCCCAGAGTCCATCTTGGGACCAGTGCTGTTTAATATCTTTATCAATGACATAGACAGTGGGATCAAGTGCATCCTCAGCAAGTTTGCAGATGACACCAAGCTGAGTGGTGCAGTTGATACAACAGAGGGGAGGAGGGATGCCATCCAAAGAGACTTGGACAGGCTTGAGAGGTGAGCCCACATGAACCTAATGAGGTTCAACAAGTCTAAGTGCAAGGTGCTGCACCTGGGTTGGGGCAAACCCAGACATGAGGACAGACTGGGAGAATAACTCATTGAGAGCAGCCCTGTGGAGAAGGACTTGGGGGTTCTGGTGGACGAAAAGCTTGATGTGAGCCAGTAATGTGCACTTGCAGCCCAGACGGCCAACAGCATCCTGGGCTGCATCAACAGAGGCATGACCATCAGGTCAAGGGAGTGCTCTGCCCTTGTGAGGCCCCACTTAGAGTGCTGCATCCAGATCTGGGGTCCCCAGAACAAGAAAGATGTAGATCTGTTAGAGCGGGTCCAGAGCAGGGCAGAGAAGATGATGAGAGGGCTGGAGCACCTCTCCTATGAAGGAAGGCTGAGAGAGCTGGGGATGTTCGGCCTGGAGAAGAGAAGGCTCCAGGGACACCTCATTGTGGCCTTTCAGTACCTAAAGGGGGCTTATAAAAAAGATGGAGAGGGACTTTTTACTTGGGCAGATAGTAATGGGACAAGGGGAACGGTTTTAAATTGAAAGAGGGGAGATTTATATTAGTTGTTAGAAATAAATTCTTCACTCAGAGGGTGGTGAGGCACTGGAACAGGTTGCCCAGAGAAGCTGTGGATGCCCCATCCCTAGAAGTGTTCAAGGCCAGGCTGTATGGGGCCCTGGGTAACCTGATCTAGGGGGTGGCAGCCCTGCCCATGGCGAGGGGGTGGAACTACATGATCCTTAAGGTCCCTTCCAACCCAAACCATTCTGTGACACTAAGGTTTTTATCTATTTTTTTTTAATCTCCCTTAATCATTCCTCCACATCTTTTCCTCTCAGTTATCTCCAGGCAAACTGGATGTATACAAAATGCTTAAACAAAATTAAAGTAACATATTAATTCCCAGGGGATATAAAGCATAAGGGAATGAGTACCATACAATATTACAGTTTTCAGGTTATATAAGTTAAAAAAAAAAAAAAAAAAAAAAAAAAAAAAAAAAAAGATTATGAATTTACACATAAATGATTTGCCAAGATCCAAAACTAATGAAACCTGACCAGAGGATTCTCATGTATTTTAGACCAAAGATGGTTTTGGCTGACTGTATTCCATTCTATCTAATGCCAAAATAGCACAAGTCCAAGTATAAAGACATTTGTGAAAAGTGTATTCTTTATTCTTGTTACATGGAGGATCTACTAAGTACTTATCTCTCTCAACAGATGCAGCAAATCTTATTGAAGAGTTTGTGCCCCTTCAGTTAATATGACAATCTGGAAAAAGGGCAAATAAGTGTGACTGGGAAATGAACCCTCAACCAAAAACTGAAGTCAGAATTCTAACATTCTTTGCAAGTACCCGTAGTTCCTTCCACTATATCTAAAACTTGTAAATAGGGAAGTGTTTTACAGACTTGCTAAACGGATAGTGTTTAAGCCATTGGCCAACCTCGCCTCTCCACTCTTTTCTCCCTCCCCTCCAAGAACCTTGAAATTTAACCACCATTAATGAAAAAAATAGATGGAATTCTCTGGTGGTGTCTGTGATATAGAAATAGTAATAGCACCCATGGGAATAGTATTGTCTTTACTATTTTTTCAACTCTGGGCTAGGGGGTGATCAACATTGACACAAAAAAGATAATGTGAAAATAAAACAAGGAGAAGTTATAGAAGAATTAAAAGTGATACATTAGTTCTCATATCTTATTTGCTTCATGGAATGCTATCTTTCCATTTCCACTACTCCTACCCTAAATTCCAATAAAATAGGAATCTGAAAATTAGAATACTTGACAGATTGAGTTATACTTCCTCTTCTCCACATAACAGTTTGCATTATGGACCTCTCATTTCTAGTGTAATGATCTTCCAATAGACAGTTGTTTTTTTTTTTTTTTAAAACATCTGAATTTCTGCATAGATATTTTCTGATACACAGTTTGACATGTGAAAGTAATTGCAGGCACAGTTGTGCTCTACTTGGCAACCATTTTGAGCCCCATTTTGAACTAATCATTTTTCCTATTATTTGCTGCATTTGCAATCAAATGCTTAGATCTAGATGACAAAATTTCAGAGATCTGCCCCCAAACCTGTTATTACCTAGCTTATTAGTATCTTCAAGTGCATGCCACGTATGTCCAGGAGATGCCAAAAAAGATACAAATTTTTTGCAGGCTTAGCTTTAAATTCAAAGCATAAATAAGGCATGAAAATACAGGTACAGAAAAAGTATCACAGACTAATTGAGGTTGGAAGGGACCTCTGTAGATTATCTGATCCAATCTCCCTGATCAGGCAGGGACACCTAGAGAAGGTTGCCCGGGACCCTACCCGGGTGGGTTTTGAAGGTCTCCAAGGAGGAAGACTCCACAACCTCTCTGGGCAACCTGTGCAGTAACCCACACAGTAAAGAAGTGCTTCCTGATGTTCAGATGTAACCTCCTGCGTTTCAGTTCGTGCCATTGCCAGCGCAACTGAAAAGAGCCTAGCTCTGTCCTCATTGCACCCTCCCTTCAGATATTTATACATTGATGAGATCCCCCCGAGCCTCCTTACTTCCAGGCTGAACAGTCCCAGCTTTCTCAACCTTTTCTCATAGGAGAGATGCTCCAGTCCCTTAATCATTTCTGCGGACCTTCACTGGACCTCTCTCCAGTAGCTCCATCTCTCTCTTGTACTGAGAAAGAGTACATGAGTATGAAACATGATGAAAAAAGTAATTTTGATTAAAAAAAAAAAAAGCAATTTCTAATGCTAATTTTCAATGAACAGCTTTAGAGAGAGAATTAGATTTTCAAATCAGTCTCTGAATAACAAATGCTGAAATCCAAGGAGTGACACAGTTATCTTTACTATCATATCTGCTTCCTTTTTATTTGGTTGGGTTCATAGTTTACAACTTTCTGTGGACCAACATAATACCAACTTGTCATTCAGGGGTGGCAAATCCTACAGGCACCCGTCAGCTACCTTCCATTTTAACAGCAAACACCCTGCCTTATCTACGTCCTTGTTACAGAGAAGTTAATGATGGAAACAGTCTTCATTTTCTAGTCCTACTGAGAGCAGCTCAGAGTAGCTTGGAAAGACAAGAATCCCCAGTCTCTTAAGCAGTGGCAAAACGATCCTGCCCCTAGCAGGACCTGAGCACTGTCCATCCTTTCAGGCAACAAGGTTAGACAAAGCCAATTAAGAGCTCTTACTATAACAGACGCCCTCCCAGAAACTTCTCTTTAAGAGCAACGGACAAGCCTTGGAAGCAGTGGAAGCAGAGTTTAAGCACATATTCATAAATATTAAGATTTATAATTCTAGAGACATTTGCCATGATGTTATTCTTTTAAACTTCATTCTGAGTACCCTCATTCAGCTTATTAAGGACAAAATCACTTACTCATGAACCTTCACAAACCAAAATCCAAATCCAGTAAAGCACATAAGTGCATGTCTATACCCCCCCCCCCAAAAAAGGCACTCCAACTTCATATGCACACACTTCCATGTGTCTAGGCACCCAACTCAGCCTGCTTTTTTTTTTCAGAAATTAGGTACGGAAGAAGAGTTTCAACAAACTATTTGATGAAGCACGTGATTGTTACTAAATGTCCAAGTGTTATATAGACATTATTTCACCTTTTATGTTTTCTCAGCACTCAGGTTTTCACTGATTTGTGCTGTGCATTCTGTTTATTCATTAAATCAGAGCACTTGTGACTTTTAGGACACAGGGATCTCTTATTTTTCTACAGTGCTTGGGGTGTGCATCTCAGAAAACAGAACATATGTTACTCATCTGCAGTAGTAGAAAAGAATTTTTGAAATTCTCTTTATTTGTCTTTTAGACAACATATGTAAACTGTCTCATTTGCTTTGCTAATCAGATACATACACACTTAGATGTAAACATGACACTTAGAGTAAAAATGTTTTTGGAGTTAGTCAATATTTAACAAACAGCAGATATTAATTCTAAATACCTTAAGAGCAGTGCATAGCCACAAACAGTTTTTAAAGCTATGCACAAATATCTATGAGCACAATGAATTCCCTAGGAAAGTTCTGAAGAGCATTAAGCACTGTGGGAAGAAGAGAGTACAGGTGATTCTGACCAAGATTAAAAGATACAGGAGGAACTGTATGTGGCACTTGTTAACAGAAATCAATATCCAAAGATACAGAAATATTTCTCTTCATTGAAGCGGTTTAGTGTGGATAGTTATCAGCAATGCTGATAGTGAGTACACAGTTACGGTCTCCTTGCTAAGCTGAATTTATCAAACTCAACTTCTACTACAACAAATCAACAGAATTGAAGGAGTCTTGGTCATTGTGAGAGATGCTCTGTACCTTTAGGCATCTGCTGTCAGCAGGCTTAAAGATAGTTTAAAAAAAAAAAAAGGTATTATGCGCAAGGCTAGTAGAAATTTGCTTGGAGACCCTCATGAAAATACATTTAAATTTCCCAACATAAGTATAAAAGCATTAAATTCAAAAGGCCACAGATATCAATGGCTCAGCAGGATTCTTTTAGTAGCTTTCTACACAAATGCTAACATTTAAATTTTTTTTCTTTTTACTTGTTTAAAGCAAAACAAACAACCCCCCCATCAAATTTAAAAGGAATATAAACTATTTTAAAAAAAAAAAAAAAAAGCAACTTTTCCCTGAAGAGGTATGTTATTCTAGGCTGGAATTTTCCACAGTTGATCAGTTTGAACTTCTTTTTTTCTTGAGAAGCATCTGGTAATGCTTTGAGATGGGTGCCTAAACAGAAGGAACAACCATGTAACAGGAAACAATTTATTTCCCTTTAGACTCTCTTCACAGGAGGACTTGATCTGTGCAGGTATACATTCGTTGCTATGTAGGCTGCAGATCTGAAATTATTTATGGGACTAGGAAATTTAAGTAACTGAAAATACCGCTAGATAAAGCTGGTCACTATACTTTGTTGTGAGTGAAGGGGATCTTGTAAGACTACCCTTCTGCTACCTTACTATTGTTTTGCTGAAAGATTAAAAACAAAAAAAGAAATTGAGACTGCTCCATTTCCAGAAGTGCTCTGAGGCTAAAAGAAGTGAACTAAAAGCTTAAATGACCAAGTGTGACTGAATAGATTTGTTCATATGTATAATTAAATTAGGCTGCTTTCATTTCCTTGTCGAAATATCAAGTGAAAGGCAAATGTTCTCATTCCTATGCTGCTTACAGCAAGGTTAAAGGGAACTTCAGACATGGCAGAGACAAGTTTCTTTATAACTCTCCCTTCCTCATACCTCATCCCTCTTGTCCATCTTTCTTGGAACACAACAGGCCACCAGTTCAGAGTGATTTATTCTTCTGCTAAAGGAGCCTCAGTGAGCTGGTCCCATATGAGAATGTGAAGATAATGGGAAAAAGAACAATAACAATGAATCTCTGTATTATAGTCCACAAGGGGGAAGTTTGCACTCAGAGATGCTTCCCTGGCTTTCTGTTAATCTTTGCTCCTACTATGGTACGTAAAGGTTTAAAAAACAACCAGATCTGTGTGTAAATCAGAACCAAAGAGGCCTGATTTGTGGCTCAATCAAACAATAGGCTGCTACTGAACTAGGTAACCTCAAACTCGCTCTTCTCTTCCCTGCCACTTTCCCCCACAACCTACAATTACTTTCTTGCTCTCTCCATTTGGCCAGTGGTAGCAACCCTTGTGGCTGTGTGGTCAGCTTGCTTACCCACACAGAAGTTGGCCTGACCTAGAAATGATTCATTTTCACCCAGATAGGGTGCATATACACATTTGGATTGCAGAGCTTCCATCAGACTAACAGTGTTACGTGCAAAACAAGATGTGAGAGTAGAAGTTTATTCTGCTGCACCAAGACAATGAAGAAAGCTGACTACACATTGAAACTGCACATCACCGCTAGCTGGCAAGACTTTTAAAAATAAATATAGTAATACTGGATTTTTTTCTTAATCCTTAGCTGTTTGAATAAAAAAAACTGCATAAGAACCTTTGTTTTCCCACTAAAAAGTAAGTTTCTATCACAGAAATGCAAAGAAAATCTTTTAAAGGAGTATTAGATTTCTTTACTTCCTCAAATCCTGATAATATGACCAAGGGACTGGTTACTTAGAAGAGAGGGCAGGAGCAAGATTCCATTTTTGAATGGCTGTAGTTAGCAATACTAAGCACATGGAAAGCCTAAATTTGGAATACTAACAGTTGCGTGACAGATAAAGGAAAAATACACATTCATTAAAACTGAAAGCAAAGGCATGGAATGGGATGGAAAACAGGAAAGAAATGAATTCTTTGGTCCAACAAGAGTTTCTGAACTTGGACCAGTTCTTTTCTTGCTTAGTATAATTGTAACACGTTTTTATTTTCAGCAGATGTTGTTCAGTTGTTCCAAATCTGAGTATTTTGAAATTCAAGGAAAATCAGCAACCTGGCTTCCAAAACTCTTGAGATGAGTTTCAATGTCACGAAATCTGTGATCATTTAGCTTTGCCTATTTACTTGTGAATCAACTGCAAACAGTTCAGTATTTTAAAGAATTTCTCTGCAAAGGCAGACTACAGACCTTCTTATGGTATTTCGTTCTAATGAAAGCCTGTGTTCTCAGTTTCATTTGATTCCAGTAATTCAGCCTTTTAGGAAAACACCCAAATCACAAAGCCTATGCAAGTTGTGATCAAAACTGAAAAGAACTTTCATAGGATTTTTATTTGCTTCTTTGTTTTTTAATCCTCAGCTTTATAAATGCCTCCACAATGAAAGAGTGAGTGCAGTATCAAAGTTTTAATAACATTGCAATCAAATCACGAGTAGCAGAATGAACTGATTACAAAAGTTGTCCCAAAAGCTGGACAGCATTTATGTATTGTGTCTACATCATTTATTAGAGAAAACTGATCCTTGAAACTGCTTCAAAAACACAAATTTGTGTATGAAATTAAGGCTTCTTTCAAAGTAACTCAAACATCCTCAAAAATATCCTTGGTATTAAATGAGTTCTGTAAGCTGTTACGCTTTCATTTTGAAAGATATACCTCATAAAGCTAGTATCTTGCATACCTTGAATCCAACTGTTTGGAATGGGGAAAGGAAAATGCTATCACCTTTTTAAAAGATGCCCTATACACTAAGTGCCTAGTCACTGTTCAGCCAGTTAGAAAAAAAAAAAAAGAATAAAAAAAAAAAAACCACACCCTAGCACTGAAATCTAGGTGTCTTTTTTCCTTCTAGAAAAAATAGTTTTTCGCCAACGCAAGGTGAGTCAAGAAATGATATTCTAACTAAAAAGGTATTCAGACTCTCATTCCTTTCTTTCACAAGAAAACAAACATAGTACTTTCTTTTTGCTGTGACACCATTAAATTTATATAAATATACTGTAGTTAGGCTGGGCAAGATAGTCTTTGAGTTTAGCATGCCCTATAACCTTCCCAAACTTCAGCAATGTTAGCAACCTCTGTCAAGAGAGGGCTGAACTAATTTTTCAGGAGTCAAAGGTCACGTTTGTTATGGAAAGGTAAATTTGTAATATAGTTTGGGCATGCTTGATAAAGCAGTCCCATTGGTACCTACTAAACATTCTTTGCTGAATTTAAGTTGAAAAAGTTTGCTACATTTCCAACAGCGTTTGAGCAAACACTTTGTGCTTACCAGTGTTTTATCCACAAGACTGTGGAGACCAGCTTTTAAAAATGTAAAACATGTTAAGTGATAGACTAGCCACCAGAGGGAGCATCTCCAGTTTCAGAAATTTAATCAAATCCAGCAAAGACTAAGAAAAATACACCTGAACATTAACATATTTTAATGCAGACAGCTGCGGGGTTCAAAGTGCAATCCAAGTTTTACTCTGGCCTTTTTATACATAATCTAAGATGGGGGGAGAAAGTTAGATTGAATTCCTTTTTTTCCTTCTTGTAAAAGCAGAAAGATAACAGATCACATTGCATGTTTACCCATTACTAACGCACCTGACAGAATCTTTAGAAGCAGAGCTACAACGAATGGTGTGTATGCATCAAAAGGCTATAATTTATACAACTGAGATTGTGGTGGCAATTCATTGGCTCTTCAATTAATGTAAATATTGAGTAAAATTCTGACAAATCCCCAAATAGGAGAAACAACCTGCAAAGAGCATGCTCTTTGCCAAGAGAGATCTTGGGACAGCTGTTCACAAGAAGCAACTGGAATGATTACTACATTTGCTCATCCTGCTGGGGAAGCGAGGCAGCTTAATCTCTACTGAATGTGATATTGGCTAACGTTTGTGACATTACAGCATAACTGTTAAATGCTGCAATCACATTTTACACTGTTTATAATTCTTGTGTATTGCTTTAGATTTGCGTTCTAGCTCTCATGCCTGGAGCTTCATTTAATTTTGACAGACAAGTCTATCAGTTGCATTTTCAATGTTTCAGTCATTCAAAATCCTCTCTAGAAAAGCCTTACACCAAATAGGAATTACAGATTTATTGTTTGTCTTCCGGGGGGGGAGGGAGGGGGGGAGATTCCTCAAGGGTTTTTCTGGTTTTATTGCTATAACTGAATACAAGCTTGATGCTCTGCTTTCCTGAATTTCTGTTTTTGTCACTGTATGTCATATAAATTCCTTTAATAGCAGTAGAAGTTATGCATGCTGCTTGAGGACTTGATAGATGTCCTAAAGAATAGAAACTAGTGAGTTTAAAAAATTCCATAGGAAATTGAAATGTGCCTGCACATACACTAAAGAGAACATAACAGTATGGGCAATATGTAAAAAGCTTATTAATACAAGGTTTCTCCAGTCAACAAATAAATTAGAAGGCACAGACCTATTGAAGTTAAGTTTCTGTCAAGACCCCCAGGACGATTGTAAAAAATAATCCCATACCTGTAATAAAAAGGTGAGGAATAGAGATACAGTTCATGAAAGCCCTCAGATCAAAGATTTATCCCTGGGAAAGGCAATAAAACTAGCTAGTGCAATTTAATTATGAAAGGGAAACGTCTGGGACAATAAATTTACAGTGAGGTTCCAATGCACAAATTAAGATACAGTACTTTGTATCCTATTGAGTTATCCCTCTTCACCATAAATCAACAGAACATGAACCTCATGCAAAGCCCAGCAAAGCTAAAGAGAAAACTACCACTGCTTTCCCAGGGCTGTGAACCAAGTTCTTAACCCAGAACCTTTCCTTTAGATTTGGAGAAAGAGGAATAGCTGCACTTATTTTCTCCTGCTGTATTCTTGAATAAAGGAATGCACAAGAGAAAACTGTTGGCTTCTTCTCTTTTCAAAAAGCCATGTTAAAGAAAATAACTATGACATGAAAATCAAGGACACATAAAAAAAAAAATCTATAAATTCTGCTGGAAGCTGCATAGGTTTTGTTTGTTTGTTTGTTTTTATTTAGATATAGTGTTTTCTTTTATGAAGCTTTCACTCTAAACCTTAGGTTTTCATTCTATGCATAACACAATTAAGAGGTGTTAGATTTTAGAATTCTGCATAAAAATTTTGGATTCACATTCGCTCATTTTGGACCTCTTCATAAGTGTTCTTGGGGACTGTATATAAAGATGCATGCGCTGAATGAAATCTAAGGCTTTCTGGAAAACATCTTGAAAGAATGTAAAGGCCTGATACTGCTCCCTCTGGACTTTATGAAAAAATCCATTAAGTTCCATTTTGTCTTTGAAATTAGCTCTAAAATGAAGAATAATTTGTTCACATATTACTGCTGATTTCCAGCAGCTTAAAGCCAAAAAAAAAATATTCAAACCCTATCTAAGCAAACCACTGATGGAAACAGGGTAACAAATCCTACCTCAATAAAGTAGGTATTTATTAATACATTTTGATTTTGCAACCTTTTATTGTACATAACACAGCCTGAATAGAACTTAAGTACTTCATGAAATCCAAATGGATTTGAGCACGTGTTAAAACAGCATGCAAACATAGGCCTTGGGGATGTCTAAACAGAATTTATTGCGGGCCACACATTTACTTAGCATCTGCTGAAGAAGGATCTCCGCCTGGTGTGGAACACACTGTATTATGATACAGGAGAGGCCACGGATCATGTGCTGATTATTTTCCCTCTATTTCCATGTTAGTAAGTTTTCACATTACACACTTCCCTACTCCAGTTTAAAGTTATGTAGTGTGAGTGGACTGCAAGCCAGTGGCTTAAGCACAAAGTCAGGTGGGACAAGTAATGCAGAATGGCTGTGCAGGATTCAACTGCACTGCTACTGACTCATTTTTAGCTACTCTTTATATTCTGTAATTATCCCTTATACTATCATTCTAATTATGCAGATAGATGTCCTCTGCTGACAAGCACCTATAATCACACAGCTTAATTAAAACATAATTGAAATACCTATGGTGATAAAAATACCTCTAGGAAAAATAAAAAAAGGCCCCAAGTATAAAGGAAGCTGACTTTACGTTTGCTACTAGGCTCTGTTTCTGCCTTCTTGCACCCTCACAGAAGAGCTTGTCTTGGTGCTTTGCAAGTTAAGCATGTATTTATATCCAGTCACCGCAAGGAATTTGGAATAATACTGCTATTTTCTTACTAAAAGAGCAAAAACCTGGTTTCAAACCTTACATTTCCTTTAATCATATACATTTGTGCAAAATCAGTCAATAACTGGTAAAACCAAATGATTCAAAGCAGTAGTATTTTAGAGATGCTTTGCACAAGGTAGATACTGACCATCCAAGGAGGACAACTGTGGAGAAGCTAGCCTAGAGTTTTCCAAGGTATTCGGGCTGACAAACATTTTTCTGCCATGGCTGCCCTTTCAGAAAACAGGCTATATATTACGAGTAGTTAACACCTTTTAGGATAAAATAATAAATTCTAAAACGCTAAACTTCAACTGCAACCTTTATACCTTACTAAAATGACATCATCTTGTTAAGGTAGCAGGGACAAGTGGTGTGCTACCCGTGAATAGAGGGAGGTGATGCCTCCCCTCAGCCCTGGTGAGCACACATCACATCAGGAGTGCAGTGTGTCCAGCTCTGTGCTTCCCAGCACAAAATAGGGACATACCAGAGGAAGCACAGCAAAGGGCCAGAAAGATGACGAAGGGACTGGAGCATTTCTCCTACGAGGAGAGGCTGAGAGAGCTGGGACTGCTCAGCCTGTAGAAGGCTCAAGTGGGAATCTTATGAAATTGGAGGTGCAGGGAGATGATGGAGCCAGACTCTTCTCAGTGGTGCCTGGTGAAAGGACAAGGGACATTGGGCACAAATTAAAATACAGTAAATTCCATTTAAACACAAGAAAAAAAACCTTATTTGTTGCAAGTGGTAGCACACAGTATAGCCTCAGCAGTTTCTCTCTTCCATAGTAGCTAAGCAAAGATAGATGCCTGCACCGCATTGGATTTATCCGTTCAAAACCACATAAATATACCTTTAAACTCTACTTTGCATTCTCTTTCCCTGTGACTTTATCTTCCTTTTCCTTGTGTCCAGGCAAGTCTTATTCCTGAAACTTTCTCACTAATGTCTCAGTCAGAAAATCTCAATAGCAATTCAGATAACTTAAGAGAAACACAGCTGTTATAAATCATTATTTGTACCAGCTGATTGTGTTTTCTGTGGATCCTGAAAAGACATCATGAAGTTACAGAACATTACCAAAACTTACTATAAGTTTGAGAAAAAAAGATAGAGTTTCCAGACATTACTATAGTATACTTTTCATGCAATTTAACTTGTTCCATCAATTTTCAAACTGCTTTTCAGCTCTCCACTATTGTTTGCTTCCACTGAGAGAATCACATTCAATGCCTTTTCTACTTAAATTATTCAAATTCAGGCTTGAATTATAAACCTCTCAAAAATCTAGAGCCATTTAATATACTAGAAGGAACATTATAGGTTAAATTTATGAATATGTATCCTTATAATTTGTTTCACTGCACATGTAGGCGTGCACAGATTTTAAGTGCTATTATGAGACATTAGGAATTTAAATGAAATATTAATTAGCAAGAAATACTGATTTTAGCAGCAGAGCTCCAGACAACAGTTGCTTAAGATTTGTTTCTAAGCCACAAGAGAAAAGGAGACTGATGGTGCCATCTGTTGGTCAATTTAAAATGGACATCATTTGATGGAGGCTTGTGGTCTAAGTAATTATCTACTATGCTTACTGCAACATCAGCAAGGTATTACACTCTCCAGCCATCTGAATTGTGGTCTTAACAGTGGACCATGCTGTACTCGGTTCACAGAAGCATGCGTAGAGCACAGTGGGGCACGTAACACCCCATCTACTGAAACATACACAAATGCAGACAGGTGACCTTAAGAGACAATGATTTTTTTTTTTTCTTTTTTATTGATATATCATGTATAATGCATACTGAAATGCAGTTGTTCAGAGTGGAGCTTCTTTACTGTTTTAATGCAGAGAGTAAATGCTTTTGAAGCAAATCCCCTTGATTGTCCTTGCTAACTGCACACAGGTTCAGACAGTTCAGTGGTGCACAAGAACTAGACTAGTGTTGGTGATCTGCTCTAAGTGCACACAAAACATGCTCCCGTGGCTAGGGGGGGAAGAAAGTCTGAACAAATGAGCAGGCTGTACAACCATGAAGTCCTCCAGCATTTTCCTAGCTTGCATGATGCAACGGACAGCTCTCAATTGACTGACAGCTCATGTGACATCCCAAAGCACTTCTCATGCTATGCAAGGTGGTACCTAGGTCTTTACAGTTATGTTGAGTACTAGCCCTCAAGTTTTTGCAACACTACTGCTACCTTCAGCATTTTTCCCAGCTGTGGTGGTTTTTTTGTTTTTTTCTCTAAAAAAAGGCCTCAATGTCCTTTCCTTTTTATACACTGTAGTTCTACTCTTTAGTGCCTTTTTCTACTTGCTGAGCGCTCCTCATGTCTTTTGCAGCCCTTTCTTTGATTTCCTTCTCTCATCTGCTCATCCCTGTAATACATACATCAGGTGCCATGTCTCCCTTTCTTCCCACACCAGCCTGGAAGCACATGGTGTGATAACTGGTTCTGAGCATCTCCCTCATTCACTCCTAGATAACTTGTTATAGCGTATGCTTCTGTTCTGTTAAGCCACGTTGTTCTGTGATAGGCCATGGTAGCAGATATGGAAAACTTTGTGTTTTAGCTGTTTGCTTCACACACCATTTTCCTCTCTCTCCATGCATCCGGTTACCTCCTATGCCCCATCTCTGTTCATCAGAGGATCCTACAGGACTCAGAAAACCACTAGGAATAAAGGTCAGGAAAGTCTTGTCAGCATTTCCCTCATACAATCTGAGCACAATAGACTTGTGGATGACTTGGAGACTTTGATCAGGACTTTTCCACAATACACTTTTGCACCACAAACTGGTTAGTGACTGACTAGTGGGACAGTTGGTTCACAATACTCCATAGGACCAATCTTTCAAACACCAGAAGAGTCCTTACCTTGCATCTGATGATGCTCCAGCTCTGGTGTCAACTCACAGGAGTTGGCCTTGACTGTGCCCCTGTACCTTCAAGTTCTGCAAGCACTGCTGTTTTCCCCTCACATCCCAAGGATTATATGGTCCCCCAGGACTGAACACATCGCCCAGGCCCACAACTTCCTGCCAAGTGAGGACATAGAGGAGGCTCTTTACAGGGACTCTCAGACCATCAGAATAGCTGCCAAAACCTCAGAAGGAAGAAGCATTTCACCAGACAATTCTGTCTGCCCAATGACAAGACTCAGCATCAAATGGAGGTTGAGTAAAAGGCACCATGGTGCCATTTGTAAACATGCAGGGATAGAAGTAAGGAAAGGGCACAAAAAGGAGCAGAAATTAAATTTGTTTTCTCTATGAATCCTCACATAAGAATTAAAAGATCCAATAGCTAATGAATATGCTGGTAGCAAGTAGGAGCAGTAATAGGCTTAGACAGGATGCTGGGTAATAGCATGACACAAAGACCGAGTGAAGGTCTTTTAAAGATTTAATGTCAAGGGCATCACTTTTGAAATACATTTACATATTTAGATTTACCTTTGGTATCTGCTCGCTTTTTCCATTCACTGATATTTTTTGCAGCTAAGCCATTGACCAAGGGGGATAGGGTGGGAGGTGAATGAACCAGA